>CM029014.1:188888800-189320945 GCA_016801055.1 Panax notoginseng
CAAATAGCATTATATATATGACAGGGAAATATATTTTTGATCACTTCCGTTTTAGATATGCTTTGCTACTTGCTTGATATTTTGCCTGCTGCTTCAGGGCTTGTAATCTTGATGTATTCTGAATTTCTCCTGGGTGGATAAACATTGAGTTATCTTTGGATAGTTTAGAATGGATCATCGATCTGGATGTATCCCTACCATCTTTGGTGTCTTGGGACTGGTTTCTGTATGGAAATGAGGAGAGGAGTACGGCTTTCCTCTCTGAGATTAACCGCACCACAGATGGTCGCTAGTACTTCTATTTAGGAGAAGCCTAGTTAATTCCATCTCTTATTGATTGGTGTTGTTCTTCAAGGTATGACCGCATCTTAGATGATCGCCGAATCTCCTAGTTGGGAGGAGTTAAGGTAATTCCATCCCTTTGGTCTGAAGCCGAATGAAATGTAGTGGTTTGAAGGATGATCCCAGTACCGACTGACAAGGGTTTATATTTTGGTTGGGGGTGAGACCGCACCATGAATGGCTACCTACTTACTCCTATTGAAGAGGAGATCAGGTCAGCGTAGTTCGAACCTGGTGTAAGAGGTTCCGCGATGTATGTGGCAGGAATGGTGTGGGAATGTTTGTTTTATTTTTGTTTTTATAAGGTAAAGGGTGGAAATGTTTTTGTTGTTTTTGTTTTATTGCGACCGGGCAATATGAAATGGTTGCCTATGTACTCGTATTGAAGAGGAGATCAGGTCGACGTAGTTCGCCCCTCAAGGCGAGATGAAAAGCGTAATCCCGTGTGCAGGTCAGAGTGCAGGGAAGAGAAAGTTTAATCCTAGGTTGAGGATAAACTGCAGGTGAAAAGTTTGATCCCAGGTATGGGTAGCCAAACTGTATACGTAAGAGGTTCAATCCGTGGTGGGATGACCTAAGTTGCATGAGCGCAAAGGAGAGCCAGGCTGCTGGCTTGAAAGGTATGTTTCCCTGAGGGGTGAAGTGTAGAAAAGTTGTTTGTGGTAAAGGTTTAAAGAACCGGAATGACTGGTGACCTGATGGTCTACCACCAGGATGTTTACTTGATGGCAACTTCAGACATAGTATCGTTTCACGGTGTCCAAGTTGATGAGTTATGGAAATTCATCAACGTCCATTTCTTGCAATCTGAGAGCGCCTCCTGTCAATACTTCCTTGAAAATAAACGGGCCTTCCTAATTAGGAGCAAATTTTCCCTTAGACTGATCTTGGTTGTCAAAGATTTTCTTCAAAACCAAGTCATGTTGTCGGAATTGCCGTAGCCGGACTTTTTTGTTATAGGATTTGGCGATCCTTTGTTGATATAACTGACCATGGAAGATAGCCGAGGTTCGCCTTTCGTCTATTAAAGCCAATTGGTGATACCTATCTTGTACCCATTGGTCTTCATCCAACTAAGCGTCTCTCAATACTCTGAGGGATTCCATCTCAACTTCTATGGGGAGTACCGCTTCCATCCCATAGGTTAATGCGTAGGGGGTTGCCCCAGTGGAAGTGCGCATTGAGGTTCTGTAGGCTAACAGAGTCAGAGGCAATAGCTTAGGCCAATTTTTGTTATTGGTGGACATCTTTTGCATAATCTTCTTGATGTTCTTGTTAGCCGCTTCAACAACACCATTCATCTTCGGACGATAGATGACTGAGTTGAGATGCTTGATGTGGAATTTACTGCATAATTCCTCCATCATTTTGTTGTCGAGGTTCTTGGCATTGTTGGACACAATCACCTCTGGTTGTCCATATCGACAAATGACATTATTTCTGATGAAAGCAATGATGACTTCTTTAGTAACCCTGGGGAAGGCGGCTGCTTCTACCCACTTGGTGAAGTAGTCGATCATGGTGAAGATAAATCGATGACCATTACTGGCTTTAGGCTCAATGGGCCCGATAACGTCCATACCCCACATTGAGAAGGGCCAAGGTGAACTCATATTGTGAAGTTCTCGTGGAGGGGCGTGTATAGCATTCCCATGAATCTGGCACTGATAACATCTCCTAACGTGGTCATTGCAATCATCTTTGAGAGATAGCCAATAATGTCCTGTCCTGAGGACTTTCTTGACAAGGAGGGGGCCACTCATGTGGGGGCCACAAACTCCGCCATGGCTTTCATCCATAAGCCTTTGGGCTTGATTTTTGTCTAAACATCTGAGGAGACCTAATCATGCATCTCTTTTGTAGAGCACATCTCCACTCAGGTAGAATTTCATAGCAAATCGATGGATCAACCTTTTCTCAGTCGGGCTCGCCTCAGCGGGTGTAGATCCATCTCGCATATATTTCTTGATATGCTAATACCAAGGATGTTGGATGGAAGGTAGCTTATCTGATACTTCTCCAACGTAATTCCCATAGGCTGGGGCCTTATGCAGGGAAATTGTGACGCTTGGCAAGTGTTCCTTGTCTGATATGCGGATCAAGGAGGCCAAAGTTGCTAACGCATCCACAAAATCATTCCTATTATGAGGAATGTGTAGAAAGGATATTTCTTCGAACCCCAAAGCCATCTTTAAAACCTGCCGATGGTAAGGCAGCAAATGTAGTTCCTTGGTTTAATAGATTCTGGTGGATTGTCTGATTACCAACTCCGAATCTCCAAGGACAGTTAACCGCCTGATGCCCATTGAACGGGCAAGTTTTAGCCCCATAAGACAGCCTTCATACTCAGCCATATTGTTGGTGCTGACAAACTGTAATTTGACAACGACGGGATACTGCTCCCCCGTATCAGATACTAGAACTGCTCCAGCTCCAGAACCTTCCATATTAACAGCTCCATCGAAATACATCTTCCGCATTTGCCGTGTATCGTACTGATGGTGTTGCTAAACTGTCATTACTCCTTCATCGGGGAAATATGTCTCCAAGGGTTTGATATCCCCTGATGGTGCGGCGGCCAGTTGATCCGCAATTCCTTGACCTTTGATGGACTTTTGAGTCACATATATGATGTCAAATTGTTGTAGGATCAACTGCCATCTGGACAGCCAGTAATTTAACATGGGTTTGTTGAACACGTACTTGAGAGGATCCATGCGAGATATGAGATGGGTTGTGTGACCATGGAGATAATGCTGTAACCTCATGGAAACCCATGCTAAAGCACAACATGTCTTTTCGATCAGAGTGTACTTGTGTTCACTGCAGCTGAATCTTTTGCTGAGGTAATAGATAGCTCGTTCTAGGCCTCTATCGTCCTTCTGTCCCAGCATGCAGCCCATGGCATTGTCACTTATGGACAAATACATAAACAGGGGAACATCATCTCTGGGTGGTACCAAGATGGGAGCTTTGATTAGCTGTTTCTTGATTGTAAGGAAGGCATTCTGGCACTCCTCATTCCATTTCATGGAGGAGTTCTTCCTTAATAGCTTGAAGATTGGCTCACAGGTTGCTGTGAGTTGAGAGATAAATCTGCTAATGAAGTTGATTCTTCCCAAAAATCCCCGTATTTCCTTTTCTGTCTGAGGAATGGGCATTTCCGTGATGGCTTGGATTTTGGTAGGATCCAGCTCTATCCCTTTGTGGCTGACTAGAAATCCTAGCAAGTTGCCTGATTTAACGCCAAAGGCACACTTAGCTGGATTCAACTTCAAGTTGTACTTACGCAACCTGTTGAACAACTTCCTGAGATGGTCTATATGGTCATCCTCCTTCCGGGATTTGACAATAATGTCATCCACGTAGATCTCGATCTCCTTATGCATTAAGTCGTGGAAAAGAGCTATCATAGCTCGTTGATAGGTAGCTCCAGCATTGATGAGGCCGAATGATAACCGTCTACAGCAAAAAGTTCCCCAAGGAGTGATGAAAGCAGTCTTCTCACGATCTTCCTCAGCAACCATGATCTGATGATACCCCGCAAAGCAATCTGCAAAGGAATACATGTCGTATTGTGCAGTATTGTCAATGAGAATGTGGATAAATGGCACGGGAAAGCTATCTTTTAAGCAAGCCTTGTTCAAGTCCCGATAATCCATGCAAACTCGCACCTTCCCTCCAGGTTTAGGTATGGGCACGATGTTGGATATCCACTCAGGATATGTTGTAAGACCCCGAATTTTATGAAATAAAAGTATTCAATTTTTCTTATAATTACAATTCAGTAAATGGTTAAATTGATAAAAAGTTAAAGTTATGGGTGAAATGTGAAAATTTTTCAAAATAAACAAGTGGTTATAAAATAATCATTGTTGTCGGGGAATATTCGTTGGTTGTGGAATATTCTTTCTGTCGGGGAATATTCGTACGACGGCGCAGCTATTTGTGGGCCCCATAAAGAAAAACGGTCGGATGAAGATAACGACAAAAATTGAGTTTTTATAATTAACGGCGTAGTTGTTACCGTTAACACTGTTGGAATACCCGGTGGTTAAAATACAGTAATACGCGTTATTGCACAGTAGCACACGGTATTGCACAGTATTTTTGAAATTATTAATTCTTACTTAAGAAGGCACTACTGAATAATTGTCACAGTAATTACTGTTCAATATTTTATTTTATTGATTCAATAATTGTTGCGTTGATATTTTATATTATTGTTATTTCAATAATTGTTGATGCACATCATCTCTATTATCATATCAATAATTCATATTATTTGAATAATATTATTAGATAGCATTATTGGCAATGTCTAGAAAGTTCTGTCTAAGGAGAGGTTTGGTCATCTAATTGCGCACCAATAAGGAAAAATTCTTATTGGAAAGCCCTCTCCTTCCTTGTTTAGGCCTGGTTGCCAGTACTGTGATTCTGTAATATTATTTTTGAATAATTAATTATTGATTTATATGATGAGGAAAATATTAATTTTATGTGGATATAGATGGAGAAAATTTTAAAGTGACAATTGTTGAAAAAATGATATTTTATCTTTTCTGATAAAATAATTTATTATTATATTTAATAATATAATAATGGTGATATCTTTATAATGAATGTGGGATATATGAATATATGATGAGGAAGAGTATTTTTGTTGTATTAAATGATTAACACATGTTTTGTGTGTCAGTTGACCCTATTTCTTGACTGAAATTTGATTATAGTTTGTAAAATAGCCCGTTTATGGATTTCGGTCAATTTCTGTTTGACATTTGGAAAAACTTTCTTCTGCAAAGTTGTAGAGAATTTAATTTCCTATAAAAAGTCGCGAGATTCGAATTTTCTGATAAAAGAGCTATTTTCTATGAATTATTGAAGTTTCAGAAAATAAAATAATTTTTATTAATTTATGGGTGGGACCCACATTGGTTGTTGAACACATGTGAGCTGCTGGGATTTTTTTTTCAGCCTTGGCATGCTTTGATTGGTGATGGTTGGTATGTAGAAAATAGAGAATAAATAATATTAATTTATTATTTTAGTCTCTTTTGGCGTTCTAGTATTTTCCTATAAATAGGTGCTTAAGTTAGAATTGAAAATCACACCAGAAACAAGTTTTCTTTTTCTCTATATTATCAAGCATATTTTTGTGAAGTATTTTGATATCTTGAGTGTAGCTCAGTGTTATATCCAATATTCAAGTCAAAAATACTGCTCTTTTGAGGTAAGGGATTTTAAGGGTTATTATGTTTTTCAGTTCGTAATTCTGACCTTCAGAAAATTCTGAAAAAATTTAAAATGATATTTTGATGAGTTTTATTGATTGTGTCCAAAAATGGTGATTTTTGGATGTATAGATTAAGAGTTATGAATTTTACGGGGAAAGACTATTTTAAAAGTAACCGCTTATAACTCCTTGTGGTTAACTCCAAAATTGATGAAATTTATATTGGAAGTATATCTATATAATGTTAGTGTACTCTGTGAATTTCGGAATTTTTGGATAAAAGTACAATTTATGATAAATGTCTAAATATTCGGAGATTTTGGCCATATGAAAAATAGTAAATGAGTTTTAAAAATTCTGAGAAAAATATATGTTCAATATGGGACTATATTTTGCTAAATCCCAGAAAAGAAATATTTTTGGAACTGATTTGGTATTTTTTTATGAAAATAGACTAGTTATGAGTAAATGAATTAAATATGTTATGTGAAGTAAGAAAATTGAAAAATAGGATTTTATGGCTTGAGAATCCTATATGAGGTATATGCAGATTTTTGATGAGGATTTTGGTTATTGGTAATAAAATCTTATGAGTTTGACATTTTAGGATGAGTAAATACATTATTTAGTAAAGTGTAAACAATTAAAATAAATTTTTTATAAGATTAAGAAATATTATTCTTTCAATATCATTATACCGAAATATTAGTATGTATTTTATTGTGAAATTTCTACTTTTTTGTGTCGAATTTATTATTCATGAGTTACTATTCACAAGTTACTGTTTATGAGTTACTATTCACAAGTTACTATTCACGACAAAATTTGTTTCTTTTTCTAACCAAATTATAGTTAATTTATGAATATTACTCTTAAGATTAAATCTAGATATTTTGATTATATTGATTTTACTATTATATATGACATTTTTATAATCCTGGTGAAGAAATTTTTCTTTGACTTAAGTGTAAAAATGGATAGATTTTTGGTATGATCATGACTATGGGTTCCCTTTGGCCAGTAGTGCAAAGTTGAATTATTGACTGGTATGATCATGACCATTGAATTTATTATTGAATATCTTTAGCTTACGTGCAAAAGTGAAATGATCAATATGGTTATAATTATTGTTTATATAAATTCTGAAATGATTATATATTTCTTTGAGATATTAATATCTTTGGCCTGTAGTGCAAAGATGAATTATTGATGAATATCTTTGGCCTGTAGTGCAAAGATGAACTGTTGATGAATAACTTTGGCCTGTAGTGCAAAGATGAATTATTGATGAATATCTTTGGCATGTAGTGCGAAGATGAACTGTTGTTGAATATCTTTGGCCTGCAGTGCAAAGATGGTTTGTTGATGAATATCTTTGGCCATAGTGCAAAGATGGATTTATTAGCATGATTATGAACATGAACTGTGATTTGGTATAACCATAATCTTTGATGTTTCAGGTAAAGACAGGTGATGAAAATATTCTTCGTCCTGGGTGCGAAGAAATATTTAGAATCACAATTATGTTTATGAGTTATTCATATGATTGTGGAAAGGCACTGTTGAGTGATGTTACAGGGATAAAATATTGTTGGTGGATTTTTAACATGGAGAAGATAATAGACTTTATGGTCTATTTGACTCTTCTAATGGATTGCTCGTTCCGCTGCAACTATGTTTAAAATTTTTTATCATCTACCATATGTTCTAAATCTCTGATTTATTACTATTAAAGGCTATTGATAAATTATTTATCTTTAGTCATGATATTCTTTCATGGGCTAGTTGTGCTCACCCTTTTGTTTCGTAATTCCTTTTAGGTAATAAGAGTGTAGCTGGGTCGAGCGAGGGTAACGGGAAAATAGAACGGTGATCTCTAGCTGTGGAGGTTCCCCCTAAGCAGTATAGAAAAGTGTTGTATACATCATTTAGTAGTTATATTTGGTGAATCAAATAGGGTGAGGCGAACCCAACGTTGGAAGGGTGTTTTGCCACTATCATACAAGATGTCTAATGATATACAACCTCGTGTCATCATAAGACAGGGATGTGCTCATCCACTTGCTGAGTATATTTACGAGCACTACCTATATAATCTTGGTGTTTGTATGAAGTATAATTCTCAATTAGAGACAGTGGAGTTAATGATATGTCAAGAGTTTGGGAAGAATATGATAGTAATCTTCTCGTTTTTCTTTGGGGTCTATTGGGTCAACCAAGGATAATTCTGTGCCCATATGATATCTATCATAACCTAGAAGCATGGCCTCCCATGTACGAAGGTTTTCTTGAGCTCTTCCCAAAGATTCTAATTTCTAAAACAGTTTTTGGCTATACCTTTATGTAAGGTGTCATTGTGAGGTGTTGTCCACTGTTGGGACATGAGTCACATTTGGTATATATTTGTATCCAAACTCACAGCATATGTGCTGTTGTATTTTGCACGACAATTGTTGTAATAAAGTTGTAGTTATTTTCGGTACCATATATTTGGCAACTCGGAATAGGTTGGATGGAATGGACCTATTTTGGGGTTGTCACATATGTAGACATCATTATGATGCCAGCTTGAAACTATTTCACAATTTCTTCTTTCACCTTTAAACTCTATTTAGGTTTCAATCGCCGAGCTTTTGCTTAACTGGCTTAAATCCCTCTTTAATGGGAAGGCGATGAAAGACAATGTCAGTGGACAAACCCACCATATCCTCATGAGACCATGCAAACACATCCTGGAACTGCGTTAGTAGCGTGACCATGTCATTATGTCGGTTTGGGGTAAGGTCTGAACCAATCTGGATTAACTTAGGGTTTTCTAAGGTTCCGATATTGAAAGGAGTGATTTGATCAAGGTTGGGTTTTGGTTTGTCTTTGACCCATTCTTGAATTTCTGGAGGCACCTCAATGTCATCCTGTATATCCACCAAGGCTGAATTCATCTCTACATCAAAGGTCCAATCCTTGTGGAGAAGAGGCACCGTATCAGCAAGTATAGGCACATCTAAATTCAGAGTCCTGAAACAAAATATGCTTTCTCTTACTATATATGAAATGTGTTGATCATACATAGTGTTAGTATATACTGGCAAAATAAACCGCTAATACTATACAGAAAAGTAAGCAGTTATTATATCTACAGGGTAGAAAGAGTTTCCACCCGCTTTACCCTTGACGACCAATGCAAGGAATGTTGTTCCAATTGGCAAGAGCAAATTTTGGGTGAACCGCAGTGATAGAGGGATTATCATCATCTTCCCTATCCCGAATGATAGCCATTACGTCTGGGCAATCATCGTCTAGGGTGTATCTGTTGGTATCCTCGTCATGAACGATGATGCGTATGCCGGACATCATTTGCATGACGTCTTGCTTGATTCTTCGTTCCTCTTCCTCCACTGCAGGATCTGGAACAAAGATTTCTTTCTCCTTCACCGGTACCGGCTTGGGAAATAACATCGCCATTATATTGGTTGGCACATTTACGGGAGGTTGTGCGGACTTGGAGCTTGCAGGCGAAGCTAAATGCCACATGGTTGAAGCTGAAGGAATCTGCTGATGCTTATAAGGATTCATGTGACTAGAGCTGGTAGAATAGCCTAGTTCAGTTGTCCCAATTTGCTTGGTTAAGCGAATAGGGTACTTGATACCCTGGCAATCTTTACCCAACCCTTGTCCCGGTTTATGACCCAACGACATCATTTCTTGAGTGGCCGACATTATCTCGGCAGAAATCTGGGGTTCGGGTAGTGGCGTTCCAATAGCATGGTATTGGGTATTGCTTATTTCCAAAGCATGGAAACTAATTGGCTCAACATCCTTATTGGCATTGATGAACGGCATGTCCCCATACTGAGGAATCTCTGGTTCAGCGTTGATTGTGACCAGGCTATTGTTGATGATGTATTTCAACTGTTGGTGAAGAGTGGAGGGGACTGCCCCTGCCATTGAATCCAATGTCATCCCAAGAGCAGGTTGTTTCCCGAATCTATCTTGAGCACATGGAAGGATACGCAGAATATATGAGGACCAATCTCAAGTGGCAGCTCAACTACTCCGACCGAGTTACGGCGGGCTCCATCAAAAGCTTTGATAAGGGTATGGCTACTCCGAATTCTATTGGGATTGATATTCATCTTCACCAAGGTAGCGTATGGGCAGATATTCAGAAAGGAACCTCCATCTATTAAAACTCCAGTCACTATATATCCGGAGGATAAGACCGCAATGTGCAACAGTTTGCAATGACCGGTCCCCTCGGGCTGTATGTCATCATCAGTGAAGGATATCACATTGTTGTTGAAAATATGATCAACCAGATATTGAAACTTTTCCGTATCAACTGATGTCGGTAAATAGGCTTCTTCTACAACCTTTAACAAGACCTTCCGGTGATTCTCGGAAGTCAAGACCAAGTCCAAGATTGATATCTGTTGTGGAGCTTCTTTCAAGCATAAAACCACCTTGGCTTTATTATGACCCATAGTGTGGAGGAAATTTTTAATCTTCTCAATGGGTACTTTCCCCTTAGACTTGATGACAAGCTTCATTACCTGTTGGAGAAGATACAGTGGATTCTCCTTCGACACTACAGTAGTTGTATGCGAGGTGGATCCTTCACCTTCTCCATAATTTCACAGAACTGTGTGCAAGCTAACAATAGGATATTGTGCTCTGCACGGCAAGTTGATTGGCTCGGGAGCGGCCACTTTTAAAGGATTGTTGATTCCCTGGAGTTGAATTACTAGCATGACAAGTGATTTGTTTACCCCATCATTTTTAGCGAATATGACTACTACTACACTCTTCCACTTAGTAGGACCTGAATCCTCACTTGCCCGTAACACAGTGTCATTATCTGCCAGGCGCAGTACGCCACTGTCGATTAAATTTTGAATAAGGTGGCGGAGTGTCCAGCATTCTTCTGTGCTGTGACCACGAGATTGAGAATGATATTGACATACTCCCTCAGAGTTGTATCGTCCTGAACGGGGGTTGATTGGAGGTAGAAGGGAACTAATCCTTCCTTCATTGATTAACATATGAAGGATTTCCTCCATAGGGTGGCCAAATGTGTGAATTCCCTTTTGTTGGCAAAATCACGACGAGCCTTAGCATTCGCTCTCTTCGTCACTTTGTCTTCCAGCATTTCATTTTCTGAAAGTGAAGAGGGAATATTCATGACAATAGGTAGGATACTGGCATGCTCCTAACTGATTAGCTGACGAGTCACTTGATGCTGATAAGTCACTAGTTCCGCCAATTGCTCAATTTGTTTATAGAGAGCTTTTATCTTTCGTTCCATTGTGAATTGGAACTTGGAATAATCCCATCTGTCATCACCATCTTTGGGGGTCTGGGAGGATTCACAGTTGAAATTGGAACTTTGTCCGCTGCTACAATTGATCATGTTGACCTCTTCTTCCTTATGTTGAGGAAGAGGGTTGTCTTGAATGTGAGGCTGATCGGGTTTGGTGACCACGATTTCACCGTTGTCTATCAGGTCTTGGATTTTATGTTTCAATGCCCAACAATCCTGAGTATCATGTCCAGGAGCCCCGACATGATAAGCACATTTCCGAGCAGCATTAAAACCCCGTCTATTAGGGCTGGCTGGTGGAAGCAGATGCGTGATTTTCTTCTGTGTTGTTAGAAGATTGAGAATGTTCTCGAGGGTGTCCCCTAAGGGTGTGAATACTCGAGGACATTTGGCTTCTCCACCTTTTGGTACTGGAGAATTTGAAGACTATGCTTGAAACGGAGTGTAATTTCTCCTCTGGACAGGCATGTTCTGATTACCTTTTTGACCCTGTAGTATCAGGGAAACATCCTCCTCTTTCTTTTTATGGACCCTCCAGAGTTGTTCCCATAATTTCCAAATTGGATTTGATCAGCAACAACTTTGACTGCAACTAGGTCTTGAATCTTTCTGGATTTCAATCCCATTTCAGCCATCTCCCCATGTTTGACCATTTCAAAAAATGGCTTACCGATGCCAACTAAAACTCTTTTATAGAAAGGTGCTTCTTGTATGTCTATAAAAGTCATGACCATCTCTGATTCTGTCATGGAAGGACTAACTTGGGCAGCCAGGCGTCTCCACCTCTGTGCATACTCTCTGAAAGACTCATTAGACTGTTTCTTGATCTTGGTAATTTGATACCGATCAGGAGCCATTTGAGATTGAAAGTTGTATTGGGTGAGGAAAGCGTGTGCTAGCTCTTCCCAACTATGGATCTTTGAATTGTCTAATCTTGTGTACCACGAACGGGCTTCTCCAGTTAGACTTTTTTGGAACAGTTGCATTCTAAGTTTTTCATCCTCTGCATAAGATCCCAGTTCTCCAATAAACACCTTTAGATGTGTGTAAGGATCTCCTAACCCGTCATATTTTTCAAAGTCAGGAATCTTAAACTTTTATGGATAATGAATACCAGGGAAAATACACAAATCAGCATATGAAACACTCCCGTGTGTTCCAATTCCTTTGACAGTGCGAAGAATCTCTTCCATTTGGAGGACTTTCTTTTTGATGTCACCAGTGTCTGGGTCTCTAGTGGGATGGGCAGCATCATGAGTTTTGTTGGTCGGATCCAACTGCAGTTCAGGTATTGTAATGACCTGTGTTCCTCCTTGTGTGGAGGATTCAGCATGTACGGGTATTTTCTGACCCTGTGTAAACTGGTGTAATTCTTTTAGTAGAACAGTCAAATATGTAATCTGTTTGCTTAATCCATTGAATTCTTTGCGAGAAACTGGATTAAGTTCAGTCTGGTCGGATGATGACATGATTGGCTGTAGGTCTGTTGCCTTTTTGGACTTTGAACGGGTGGTAGGCCAAATTGATTCCTTGCAAAAAACTTGCATAGTTTAGTCTTTAGGGAAGGTGGATAATAACATGCTATGTGATGTGTCTAGTTTAGGAATTTTATCCTGCAAAACGGATGTCAGCTGTTTGTAGCATGTATGTGTACACATTTCTTCATATTTCTCATTACATGGAGATAGATATGGAAGATAATTACAAGTAATTGTGCTTTACAAGTAATTTGAAATGAGAGCATGAAGAGACTTTCCTCCGTTTTGGGTTTATCAGAGGCTAATCTATCTTAGGTTACTCTCACGGCTTTTTGGCATGGAGGTTCCCAAATCATCGCAATCTACTTGACAGGAAGTTAATCCGGTCTTTCAACTGGCGCGAATTTGGGTGGTTCCTTTCTTGAGCCTCGGAGAATTAGTCTTCTCACGAGTCCAGTAATCAAACACCGACGGGATAGCCTCCTGGTGGAGGGACCACACAACATACATTCACATACATCGCGTCTTACAATATGAAAATGATGACATGTGCGAAGCACTAATATCACAAGCAGATATGGTGCGAAGCACAAATATCACAAGCAGTTTATAGTGCGAAGCACTAAGTAAGGAAATGCATTCGTACACATTTATCATAAAATGTAAATGCAACATACACACACAAGCAGATAATAATTTTGAAAAAATTATAATAGCGGCTTAAGTCCTCTTACTGGAGTCCCCGGTAGAGTCACCACCTGTCGACGTCGGGATTTTTAATTGTCCCTTTCCGTTACTTGTTCTTTGGTGTTCTCATTTTAGGTGAGATTTGTTTGAAAAAATAAGTGAAAAAGGTCAGACATGTATAATGTCGATGATGGATTGTTAAGAGTCGCCAGTTAGTTTTTTAAATGGTTGTACCAACACAACCGAGAAAAGGTTTGCACATTGACCCAGTGACGTGACACTGCTAAGCGAGTCGGTGAAACCAAGATTCGTTAGGGTCCGGGGACTTGGTTATGCGGAGGGAAGGTGTTAGGCACCCCCCGACATTCGTGTTACCACGGTGACCACCTCTTTTCAAGAAACTATTATCTGAATATGTGTGTAGGTCAATGTGCTGTTATTTGGAAGTAGTGCGAGGCCTCGTTCGCACCTATATACACAGGGTTTGAATTTTATGTAAAAATTTAATTTTAAGCAACATATGGCAGTGATATTTTATAAAAGAGGTTTTTTCAAACCCTGATGCTCAATAGTAATTGAGACCTTTTACACTCCCATTTTATTAAGTGCTCGGCTTGATTGATTTTATTTGACAGATGCGAGGCATCCGTACAAAAATAAATGTACAAAAAGGTGTTGAATTCCTCGTGGGTATGAAAACCATCTGAGAAAATCCAAACATCACAAATAAATTTACAAGCTGCTTACAGCTGAAAAGGTCCATCATGGGAACCGAATCTAGATTCAGGGGGCTGAATCTGTGATCACATGATTCCTAGGCTCACATGATGCCGCAATTGATATAAACGCAGTAAGCAGGTATATATATAAAAGCTGTAAATATATATATACATACATGATCACCAACCACAAAGCACATCCATGGGGGATCATAAATATAAATAAAGCTGTAAAAGCTATCAACCGCCACGGAGGAAACTCCAGGCGGGACGAAAACGTAAATAAAGCAGTAAAGACGGTCAACCGCCACGGAGGGAACTCCAGGCGGGACGGAATGTAAACAAAGCTGTAAAAGCGATCAACCACCACGGAGGAAACTCCAGGTGGGACGATATATATATATATAAGCGAGTAAATTCACCAGATATAAAATCCAGGCTCCTCGAACAAGGTTCGACCACAGTTGATATATATAATTGTATATATATACAAAAGTAATTAAACACTCCAGATCGAAGTCTAGGCTCATCGAACAGAGTTCGACATGCAGTTCATATATATAAATGTATATATATACAAAAGTAATTAAATGCTCCAGACCGAAGTCTAGGCTCAATCGAGGCATAACTCGATAATGTTAGTCAATATATATATATATATATATATATATATATATATATATATATATATATATATATATATATATACAGACTGGAATGAAACCACGGACCGAAGCCCGGGCAAAAGCAAGCAACACGACTCTCAACGTGTAGAAGGGTGTGTGCAAAGATGAAGAGAAAGACTCTAAAGTGTGTGAGAAGGCTTACAATTGACTGCTAAAAAAGGCTTCTATATCTTTAGAGTGGGTAAAAATTGGCTTTTGTGGGTACAAAAGAGGCTATATATGAGCTCACAGGTGTTTAAAAGGGAAAAGTACACTGCATGGGATTAGTGCAGAGCAAATTTGGCAGGGCTTCCTCGCCGTTTTTTCTTGAAAAATCAGCACCCCAAGCCCACTATTTATAGGCATATTAGCCGCATGTGTACCTGTGGCTGAGCCGCAGGTGTACCTGTGGCTGAGCCGCAGGTGTACCAGAGGCAACTCGGGTTAGCCCGGGTTTTTCGGGTCGGGTCGTCTCAAAGTATGTGCACTCGGGCACTATAATGTCCACTCAGATTTTTAGAAGTGCAATTCGGGCATCCGTTTGAGGTATACAGGACCTATTTCGGATCGCCGTTGTCGAGAGTTGTACGATGGCATCAGATTAGAGTTTGTACGAAGTCATTGAAGATGGGACGGTGCCCTCCGGTCTTCAAACTTCAACTTTCATCCGTTACCCCATACAATAGTCACTCGGGATTGATTAGTCTTGTAGGACATTGTTGTGTAGATATATTGAGGTGACGTGGCATGTCATCGTGTTGGTCAGATGACGATGTTACCCCTCACCGGTGTTATCGTCGGATTGGGCTGATAAAACAGACGTTGCTCAGCTTCGCTGGGATTGGACTGCTGCAATTGGTTGAAGGTCCTCATTGTCATCCTTGAGGTGTGTCTGTCTTCCCGATGTTATCGCCGGGCTGGCACAGTGGATCTCGTTGTGAGCGCCGAGATTGAAGCTGGTCGCACTTGTAACAAGCATTTCTGGGGTTATTGCCGAGATTGCATTCCTTGGGGTTATCACCAAGGTTGGTGGCTATTCCCATGGTTGGGACTGAGACTGGATACCTCGGGGTTATCTCCGAGATTAATCGGTCTTCTCCGATATATGTGCCGGTATTAATCTACATGCCTCAGGGTTATCTCCGAGATTGGAATTGTTACTCCCAGATTGCGATCTGGGGTTGATGCTGAACTTTCGGTAGTATCCGGTGCGGATATGGATCATCTTTCAGGGTTCCCTCTTAAAAGCCGAATCTGCTCTCCTGCAATGTTAGTGATAGTAGTATAGAAAATTTCGAGTGTCTACAACTTCTATATATGAAATTTTTGAAACTGCGTACTGACTATAACTGGAGATCAGTCAACAGACTATGAACATTATTTTCTGTTTTCAAAAAGGTATACAGAAATTCATCTGCAGACCGTCATAACTTACAGGCACGGGGTGATCAACCCGTTATGCCCTATATTGATCAATACTACATGCAAGAACGATATTATCGTTCATCTTATCCACCTCAGGTGCACAAAAGTTTTCCCATGTTCGGGATGTTCATACGTAGTCGGGAATCCGAACCAAAACAATCTGGTTGGATACAATAAAGTTCTATCTTACTCAACAATAGTTTTAAGTTTATGTCTAGCCAAATCAAATAGCTTAGACGGCTTTTAAGTCAACATATACATACTCGAAATCAATAAGTATGTATCAACATGTGATTAAATACAATGATTATCCAAGTGGAAACACTTGTATAACCATATTTAAAAACTAACGAACAGAATAAATATCTGGATTATGCATTAATACTGTGTTGATAAACAATGATCAGATAATTTAAGAACTTGTATGAATATGAATAATTGGATACATAATAAATAACAATAGAGTTAATAATCGGGCACAATAATATGATTATGAAACTTTCTTACTCATGTTCATTGCATAAAGTAAATGCAAAGTTAGGATACTTGCCTGAGCTGCTGCTTACAATAACGCAACTTAGTTTTATCTTTTATACCTAAATCTATCATTAATAAGATCATTTGTTCGATTAGAATAATATATCATATCGCATAGTACTATTATTAGCAGTCAACACATAACCTAATCGCATTATCATATAGTTATATCAGTCATTGATTCACAAACACATACGTATCTAGTCCAATTATCTAAGTCCGGCTCAATTTTTGAAATATTTCTATGTACCGACGGCTTTACCGGGTAATTATCGAGTCTAAAACTCCATTCAGTAATTCAATAACTGTAAATATCAGTCATATTATTTTTAAATAACTTATAATAATTTTTTTAAATAATTATTATAATTTATCATGATTTTTCAAACATCTGAATCATTATTAAATTATTTAAATATTAACTAATTCTATTATCATTAATATTTAATTAATATTAAACTATTAATGAAATCATTTGCCAAAATTTTAAAGTTTTTTATAATAACTCAAAATATTTTTAAAACATTTTTATTATCCTTAAATGATTTTTAAAATAATTAAAATTATTTTAAAATAATTACCATTAATATTTAAATATTAATGTATTATTCATCAATATATTAAAAGTAATTTATTATAACTTAAAATATTTTTAATTTATTTATATCCTTTTTAAATGATTTTTAAATCAATAAAACTAATTTTAATTTATTTATTCAATATAATTATTAAATAAATCAAATATCATTAATATAAAATTATTAATGAAATTTACCTTTAATTATAAAAAATTATACTTTATAACTTAAAATATTTTTAAATTATTTATTTTCATTTAAAATGATTTTTATAATATTAAAATTATTTTTAATTATTTTATTTAATATAATTACCATATAAATCTAATATCATTAATATTTAATAATTAATGTAACTTATCTTAAAATATTAAAAGTTATGTTTTATAACTTAAAATTTTATTAAATACCTTATTATCATTTAAAATAATTTTTTAATATAATAAAATTATTTTAATTAATTTATTTAATGCATTTATTAAATAAATTAAATATCAATAATATTCAAATAAATACTAATATTTATGAAAAATATGTCAAATTATTAAAAGTTAATTTCTATTACTTAAAATAATTTTTTTAATTTTCATAAATTATTTTCTATTTTTAAATAATTTTTAGAAATTAAATTAATTAATTTTAATAAGTCTGTCGCTAAAGCCATTTGGCGATAGAAACCGTCGCCTTAGGTGTTCTTGAGCAACCCAGAACATTCAAAGTCAGTTTCGAGTGGGTAGGCTTGACCAAGTTTAATTCAGTGTGGTCAGATCTTATATTGCTAGTGCAAGACTACATGATCTAACAACAAACATGGTTATACAACATCTCATATGAAAGTTATAAGCTAGCAAACTAACTGTCAGACATGTTCATCGCGTTTCTGGGCTGCCCCGAAAATCTGGTTATGGCCGGTCAACGACCTTGGTGGCCTTAAATCTATCCATCTATTCATGTATTAGGTAGTTTAGACGTCGGGCTTTGTAGAGTAACTAGCAAGGTACATGAATCAAGCACTCACTACTACAAAATAGTAAATAGACAACGCGGAAAAAACGTTGTGGTTTCAGTCAGAAAAACGTTGTGGTTAAGGGTATTGTCTATTTGACACCCTTACACAACGTTTTTAAAACGTTGTAGTTAAGCACAATACACAACGTTTTTTAGGAAAAAAACGTTGTAGATTTGTTTTCCAAAAATTAGCAGATGCTTAAAAACGTTGTAGAATGTATGATTCCACAACGTTTTTTGGATAAAAACTTTGTTGTTTAGTATATCAGACAATGTTTAGACACATTTACACAACATTTTAAATGTGTTGTAAATTAAAAAAAAATAAAAAAGATTGTGGTTCACCTACATTATCAATGCACATGCATGCAATATGTTAATGCCTGGAAGATTAACATATTGTAGCCTGAAAGATTAAAAGAGTTATAACTTCAATCATTTATCAAAGATTCCAAGTATTCCAACCACACACAATTCTTGTAAAATATTAAGTGATGATAAAATATCAAATAACATATATGGTGTCTTAAACAAACAAAAATCAGATCTTAGTCCTTACAAAATCCCACTGCCAAATCCGACTAACATCTGTAAATATAAAACCTAATACAGAACCTTGTGAGAAAGGCCAACATAACTAATCCAAACCAATAGCATGAATCCTTCTGGTCTGTCAACTGCTGTAAATTCGTACCTATTAGCTTCAGCTGCAGCATCTGAGCATACAATAGCCTCCCCAAACTGTGAAAAGACAAATGAATACAATAGCTTCAGCTGCAGCATCTGAGCATACAATAGCCTTTGGATCGTGCTTGCACTGCGTAACTGCTGTCCCAAATTGTCGAAGGCCAAGGCCCCCATATCTAACATCATACCCATCATCCTGCACATGTAACACACCCTTTTAATTATATAATGGCTCACAATTCATTAGCCATGGTATAAGTATAGATCTCTTGGTTTCTGTCAGCAGCATTTTTTTAAGGAGAAGCACAAGTCCATAGCATATCAATGGGGTAGAACTTCTGGGGTTTCTTTTGAAACTTTTTTTCTCTTTCCTGTGACTCAAATCCATCACCAGTCAGTTCCTCAAAGAGCCTAGCAAAAAAAATTATCAGTCACTATCAGTCCCCCAATTACCAAAGAATTTCTTCCCTGATGAGATATAAAAAAAAATAATTCAACAAAGCAGAAGTTCCTAGTCTAATAGTACCTTGATTATTGTTAACCAAATTGACTTCCCCTTCATAAGTACTGGGTTCAAAGTTGGTCACTGCTTCCCGTCCATTACATTCAATAGCTGCTTTGTCGTAAGCCTTGGATCATAAAATGAACATGCAAAATTCGTTGGATGAAGTCCCAATAAAATGTTGAGATTATTAAGATGAGGCATCAGTTTCAAGTATTATGAATTTGTGATCACAAGGACCTTGCAGCTTCTATTTCGCTGTTGAATAATCCAAGATACATATACCTGCAATCAAGCATTGTAATCTTGTGGATAAAAAAGGGGTCCCAAGCATTTTTCTTGGAAGAAGAGGCATTCAAGATATACTATCCAGAATGCATAGCACATTCTCAATAACCATATTATAGTTCGTGACACAATACACCATCATATAAAGACACATCAATAAGACCATTTAACAAATAGTAATAGTTTTAGTTAAAGGTGTTTCTCACTTATTTCCAAGTAATTGACCCATTCGAGCTTCCCATCGGCCACATTTGTGCAGGGTTACTCCTCTGTATTTTGAGCTCCCACGAGAGAATCCAGTGCTCTGGCGATGAAGTATATGGACAAATTCTTCTGTTGTCAAGTCCTTCATCTTCAAATCAAATTAAATCAAGATTAATATATATCTGGTTAGAGAAAGACAAAACAAAGAACTATTAATCCTCCTAATTAACTAGTGATCTCTGTTACTCTTACCTATTTCAAATAATCTTCATAGTCACTTATAGTAAAATTAATATCAGCATCAACTCCCCGGAACTTAACTGCAACCCGATCATATGCTCTGAATTGCAATAGTCAAACTTAAGCAAACTCAAACAATTGAATAAAAATTGAAGTCTAAAATAAGGTTTTTCCCGGTCAAAAAATAATAACTCACCTTGCTGCAGCATGAGCAGTGTCAAATCCACCTGAAAAATAAAGTAAGACAAAATTACAAACAGAACACCAACAATCAACATAATTCTTCCAAAATAATCCCTCACCAATAAATTTGGAAACTAATTGCACGAAAACCAAGTAAATAAATCAACTGCTTACCCAAATAAACTTGTTTCCCACAATTCATAAAAAGACACAAAAAATTAATGAACATCATCTGAGCAAAATTTACAAAATTAAACCCTAATCTAAAATTCAATCATATACTTGGGCATTCCATTCAACATCTATTAGATGTATGCACAGATGTAATCTAAATCCCATCATAAGCATAATCCTCTGTATATACAAACATTATGATATATAATCTCGATCGAAAAATATATACAACCAATTCATACCAGATATGTGATTCCCATCGACCAGTTCTCTGATAAAATGTAACGCCACGATACTGCGAGCTTCGAGACCTGGGACCTCTCCGGCTTTTCCTCACCTGCGTCTGCGGCGGTGGCGCCTTCTGATCCTCAAAAATTTTCAACTGATGATCTAATTTCACATAATAGAAAAAAAGTGGAGACGAAAAGAACCTTTTGAAGAATAAACAGGATCCACAATTAGCAGTGGCAGAAAAAAGGTAAACAATCCCCGTACATAGGGACCGAACTTGTCGTTGCAGAACCCATAGTTTCATAAGCTGAAAGCCCTAATTGCAAACGAAACTTCAAAGGACCTAATTACGTAAGGACCGAACTTGTACCGACAAATGGACCGAAAGAGAGCAGAGAAAGGAACTTCAAAGGGGAGGAATAACTAGGGTTTTGGTTTTGTGAGCGAAAGAGAGCAGAGAGAGAGAGAGAGAGTAGATCTACATGAAGGAAATCGAAGCTCGATCTGTAAGTTCGAAGGAAATTGAAGCTCTCTGCACTGACGAGCCCTTGGAGAGAAAAAGGCGTATGTTTTAATTTTAAGTGTTCAGTTCATGCTCTGTATTTTTCTTCATAGATAACGTTTTAAAAACAAACGTTATCTAATTTAAACAAAAAAATGTCCTTTTAAATAGATAATGCTTTTGCATATATATCTACAACGTTTTTTTTAAAATGTTGTAAAAAAAATACCATAACTTTTTTATAAAAAACGTTGTCTATTAAGCGTTGTCTATTTACGGTTTTGTAGTAGTGACTTATAAGGTCTAAACATCATCAAGCTGCAAGATCTAAGGCATTAAAAAGGCTGTCAGAGCTGTTCTTCATTTCTGGGTTACCCATAAATGAAGAACAGTTTTGAGTGACCACTTTTGGGCTTCCATTACTTGTTGTTCGTGTGATGTTTTTGTGATCTATCGATTCCAGGTTGTAGAAAACATGTAAGACTACAGATCCATTACATAAAACTAATAAAACAACAACACAACAAGAAGATCTAGTCCAATCAAAGTCCGTCAGAGACAGCGTTCATCTGTTTTCTGGGTTACCCAGAAACAGAAAACGTGATCGTTTTACCTACTTTGACCAGACACTATATTCACTCAGTTTGATGATTAGGAGATTTTAAGGCATAATAATGTAGTACATATACCAAACTACAACTTAAATTCCAGAACCATAACAAAATATCAAAACGCTGTCAGATCCGAGCCCATGAAGATCTTGTCAGAGCCTTCTGGGCACGATCTGGGTTTTCTAGAAACTGAAAGTCATAGTCGATCAACGATGTTTGACCAGCCAAAACTTTCAATCTGTACATGGTATGACATTGATTCAAGTTTCATATTAAAGTCCTAACATCATACTACAAGTTGAACCTTTTAAACAACAAAAACACATAACATACAAAGATTTAAAGGGTCTGACATTTGGTTGTCAGACAAAAAAAAAATATTTTCTAGAATTTTGAAATCTTCAAATTCGTGCACTTAGATGTTATGGATCTGCAAGATACCAACCCAGATCATCAATATATATTACATATGACATGTTTTAACATAAAAATCTAACATCTAACGTGGCCTTCAAGATCAGATTATAAATTAGGTTTTTACTTTTTTATAAACAAGTTCTTGATTTTTGGCTACTGATATGATATTGGAAGTCCTGGGGCTTGATTTAGCGAATGATTTGCCTTATATTTTCGGAGGTTTGGGAGAGAGAAAAGTTGTTTGGGAGTTAGATGGCCAAATGAGCAACTTAGTAGCTTTCTCTCTCTTAATCTATATGTATATCATGTATGCAATGAACTTGGATGAGTAATGGCTGATGTGCTGGTGTTTCTTAGCCCCTAGCTTAGACTAGGTTGATGACTTTCCAGGATTTGATAAGATTTCCTAGCAATAATTCAAGAATGGGACAAAAAGGGTACTTTGGTCAATTGTATTTTAATTTTAATGGTATTCTTGTCCATGGTACTTGAATCTAGGGTTTAATCATTAGATTTTTGACCTTAAGGTTTTCCAAATAATACCTAGGGTTTGAAATATTAAGACTAAAGTGTAATAAAATTTTAATTAGAACTTACTAATTAAAATTATAGTTTTTAATAGAGAATTTGGGTTTTAAATAATTAGGGTTTTAAATAATTTGGGTTCCTTAATATTATTAGGGTTCCCAAATTAACAATTGAATTTACCAAAATAATATTTAGGGTTTTTAATTTTAGCAATTAGGGTTCCTAATTAGCAAATTAGGGTTTCTAATTTTAATTAGGGTTTTTGACATTATAAACCATAATTGACCAACCATTATTAATACACACACACCGTATATATTTATAACACTGAAAAATAATATTATATTTAATATAATATTATTATTCTCATTCATTTCTCAAAATCCAAAATTAGGGTTTGGATATAACATTATTAATTAAGTTAAAATAATTAACTTAACAATCTGAACTAAAATTCATATAATAAAATAGTAATTATTATAATTTCAATAATCATTTCATATATTGTTTAAATAATATAATAATCATATTTTCATAGAAAATAAATGATAAAAGCATTTCTACTATAAAATTAATTATTATAAGAATATACTTTATAATGATCAATAATTCTAAAATAAAATTATTTAAAATTATTCATGTAATAAATAAATTTTATTTATCACATATATACATATACATTACTTGGCACATATTCCCATCTTTATAAATAAAAAAAATTATCTGCAAAATTTTTTATTTATTTATATAGAAAATATCGGGTTATTACATTCACCATTCCTTATAAAGATTTCGTCCCCGGAATCACCGTTTTAAAACTTATACATACAAGGGTACATAACATACACGATCATTATAAGTAGATCTCGATCATATTTGATCGAACTAAACTTTAACTATTCGACATAAAGCTTGTCTATCAGATTAAACGGGATTTGATTTCTCAAATTTCTCCTTCAAAATTTCTTTACAAAATAATTTGTTATATATAGGAAAATCATATATATACGAAAATAAAAGTTATTCGAATAATACCTGGAGTTCCATTCTCAGCTGCCACAGTATCCTGGACCGTCATGTTAAAAACTCTCGTGGTGGCTTTTGTTGGTTTGTTGGTCGAAGTCGGTCCTGTGATTGCCATAGTCCCGCTGCCTTTCTCCGTGGTTACACTCCCTGCCTCCATTCTCCTTTTTGGATAATACTTCATCTTATGCTCCATAGACCCACACAAAAAACTCCTATTGGTCATCCTTGGGTTGGGGTAGTTGGGAGAAATATGGCCCTCTTGCCCGCACTTGTAACATACAAACTTACCCTTCAGACACTCATCGGAGTGATTCTTCCCACAGTTCCCACACTGAACTACCTGCTTCTTTACACCTTCCTGTTTCAACTGAATATTCCTAAAATTGTTCCCCTTTCTTTTCTCACCTCTATTTCCACTATTACTTTCTACCTTCACAGCTCCTTCGACCTTGCCCTTATTCCTTTTCTCCTTATTGTAGAGGCTCATGGCCTCACTCCCTTCTCCGGCTATGATAGCCTTCTCTATGAGTGCTGCAAAAATGCTTATTTACAACACTGCCACTTTGTTGTAGAGCCAGGGTTTTAATCCCAGCTCAAACCTTCTTGGCCTCCTAGCCTCCGTATCCATCTGGTGTGGAGCGAACCTTGCCAATTCATTGAATTTTACGGCATATTCCGTAACAGTCATGTTATCCTGCTTTAACTCCAGAAATTTCACCTCCATCCTAGCCTGTATTCTAGCTGAGAGATAATTTTCAAAAAATAATGTCTTAAACCTAGCCCAAGTTACCACACCTTCTCCTACTCTCGCTTAATTTGCTTCCCACCAAAAGTTTGCCTCCCCTTTCATCATATAGGTGGCAAAAACGGTCTTTTGCCCCTCATCTACCCTAGCAATTATGAACGCCTTTTCTATCTCTTTAACTTATGTCTAGGCTTCTATAGGGTCAGTTGTTCTCCTGAATTTTGGTGGTCCTATTGCCTTGAAGTCTTTAAAATTTGCCAAGCGATTGCCTGGTTGGTTCCCTACGGCTGGTATTCCCTGCTGCATAGCCTGAGCTACCATGTTTGCAAAGTTTTATATCGAGTCTGGTTGTTGTCCCTCAGCATTGTTGATAAATTCTTCTGCCCTTTGATTTCGTGTTCGACGTCTTGGAGGCATTATCTGATTACATAAAATCATAAATTTAACTTGCATTCTAAACCTTATTGTATAAGTTTAACATGTAATACGAAGATTTATACAAAACTTATTCCATTAATCAAATATAGATTCATATTCATTCAACTAAGTCATAGCACTTTACATATCATAACACATACTTCTATCCCTTTGTGACCACAAAAGTCGGGATTCTCTACAACAACTTGTACAAAAGTTTGAGAATATTATATTACACACAAATACTTGTTATGGAATACGCATAATCTAACAGTACTTATACTACTAGTTCACTATGCCTTTTTCTGTATCTTGGACAACCTTTCGCCTGATGACCTTCTATCCAACAATTAAAACATGCTCCTTGCTTAAAGTCAGGACAATGAGGAGAGGTATGTCTCTCATGGCCACAAATATAACATATCTTTTTCCCTTGGTTCTTATCAGAATTTCCTAAGTAACGGTCTTTCATCTTTCTTTTCCCCTTCTTGCTTGGAGCTGTACACGATTTGTTGCTTCTGGCTCCCATTTGATCAATTTGGATTTTAAGCTTATCTTATTCTTCCATAGTTTCTATTAACGCCTTTCGCAATTGCTTATTTAGCAGCCTTTCTATTTCCCACAGCTTTTGTAGAGAAGAAACATTGTTCTTCAGATTCTGCACCTCTGTTGATGCTTGATCAGCTCCAACTTTAGTGTCTGAATCACTATCTGTCAGTTCTATTATTTCTGGATCTGGTACTACGTTTTCCAATACTGTCACCTCATCAAGGTTGCTTGCACTGTGAGTCTCTATTTCAGCTATTGGCTTTGATATTGGCTCCTTCTTTACAATATGAGGGTATCCTAATTCCTTTCCACCTGACATCCACACACAAATTATCCTGATTAGCATATAGTATATACACACATCAAATAATAGTTTTATAAATGTTATCTTTTATTTTGTTTAATGATGAATTTATTCAATTCATCTCCTTTTAAACTCACTCTATATGAGTTATTTATATTTTTAATATTTTCCTCTGTCCTAAAGGTTATAGCCTAAGGTCTGTCCCACCTAAGGTTTCTAACTCTAAGCTCTTATATCAACCTGTGATGCCCCCAAATTTAGGTACTTAAAACTCGAACTCGGTGCTTCACGATACAATTTCTGTGAGCGGAATAATACTACTAATTATAACAATAATATAGATACCAAACTTAATTTACATATCAGAGTCTAAATCCCAGGTACGCGACCTTTAAACATTCATTATATCATAGATAATAAATATCATTGTCTTAATAAACTTTAACTATTACACAAAATATTATAAAACTTATTCGAACAACTTTCCTTTCCCTTGTTCTTGCCTGAACCTTCTGGTTGATCGTACTTAGCTGAAAACATTTAAATTTAAAACAAGAATGAGTATTTGATTGCCCAGCAAGTAATATCAACAATAAACATTAGCTGAAAGGATTAAATATTTTCTTTGTATGATACTTCTATAACGAATCAACTGTTGTGAAGCAAGTTGAACCAATAATAACAACATATCAAATCTATATCAAATTTTTGAAACTACGTATTGACTTTAAATGGAGATCAGTCGACAGACTATGAACATTGTTTTCTATTTTCAAAAAGGTATACAAAAATTAATATGCAGACCGTCATAACTTACAGGCACGGGGGGTGATTAACCTGTTATGTCCTGTATTGATCAATACTACATGTAAGAACGATATCATCGTTCATCTTATCCACCTTAGGTGCACAAAAGTTTTCCCATGTTTGTGATGTTCATGCTTAGTCGGGAATCCGAACCAAAATAGTCTGGTTGGATACAATAAAGTTCTATCTTGTTCACAATATTTTTAAGTTTTATGTTTTACCGAATCAAATAGCTTAGACGACTTTTAAGTCATCGTATACATACTGAAAATAAATAAGTATGTATCAACATGTGATTAAATATAATGATTATCCAAGTAAGGACACTTGTATAACCATATTTAGAAATTAACGAACAAAATAAATATTAGCACAATAATAATAAAATTTTGAAATATTCTTACTCATGTCCATTGCATAAAGTAAATGCAAAGGTAGGATACTTGCCTGAGCTGCTGCTTACAATAACGTAACTTAGTTTTATCTTTTATATCGAAACCTATCATTAATAAGATCATTCGATCGATTAGAATAACATATCAAATCACATAGTACTGCTATTTGCAGTCATCACATAACCTAATCACATTGTCACATATGTTTAACAGTCATTAATTCACAAATGAATACTTATCTAGTCAAATTATATAAATCTAGATCAATTTCTGAAACATGTCGGCGTACCGACGGCTTTATCGGGAAATTATTGAGTCTAAAACTCTATTCTGTAGTTCAATATTTGTTTAGATAATTTAAATATCAATCATATTATCTTTCATAGCCTTATAATAATTTTTAAATAATTATTATAATTTATTATATTTTTTCAAACACTAGAATCATTATTAAATGATTTAAATATTAAATAATTCTTTTATCATTAATATTTAATTAATATTAAATTATTAATGAAATCATTACAAAAATATTAAAGTTATTTATAATAACTCAAAATATTTTTATTACTCTTAAATGATTTTTAAGATATTTAAAAATTATTTTTAAATAATTGTCATTAATATTTAAATATTAATGTATTATTCATCAAAATATTAAAAGTCATTTATTATTACTTAAAATATTTTTAAATCATTTATATCCTTTTTTAAAGACAATTCTTTGAAAGATTTCCAGATTTTGAAAAACACTATATCTGAGCCTATTGATGTTATGGATCTAACATCTATCAACCCAGATCATTAATATACACTACAAATAACATGTTTTAACACAAAATCATAACATTTAACATGACATTCAAGATCAGATTTTATGTTTAAGTTTTTCACCTTCTATGAACAAACTCTTAAATCTAGGGTCCTGATCTGTTTGTGGATTTCGTGGGGCTTGGTTTTGGAACTGAAATGCCTTATATTTTCAAAGGTTTGGGAGAGAGAAAAGTTGTTTGAGAGCTAGATAGCCAAATGAGCAACTTTAGTAACTTTCTCCATCTTAATCTATATATATAACTTGTATGCAATAATCTTGGCTGGTTAAATGGCTGATAGCTGGAGTGTTATAGGTCATAGTTAGACTAGGGTGGTGACTTGCCAAGATTTGACAAGATTTTGCTAGCAATAATTCAATAATGGGACAAAAAGGGTATAGTGGTCATTTTGCTAGTAATTTTAATGGTATTCTTGTCCATGGTGCTTGAATCTAGGGTTTAATAACTAGATTTTAAACCTTAAGGTTTCCCAAAAAATATCTAGGGTTTGAAAAATTAAGTTTAAAGTTTAATAAAATTTTAATTAGAACAAACTAATTAAAATTAGGGTTTTTAATAGAAAATTAGGGTTTTAAATAATTAGGGTTTCTTGATATTATTAAGTTTCCCCAAATTATAAATTATGATTTCCTAATTAACATTACAATTTACTAACATAATAAATAGGGTTTCTAACTTAGCCATTAGGGTTCCTAATTAGCAAATTAGGATTTCTAATTTAATAATTAAGGTTTGTAAGTAATAATTAGGGTTTTCCTAATTATCATTAAATTCCAAAATACCTAGACTTAATTATAATAGCACAGTTACATAACAATCTCGAACTCATAATTGAGTTTCAAAATAGGGTTTAACAAATTGATATAAGAGTTTTGACATTATACACCATAATTCACCAACTATTATCAATACACACATACAGTATATATTTATAACACTGAAAAATAATATTATATTTAATATAATATTATTATTCTCATTCATTGCTCAGAATCCAAAATTAGGGTTTGGATTTCATATCTGATTTATCTTTCATATATAACATTATTAATTAAGTTAAAATAATTAACTTAATAATATGAACTAAAATTCATATGACAAAATAGTAATTATAATAATCCCAATAATCATTTCATATATTATTTAAATAATATAAAAATCATATTTTCATAGAAAATAAATAATAAAGACATTTCTACTATAAAATTAATTATTATAAGAATATATTTTATAATGATCAATAATTCTAAAATAAAATTATTTGAAATTATTCATGTAAAAAAATCATTTATCACAAATATACATACACATTACTTGGCACATATTCACACCTTTATAAATAATAATAATAAAAAAATTATATGTAAAATTTCTTATTTATTTATATAGAAAATATCGGGTTATTACACTCAACGCCCTGACGCTGAACATTAGTGCAGTTAGAGCGCCCCGACGCTACTATTCAGTTAAATTACGATTTTACCATTAAACAGCTCAAATCCCCAATTTGTCCCTACATCTCCTCAATCTGCAAAATAATAAATAAACACAGTAAAAATTCTTTTAAAGGACTTGAGAATACAATAATTTAAGCCCAAGTGTATCCAATTCATGGGTATATTACCCAATCATCCAATACCCCCAAACTTAAATCGTTGCTTGTCCTCAAGCGACAAAACACAATGCAACAAGAAAAACTAAATAAACCATGCAAATGCACATATAACTATCTACATGTTTGTAATTCCAGCAATTAAATAGAACACCATATACTCATCAGGCCTCAGAAAAATCACAATAACATGCTAGTACATCATGTCAAAACAGATCAATAATATCCCAACAATCAACAAATCTAAACCTATTATTACTAATATCGTGCGTGTGTGCTCAACAACCATGCTAACTGATGAAAAGAAAAATGTGAAACATAATAGATTTCTTAGAAGGCATCATACAGTGTAAACTCGTGAACTCCTCAAATAAACTAGATTCGGCTAAAATCAAACAATTACCAAAGTCCAAGGGTCAAAATGGAATACTTATGCTTTATTTTTATTTTATTATTATTTTTTATTTTATTTTTTTTATTTCCCATGATTGTGCAATGTCTCATTCCATTAGGCTAACAGTGCTGCCCCTTAGCGAGCTTTCGACCAACGACTCCCAGACCATATAATACCTTAGGGCGCAAGGTGTAGAGACACTCCCTCGGGCTTACTTGCTCAAGTAACAAAGGCCCCGAAACAAAACTAGCCACTATTTTTTTTAAGGAGCAGTTACTAGAAGAGAAGGGTAATGGGTGCCACGGAATTTGGACGTGGGTAGAAGTGTATGGAGTGAAAGAGAACTGAATAGACTTTTAAGCAACATAGGACTCGCAAACTTGGGTCCAGCGCCGGGGCACTGGAGTTTATATTGAACAGAGCGTCGGGGCGCTGTAAGGCAGTAGCTGGCAAGGCCCTCTAGCGTCGGGGCGCTGTGCTTCAGAATTAGACAGATGGGCTTAGCGCTGGGGCGTTGGGAATGAGAAGGAATAGAGCGCCGGGGCGTTGGGCTTGCGTGAAGCTACTGTTACCCAGAGTTGGGGCGCTGTAGACTCTATGTATTGGGGTGCTGGGGCGCTAGCTGCCAGCCCTTTGACCATCTGTCTTGCTTGTATAACCACTGGAGCACATGCCTTCCTAGTATTCAAGAAACAAGTAATTCACTTCTATTATTGTGATATTAAAATATCCTACTATTAAATTGAATGAATTTAAATACTGAAAAGAGAAAATAATAAAATAAACAAAATAAGATCAAATTCTTGGGGTTGCCTCCCTATATAGCACTTGGTTTATAGTCGTCAGACCGAGTTTGCTGTTTTGGTCAATTATCCACTGGATTTGAGAGGTACATGGTCGTAGCATGTCGATCGATTGGCCCACTCCAATAATGTTTAAGTCGTTGGCCGTTGACCTTGAATACTCGCTTGGAATTTGGATCTTCCACTTCAACATTCCTGTGTTGAGCAACAAATATTACTACGAAAGGCCCTGACCAGCGATATTTCAATTTACAGGGAAATAAATGCAATCTAGAGCTGAAAAGCAATACTTGTTGGCCCGGTTCGAACTTCCAATCAATGATTTTCTTATCGTGCCAGGTTTTGACTTTCTCCTTGTACAGTTTGGCGTTCTCATATGCATTATGCCTAAATTCATCCATCTCATTTAACTGAAGTAACCATTTCTCCCCAACTGCTTGTAAGTCAAAATTTAGTTTTCGAATGGCCCAGTATGCACTATATTCTAATTCGACCAGGAGGTGACATGCCTTTCTGTAGACCATCCTGTAAGGTGACATGCCGATAGGGTTCTTGTAAGCTATTCGATATCCCCATACGGCGTCATCTAATCGCATGGCCCAATCTTTCTGTGACGGATTAACCACCTTCTCCAAGATTCACTTAACTTCCCAATTCGATACTTTCGCTTGACCATTGGTTTGGGGATGATACGCAGCTGCAATCTTATGTCGGACCCCATACTTTGTAAGCAATTTGGTGAAATGCTTATTACAGAAGTGGGTTCCTTCATCGCTAATTATTGCTCTCGGCGTACCAAATCGTGTGAAAATATTTTTCGTCAAGAACTGTAGTACCACCTTGGCATCATTAATTGGTAAGGCTGTAGCTTCTACCCATTTTGAAACATAGTCTACCGCCAACAAAATATATTTATTATTGAAAGAGGATGGGAAGGGTCCCATAAAGTTAATTCCCCATACATCGAATAATTCAACCTCCAAAATTGTGTTAAGTGGCATTTCATTGCGTTTAGAGATATTGCCTACTCGTTGACACCGATCACACTTTAACACATAGAGATATGCGTCTTTAAACAGGGAAGGCCAGAAAAATCTCGACTGCAACACTTTGGCTGCTGTCCTATCACCCGCGTAGTGACCTCCGTAATGTGATGAGTGACAATGACCTAATATGCTATCCATCTCCTCTTGTGGCACACACCGTCTAATCATTTGGTCCGCACAAGACTTAAATAGAAACAGTTCTTCCCAAAAGTATTGTCTTACATCATGAAGGAACTTTTTCGTTGTTACGGGTTCAAATCCGGAGGTAACACAGTACTAACTAGATAATTCACGAAATCTGCATACCAAGGCACTGTCGTGGTTACTTGAAGAAGTTGTTCATCGGGGAACATCTCATTTATGATGATCTCGTCTTTTTGCTGGACCTCTGCATTTTCTAATCGCAAAAGATTATCTGCCACCTAGTTTTCGGTGCCTTTTCTATCTTGGATCTCTAAGTCAAATTCTTTTAGCAAAAGCACCCACCGTATTAATCGCGGCTTGGCATCCTTCTTCTCAATCAAATACTTAATGGCTGAATGATCAGTGTAGATGATTACATTGGTCCCTATGAGATATGCTCTGAACTTGTCGAAGGCAAACACAACCGCAAGTAATTCTTTTTTTGTGGTCGTGTAATTTAACTGAGCATCCGTCAACGTCTTGCTGGAGTAGTAAATAGTGTGAAAAATTTTATCGCGACGTTGTCCCAATACTGCTCCAACTGCGTAGTCACTGGCGTCGCACATCAGTTCAAACGGTAAAGACCAGTCGAGAGCTACTATAATTGGGGCTGAAACCAATTTTTTCTTTAATATTTCAAAAGCGTCGACGCACAACTGATTCATCTTAAACGACACATCTTTCTCCAAGAGGGAACACAAAGGTTTCGAAATTTTGGAAAAATCTTTAATAAAGCGTCTATAGAAACCCGCATGTCCTAAGAAGCTCCGTATTCCCTTCACAGATGTTGGAGGAAGTAGTTTCTCAATCGTCTCAATTTTGGCTTTATCAACCTCTAGCCCTGCTTTGGAAACCTTATGCCCCAAAATTATCCCCTCTTGCACCATGAAGTGACATTTTTCCTAGTTAAGAACTACGTTCGTCTCCACACAACGCTTCAACACTAAGACCAAAATTTTTAAGCATAAGTCGAAACTATCACCGAACACGGAGAAGTCATCCATGAACACTACCAAGTTTTGTTCTACCATATCTGAGAAGATGGTCATCATGCACCGTTGAAAAGTTGCCAGAGCATTGCATAAGCCAAAAGACATACACCAGAATGCAAACGTAACGTAAGAGCATGTGAATGTGGTTTTTTCTTGATCTTTCGACGCTATGGCAATCTGATTATATCTAGAATATCCATCCAATAGACAGTAAAACTGATGTCCCGCCAACCTATCTAACATATGATCAATGAACGACAAGGGAAAATGATCCTTACATGTGGCTTTATTCAATTTGTGGCAATCCATACATACTCTCTAGCCTGTAACTGTTCTAATGGGTATGAGTTCATTAAATTCATTTTTCACTACAGTCATTCCCCCTTTCTTTGGTACGCACTGTACAGGACTTACCCATGAACTGTTCGAGATTGGATAAATAATGTCGGCATCCAACCACTTTATTATCTCTTTTTTCACTACATCCTTCATAATGGGGTTCAACCTTCTTTGCTTCTCAATGGTTGGTTTTGCGCCCTCTTCCAATAAGATCTTATGCATACAAAATGACGGACTAATTCCTCGAATATTCGCTATAGTCCATCTGATTGCTGTTTCGAACTCTTGCAATACCCTTAACAGTTTCTCTTTTTACGTGTCAGTCAAATTTATCGAAACAATAACTGGTAGGGTAGCATCTTTTCCCAAATAGGCATAATGCAGATGAGATGGTACAGGTTTTAAATCCAACACTGGTGGCTCTTCTATCGATGGCTTGAATTTTTTCCCTTCCGTTTCAGGCCGATCAAGAGTGTCGAATGATTGTTTAACTTTCCTGGTAGCCGGTAATGAATCTAGCCATTTGACATACTCAATTTCGTCCTCAATATTGTAGTCTTCCATCCCGAACAAAATAGATTCTAGTGGGTCCTCTGAATAATTTCTGTTGAACTTGTGATTAACTAATTTGTCCATGACATCTACCCGCAGACATTCGCCCTCCTCTTTTGGAAATCTCATTGACTTAAATACATTAAAGGTGACCTCTTGGTCTTCAACTCGCATCGTCAATTCACCTTTTTGTACGTCGATCAAAGTTCTCCTCGTTGTTAAAAATGGTCCTTCACAATCCAAGATAAAGCAATCCACCGGGAAGATGAATTTATCCACCTTTACTAAAGCATCTTCAACAATACCTCGTGGATATGTAACTAACCGGTCTGCCAACTGCAAATTGATATTTATCGGTTTTGGTGCCTTAAGTCCAAATTGGCTATAGACGGATAGTGGTATCAAATTTATACTGGCCCCTAAATCACATAACTCTCTTCCCAAAAACAGATTACCAATTTTGCATGGAATAGTAAAACTACCTGGATCTTTTAACTTCGTAGGTAACTTATTCTGGATAATCACGTTGCACTCTTCGGTTAACGCCACTGTTTCAAAATCACCCAATTTTCTCTTCTTCGACAAAACCTCCTTCATGAACTTGGCATAACTCGGCATCTGTTCCAAGGCTTCTGCAAATGGTATGTTGATATGCAATTTTTTGAAAATATCCAAAAATCTTGAAAATTACTATCTAACTTAGATTTCTAAATCCTTTGCAGATATGGTATGGGAGGCATTATAAAACTTTGTTCAGGTGCTTTCTGCTCTAACTCCTCATCCTGTCGGTTTCCATTTCCTGAGACTTCCTCTTTTTCCACGGTTGCTTTGTCCATCTTTTCCTTGTCCTTGAGTGTCTCTTGCAATTCCTTTCCACTGCGTAAAATCACAGCCTTCCAATGTTCATCTCTACCCGGATTTATCTCTGTATCACTAGGGAGTGTTCCTTGGACGGCTATTCAACGCATGTGCTATTTGTCCCATCTAACTTTCCAGATTCTTGATCGAAACAACTTGACTTTTCACATTCATATCTACTTGACTCAATAACTTGTCTTGCTCACTTATCCTTTTGTCTGTAGCTACAATAAATTTTTCCAAAGTATCTTCCAGACTTGCTTTCCTCTTTGACTGTTGCTGAGTCTGATTTTGAAATCCGGATGGATTTTATGGTCTACGAGCTTGAGCTTGATTATTGCTCCAAGAAAATCCCGGATGATTTCTCCAACCCGGGTTATATGCATTTTGATTCGAATAAGGTTGGACTGATCAATTATAGCTTCCCACGAACTGAGCTGATTCGGCATTGATGGCACACTGATCTATAGCATGACTCCCAGCACACATCTCACAAGTCATTGCTACTTGTGGTGCTGATGGTGGACCCCATGTCTCAATCCTTTTAGTTAACGTGGAAACTTGTGCTGTCAGTGCTGTCACTGCATCCAATTCAAACTTTCTAGGTGTTTTCGAAGGATTAGACCTAGTCATTGGCCACTGATAATTATTGTTGGCCATTGTCTCTAACAGTTGATAAGCCTCATCAAAGTTCTTAGCCATGATCGCTCCACCTGCTACTGCATCAATACTGCCTCTTGTGGACGCGTGCAAACCATCACAAAATATCCCAACCTGCATCCACTATAAAATTCCGTGATGCGGACATTTATGGAGCATATCCTTAAATCTTTCCCACACCTCATATAAGGTTTCTGAGTCAAACTGTGCAAAGGTGTGAATATCATTCCGTAGTTTTGCCGACTTTGTTTATGGGAAAAACTTAGCTAGAAATTTTTGGGCTAAGTCGTCCCAAGCTGTGATTGAACCAGTGTAACCAACTCCGAGCTTTGTCTTTTGACGTAAACGGAAACAACCTCAACTGTATAGCATCTTTCAAAACATTATTAAATTTGAAGGTGTCGCAAATTTCCAAGAAACTCAAGATGTGCTCGTTCGGATCATCTGTCGAACTACCCCTAAACTGAACTGCATTTTGTAGCATTTGTATCGTTCTCGATTTTATCTCGAAACTATTTGCATTAATTGTCGGCCTCCGAATACTGGATTGTATGTCTGTGACTGTCGGCATGGCATAATCCCTGAGTGATTTTTGTTCTTCCCCAGCCATGTCTACTGGTATTTCTTGTGCCGCCGGATCTTCGTCCAAAGGTATAACCTCACTAGTCAACCGTAATTTTCGAAACTCCCTTTCGATATCTTCTGTATAAGGAAAAAGTTCCTTTTTAGCCCTTGATCTAGTGTACATACACTTACAAAGAATTCCTACAAACACAAGAAGAAAAATAAATAACTAACGTTTAAATTAAGACCGAATTGATTATAACTAATATGGAATTAATACTAATAAAGAGTTCCCCAGCAACGGTGCCAAAAACATGTTGCTTGATTTCACAATCAATTATCTGTGCAAGTATACATAGTCAGCAAGTAATAAAGTGGTAAAATTAAGTGTCGATCCCACAGGGAATTCCAATCAATAAATTCCAACTACTAGCACTATACCAATTCAATTTTATTTAAACAACTACAAAGTATGATTTTTCTAATTAAGAAAACTAAATTAATCAATTAAAACTAGATTACTCTAAAATTAATCCAATTAAATAAATAAAGATTAAGACTCGATGAATTAATTCAGATAAATAAAGGTTAAGACTACAATATCCCCAATTTATGCACTACAAACCAATTATCCAACTAATCTAGTTATTATGCCTGCTGAATTGTTAACAGGAATTCTAAGTGCTAAAAGCCCTTTCCCTAGTGATCAATTAACTTTTATTCAATTCAATTAATCTTGCGATATTCCTATGCAAAATAATTAAACTAAACCCATTAAGTTCCAATTCCCAATTTGTTATATGCAGTGAACAGATATTCCTATTCAATTCACGACCCTAATTATTCGTCTCATGCAAATAATCAAGCATACATGTTATCATGTCCAGATTTCATCTCCCGAATCCCTTTAGAGTAACACGGTAATTACTGGCCAAATAAATAATCAATACGCACTAGACATAATAAACAATTCACTTTGGCATAAATAATTGGACTAAATTACATAATTAATTCATAGACATAAAAGATTCAATTTGTAGTCTTAATAAAAGAATTAGTTTATAACGAAAAATAAAACCAACAATCTCATGAAAATCATCTTGAAAGAATTACACAATTAAAAATAAGAAGAAGAAGAAAACTCTTAAAGAAAATCTCCCAAGCTTCAATCTTCAATTGGAATTCTTCTCCACAAAATCTCTCTTAATTCTTAATTAGGCTCCAGTGATGAATGAATATCTCCCCTTGCTCTCAACTGATTGTTCTTTTTTATACTCTTTTTCCTCTGTCCACAATCCTAATCCAAATCAATGTCTTCATCCTTCCAAATCCACGTCAAACTCTTCCCCATGCACGTGCCTAAACCACGTTCAATCAAGACTCAGCGCCCCAGCGCTAAACATTAGTGCAGTTAGAGCACCCTGGCGCTACTATTCAGTTAAATTACGATTTTGCCATTAAACAGCTCAAATTCCCAATTTGTCCCTGCATCTCCTCAATCTGCAAAATAATAAATAAACACAGTAAAAACTCTTCTAAAGGACTTGAGACTAAAATAATTTAAGCCCAAGTGTATCCAATTCATGGGTATATTACCCAATCATCAATTTGATATTGAAATTGGAACTTGGTATGTTCGAGAAGAGAATTCAATAATTATTGACAGGTCAATGCCAATTGTTTCGGCTCGATCGAGAAAGAGAATAGATATTGAAATCATAGTATTTCGTTGTTAAGATTCAAAATCTGTTTATAAGACTGAGAAAAACAACCTTTTATACACAGGGAACATTTTTGGTAGTATATTCGGCCTTTGCGCGCGTGTAAGTATTATGCATAATATAGGGTACAAGGAGTTGGCTGCTCTAAGTACTTGCAAAGGGGTATAATTTAATCTATATGGTTATCTGATACACCTGGGTATATCAAAGTCAAATCTTTGATAGTTACTCGAGAAGAGAAGTTCAAGATCTAATGGATCACTCAACATAAATTCTGGAAAATATTTCCATCTTGTTGTTTGGGTATATAAAAGTAAATCTTTGATAGTTACTCGAGAATAGAATTTCAAGATCATTTAAGATCATTCAGTATAAACTCTAGAGAATATTTCTAAATTGTTATTCAATAGAATGTTGTAGAAACTTTGAAAGCATTGTATTCTTTCATTATTGTGGTACATAGGATGTGAGCAGATTGGTTAGAGAAGAATAAATTGTTCAGCTATTTCAAAGTTCCCCGAACTTTGGTGACATTCTATCAAAATAGATAGTTTGTTGTTCTAATTCTTATACATTCATTGTATATCTTAACTTGCAGGGCAAATTTGTTGCCCACCCTTGCTAAATAAAATATTTCAGCTAGGAACGAAGAAGCTGGAGGGGCAGAGAAGAACAAGGGAAAAGGCATTTTGATGGAGTAGTATAATGAACATTATTATTATGTTATATTTGTAAACCCTTTTGTATACCTAAGGGGTATGTTTGTAAAGTCATGGTTAGATAACTTGGGACAAGGTATTAACTATATATGTTAATGAGATTTGTATTGCTATTCATCAATGAATGGGTAGTTAGATGTTATTTATATGTTGGATCATGAGCACCAAACTTGGGGGTCAGGTAACCAGGATTTGGGGGCGTCACAGGTTGGTATCAAAGCTGTAGGTTATAAACCTTAAGTGGGTGGGGAAAACCCTAGGATTATAACCATAAGCGAGATAGATAATACTCATTTAGAGTACTAAGTGAGGGATTGACTTAGTGTATCGATAGTGAGAAATGTGGACACATAGTGTGAGAATTTTGTACTGGTGAAGTACTAATTAAGTTGTTTAACTGACTGTAGGATGTCAGGAGAAGATGAAATGAGTACGGAGATGCTAGCGGCTGTTGCACCAGTGCCAATAGCCGAGGTGCCAGCTCAAAGCGAGTCAATCGAAGAAGTGGGAAAAGATGAAGCCATGGTGAATCTGGGGAGTGATCATGACGATTATCCCGAGATGTATTTGAATGAAGATGAGGAGGCGAAGTCCGAAGAAGCTAAGGTGGAGTTAGAGAATAAGACCAAAGTTAGAGAGAAAGATCAAGTATCTGCAGAAGTTTATGAATTTCGGAGTAAAGTATTTCTCTTGGAGGAGTTGTGGAAGACCGAACGAGCGTTACGCGAGATGAACAAAGAACGAAACGACTTGAAGGCACAAGTGGAAAGAAGGAAGGCTGAAGGTGGTGGATCGTCTGAAGGAACCGTCAAGAAGCAGAAGGGCAAGAATAAGATAAAGAGGGACAACGACAGTGATAGTAATTCTGAAAATTCAAACCCAAAGAAGAAGAAAGTGTGACACCCCCAAATCAGGGTACTTCAATTCTCACATGATTTGGTGTTCACTATATAAACAATACATATCTATCTACCCATACTAAATGAAAGCATAAATAGATAGAAATTAATCCTCTCCTTAAGGAGTTACATCATTTGAAATAAGTACATCAATCCCAGGTCATACTAACCTTAAATCTCAAATGCTGAAACATAAACAAATAATAGTTTTACACAACGTTAACATAAGTCTAAAACATAAATACATAAGAACATAAACAACAAGTCTTCATCACTTGTTAATCTTGCCCTTGCCTTTGCTAGTAGAAGACTCGTCGAACCTTTTATTCTTAACTGCAATGTTATTATTACGCAAGAGTGAGCACGAATGCCCACAAGTAAAATAATAAAATAACAATATAATAATATGCGAGTGAATCAAAGACTTGTGGAATAAGAACTCAACTTTTGAGTCAAGAATGAATAAAAAGAATCAAATGAACTTCTGAGGGTCATAAGACCTTGAACTATGTCCTAGGTTATCAAGGGTTATACTTGAAACCTTTAATAGTCATAAGACTATGAACTCTTCTACTTGTACTTAGGGGGATCAGCCCTTAGTACCATACTGTGCACAATGTCTTAACGCTAATGCATAAGTAATCCCCTATATAGGGTTGTTCATCTCAGTTTGACATTAGAGTTCACACCAATGGAAGTTTGGTTTGGATAATTCAACAAGGGTTCTAAAATTTAGAACGTTCATCAACTATGGACTAGTCGAATCAATAAGGGTTCGCTAGTCTAACAAGGTTCAACAATAATAGATATTTAAATTGAATAACAATCTCAAGAGGTATATAATAAAATAAGTATTATATAACAAAATCATACTTTGAAAAGATTAATAATCTTTAATATAACAAATTGAACTCGATTAATAATAACGAGAATTTGTTCGATGTAAGTTTATAAACTTGAATAACGATAACAAGTAGGGTTAGAAAACTTGTCTCGTGCGTAGGTTACATGTTAATTATACACGTTCCTCGATTTAATCCTACATACCATTTACATTCACAATTCCAGTCAATTATAACGTAACTAGCCATCACAAGTTCATTCTTTTTGTCTAAATTCTGGTTATGACTATACTTAGTCAAATTACCATACTTGTTTTCACATAATATTACACTACCCGAACAACACGCATAGTACGTGTTCAACAGTTCAATCCACATGTAAATGCCTTATTGACATGTTAAGAATCTATTTTAACATCTCATTATATGTCTGACATATTTTTATGTTCATTAGATTAGGTTACTATCACATTCCTAGACTTGAACAATTTAAGAAAATCATTTCTGAGCAATCTGAAGAGTGGCGTTGCGGCGCCGCGGCGCCACCATCAAGCTTGTGGCTGGCGTTGCGACGCGGCCAGCGCAGCGGCCTGGACAATGGCGCTGCGGTGCGGACCTTAAGGCATGGAGTTAGCGTCGCTGCTCGGAACTCCAATTTTTGAATTTCCAGTTCGCGAAAAACACAGAGCCAGGTAAAATTTTCATTACATAATCACTAAAATACATTAAATTAAACATACCCATATAATAGAATTCGTACATAATCATTACCCAACCTTTATAGAGTGATTTTAACAAGTTTTAAACACACAATTACTTGAATCAAAATATATAATTTCACTGTTCTTGATGTTCTTGAAAGATTTGAAAACAGAACATGAAGATTGGCACTACGGGTTCGTTATAACACTAAATCTGTCCATTTGAAGTTTGTTTCCTTCGTTTTAACATACATAATCATATATGAGTGTAAATTTATGATACAACATATGATTAATGCATTAAATTTGTGTGTAAGGGCCATATGGCCATATTTTTATACTCTGTAACTTTGAAGAAACTATATACGACATATTTTTATGAAACTAATGTTATGGAAACATACAATATATAGTGAAAACATGCTATGATAACATATTATCACATATATCCACATAATCGCTACCCTTTCCAATTACAGAGACTTTAACAGAAACTTGAAAGCCATTTTTCATGAAAGCTTCAATGACATAAATTAAAACTGAGTTGGAGAGATTACCCTAAAACAATTCTTCTGACTCTTCACATTCTTCTACAATGTCACAATAATTCTCACTGTTTCTCTCTAATTCTCTGAAATCATCTAATTCTCTCTGTAAACTTGTTTTTTTTCTAGACTTAGAAAATAAAGAAGGAAGACGTATATAATAAAGGAAACTGACGCTATGTGGTCAGTTAACCCGATCATGGATTAACTGCTCCAAACTCCCAATAGGGCTCCGTTTGACTAGCCTTAAAAGGCTCATATCCATTTAATTTGATAAATCTCTTATACTATAGTTTAATAATGTCACACCCATTTACACAATAAATCAAATATCTTATTTTATTTATTTTAAATAAAATATAATAATTTTTCATAAATTCACATAGTCACATAATTAATTTTCTCATTTATTAATTATGTCAAATTATTAATTCTCTAATTAATTATTAAATTAATTAATATAACACTATGCTTCTTAAATATTTTATTTAATTTAATAAGCTCACATAAATACAAACTTTGAATAATAAAAATTATTCACATTAATTTAATAAATATAACCCATATAATTAAATTAATCTACCATAATTTCATCAATTAATTATTTAATCCAATAATTAAATCATTAAAAAATATTTATTTAATTCAATAAATATTCAAATTAAATTATAAAAATCTCGTTCGTCACATCTTTCTCCCCTTAAAAGGACTCTGTCCTTAGAATCACAACTCAATCAATTCGTCCCATTACATTCTCCCCCCCTTATAAAGATTCTGTTCCCAGAATCGCATCACATAAATTAAGTAAATAAATGAGGATAATTCTTTATCATCTGCTCTTCGAGTTCCCACATTGCTTCTTCAGCGTTGTGGTTCCTCCAGATTACCTTAACAGAAGGTATTACTTTATTTTTTAGAACTTGCTCTTTCCTGTCGACAATCTGGACTGGAATTTCTTCGTAAGATAAATCTTTTTCAAAATTTAGGGGATCGTATTCAATTACATGCTTGTAATCGGGTTTGTAGGGTCATAAAACTGAAACATGAAAAACGTTGTGTACATTCTCGAGTGCTGGAGGTAAGGCTACCTCATACGCAACTTCTTCGATTCTTCGCAGTACTTCGAAGGGTCCAATGAATCTTGGACTTAATTTCCCTTTCTTTCCGAACCTGATTTTTCCCTTATAGGGAGAGACTTTTAAAAACACATAACTACCCGATTCAAAGTCAATATTTTTACGGTGTGGATCGGCGTATTTCTTCTGCCTATCATGAGCTGCTACCAGTCTTGTTCTGATCACTTTGACTATCTCTGATGTCTGCTGTACAAGTTCTGGACCTAGTAATTATCTTTCGCCAACTTCATCCTAGTAAAGCAGAGTTTTGCACTTTCTGCCGTATAACGCTTCATAAGGCAGTATGCCAATACTAGCATGGTAAATATTACTGTAGCGAACTCTATGAGCGGTAGATGGTCATCCCAATTTCTTTTAAAGTCCATTATACAAGCTCTTAACATATCTTCTAATGTCTGAATCGTTCTTTCGCTCTGCCCATTTGTCTGAGGGTGATATGCCATACTCATTCTCAATTGCATCCTCATGCACTCTCGCAGTCGCTTCCAGAAGTTCGATGTAAAGTGCGGATCCCTATCTGAGACAATTGACACCAGAACTCGGTGCCTCAAAACAATCTCTTTCACATATAACATTACCAACTGATCTAAGTTGAATCTAATTTTAATCGGAAGGAAGTGTTCAGATTTTGTCAATAGGTCAACGATAACTCGTACTATGTCATAGCCTTTCTTAGTTGTCGAAAGGCCAACCACGAAGTCCATCGTAATATGTTCCCATTTCCATTCTGGGATTTCCAACGGTTTTAGCAACCCACTCGACCTCTAATGTTCTGCTTTCACTTTCTGACAGGTCAGACATTTGGCAACACACTCTGCAACATCTCGTTTCAGATTTGGCCACCAGAAATGTAATCGAAGATCTTGGTACATCTTGGTACTACCAAGGTGAATTGAATATAGTGAGCTATGAGCCTCGCTCAAAATGTCTTCATTAATCTCTGGTACTGGCGGTATCCAAATTCTACTTTCAAATCTCAGTATTCCTTCATTGTCCATCTTGAATCTCGGTTCGGTTCCTTCGGATATCTTATTTTTCACCTTTTTACATTCTTCATCTTGAAGTTGAGCCTCCTTAACTTTATCCAATAGGGTTGTACCAGATTGCATCTGAAACAACTTCCCATCAATTTTTATAGGATACTTCACTTCCAATTCCAACTTCTCCATGGCTAAAATTAGCTCCTTCTGAGCGGTCAACATCATCAATTTCTCCCGACCCTTTCTACTTAAGCCGTCGGCAACCACATTTGCCTTACCCGGATGGTATAAAATTTCACAGTCATAGTCCTTAATTAACTCCAACCACTTTCTTTGGTGCATATTCAAGTCCTTCTGTGTAAAAATATATTTCAGACTCTTGTGGTCTGTATATATTTCACACTTCTCCCCGTAGAGATAGTGCCTCTAGATTTTCAAACCAAAAAACACTGCAGCTAACTCCAAGTCGTGGGTCGGATACCCCTTCTCATAATCTTTCAATTGTCGTGACACATACGCAATGACTCAGCCGTTTTGCATAAGCACACAGCCAAGTCCTTTATGTGACGCATCACTATAAATAATAAAATTTCTTGTATCATCTAGAAGAGACAACACAGGTGTGGTACTTAATCTCTTCTTTAATTCTTGAAAGCTTTCCTCACACTTCTCCGTCCAAACAAATTTCACAGCTTTTCGAGTCAAATTCGTTAACGGAGTTACGATCTTAGAAAAGTCTTGAATGAATCTTCTGTAATATCCTGCCAATCCAAGAAAACTTCGTAATTCCGACGGCGTTCTCGGCTGATCCCAGTTTATCACTTCTTCGACTTTGGATGGATCTACCGAAATTCCATCTTTATCAATCACATGTCCAAGAAATTGTACTCCCTCGACCCAAAATTCGCATTTCAAAAACTTGGCATACAACTTCTCCCTTCTCAACGCCTCTAACGTTACCTTCAAATGCTCTTCATGTTCTTCCTTGGTTTTCGAATATACCAAAATGTCATCTATAAATACCACTACGAATTTGTCCAAAAACGGCTTGAACACTCCATTCATTAAGCCCATAAATGCTGCAGGAGCATTCGTTAGACCAAATGACATTACCAAAAATTCGTAGTGACCATATCGTGTTCTGAATGTTGTCTTCGGTACATCCTCTGGCCTCACCTTCAGTTGATGATAACCACTCCTCAAGTCTATCTTTGAAAAGTATCTCGCTCCCTTCAATTGATCAAGCATGTCGTCAATCCTCGGTAATGGATATCTATTCTTAATTATGACCTTATTCAGTTCTCTATAGTCGATGCAGAGTCCCATCGTTCCATCCTTCTTCTTCACAAATAACACCGATGCTCCCCACGGTGATACGCTCGGTTAAATGTACTTCTTGTCCAGTAATTATTATAGTTGTACCATTAATTTTTTCATCTCTATCAGTGCCATTCGGTATGGTGCCTTAGATATTGGAGCCATTCTTGGTGCCAAATCGATCACGAATTCCACCTATCTATCTGGCAGAAGTCTTGGCAAATCGTCCGAAAATACGTCTGCGAAGTTCTCACTACTGGTATCTCCTCTACTTTTGGATTCTCTTTACGACTATCGACTATGTAAGCTAAATATCCTACACACCCTCGTCTTAACAACTTTCTGGCCTGCATCATCGTCAGACAACTCGCTTGTCTAAGCGACTTACTGCCATAAAACACAACTTTTGACGAAGTCATAAGGTTAATACGCTTCTTCTGGCAATCAATTACAGCCCCGTAATTGAATAATCAGTCCATTCCCAAGATAACGTCAAATTTCCCAAGTCGAATAAGGATAAGATCTACGTTCATAATATTACCCTTAATATCCACTCTACAGTTCTTATGTACGTACTTAATAGGGATTATTTCTCTATTTGCAATTTCTATGTTCATGGGGTATTCTAACTCGTCCTTAGGCAATTCTGAGTTCTTAGCAAAGTCATCGGATATAAATGAACAAGTAGCACCCGAATCAAATAATATATAAACATTAACTTTATTGATCGGAATGATACCTGACACCACATCACGAAACTGTACAGCATCCTGCATTGTCATGTTGAATGTCCTGGCAGTCGGTCTGTTGGTTGCGGTTGGTCCTGTGATAGTTAGAGCGCTTCCACCGATGTTTCCCCTATTCCCTCCTAATCCTGCCCCTCCAGATCCTTTCTTAGGATAGTCTCTTGCCAGATGGTCTTTTGAGCCGCAAGTGAAATAGGCACCCTTCTTTGGGTTAGGATAGTTAGGTGCTATGTGGCCTTCTTGACCACAATTATAGCACACTCGTTTACCTTTCATACACACTCCCAAATGAGCTTTCCTACAGGTTGGGCATGCTTCGATCCTTTTCTTCTGACCTCCTTGCTGATTTTCAGTTGATGAGTTGTCGGACCACCTTCTCTTCTAATTATTACTACTTCCCGTGTTACTTCCACTAGCCTTGTTAATTCCCTCACTTTCATTCTTCTTCTTCTTCTGATCATGATTATACTTGGTTGCTGCATCTCTTCCACCTTCAGTGAGTATGGCTTTCTCTAGTACTCCAGCGAACGTCTTCAATTGAAACATCGACACTTTACTATACAACCAAGGCTTCAGTCTTCTTGCTTTTCTCTCATCCGTGTGCACTTGATATGTGGCGAACCTAGCCAACTCATTGAATCTTGCCGCATAGTCTGGTACGGACATATTCCCCTATTTCAACTCCAGAAACTGGACCTCCATTTGGTTCTACGAGCTGGTTAAAAAATATATCTCGAAAAACATCTCCTTAAAACTCTCCCAGGTAATCACACATTCTCCTCCACGGACCTTATTTGTTTGCCACCAATAACTGGCCTCTGATTTCAGCATGAACATTGTGCAAATGATTTTCTGGTCCTCTTTGACTTTGGCGACATCAAAAACTTTTTCCATCACCATAACCCAAGTTTGAGCCTCAATCGGGTTTATGTAGCCTTTAAACTCTGGCGGTCCCATCGCCTTGAAATCCTTGAACGTTGTATTCGGTGGAGCTTGAGGTTGATTATGAACCGCTCCAGCTAAATAAGTTCACCAATTGCTGAACTGGGTTAGCATTGGCGTCGTTGTTATTCGTCGATTCTTTTTGAGCTGGTTGACAGTTTTGTCTTCTTCTCGGCGGCATATTTCTGTTAAAATATATGCTTATTAGATCTTTATCCAATTCTCTAAGTAGTAAAGACTTAACTCAACAATTTAACATAATCACTTAACACATTATCTTAATAAACTATGATATTTTATTTAAATCGAAAGTTTTAACATCATACGATAGCATCACTGCTATTTACATCAACTATCTCGAGATAAAGAATCTACAGGATTTAAAACATTAAAATATTCCTTTGTTTATAACCACATTAGAATTTACATCTTGAACCACTAGATAGATTTTCACATAATTAAACTAATCATATCACTGCCTGTTAAGGCACTAAATAGCCTTGCTACATTCCTCTTCCATGATGCGGAACATCGTCCTGCGATCTAGCATATACGATGGTAGTCCTTGGAACTGAAATGGATATCTCATAACTCGATCCTGGGCCTCATCCATTACATTTTGAAGTGTAGAGTATGTCTCCCCAAGCTTAGCCTTCTTCGCACGACAATCCTCTTCTGCAAGATCAGCACGACGTGATTCTCTTACCCAGGCCTCCTCTGTCTTGGTCAACCTTGTTGAACTCTATTTAAGTTCACTCTTCAACTTCTCTATTTCCTCGGACTTCTCCTCGATTTGACCTTTCTCATGAACCAAATCCCATTCCACGTTTCCTAGACGTGTGTGAAGAGTCACAACCTCCCTATCCCTCTGCTCGATGGTCAGCTGCTGAATAATCGTCCGCTCATTCAGCTCCTAAACAGTGTCACGTAACTCTATGTTACGGATATATAGCTCGTCGTACATCTCAACATCGATAGAGTTTGGTGGGAACTAATCTTCTTCGTCTTCCTCCTCAAGATCCTCCTCTGGATCAGTCTCAGGCTCATGCTCCTAACCAACAACAGTGATTAACGGAGATGGCTCTCTCTGTACCAACTGCTCCTTGACGATATAAATGTCTCGGGCTCCTCCTTTGTAGGTACTCGGGGTTCCTCCTCCCCAGCTCGACTAGCTCCTCCAACATCCGACATCCTGACAACACAGTTTCAAGTTTTAGTTTTTAAGTCATACTAGCGAGCATATAATTTAACATATAAAGTCTTTTATTATCTTCAATGAATTAAGAAATTCATTTCTTAGAACTTGATAAGAGTTTTCCATCACTATGTTCTTCCTATAAGGCTACTACCTAAGGTTGTTTCCCCACCTAAGGTTCATAACCTACAGCTTTGATACCAACCTGTGACACCCCCAAATCCGAGTACTTCAATTCCCACATGATTTGGTGTTCACTATACAAACAATATATGTATATCTACCCATAATAAATGAAAGCATAAATAGATAGAAATAAATCCTCTCCTTAAGGAGTTACATTATCCGAAATAAGTACATCAATCCCAGGTCATACTAACCTTAAATCTCAAATGCGAAAATATAAACAAATAATAGTCTTACACAATGTTAACATAAGTCTAAAACATAAATACATAAGCACATAAACAACAAGTCCTCATCACTTGTTAATCTTGCCCTTGCCTTTGCTAGTAGAAGGCTCGTTGGACCTTTCATTCTTAACTGCAATGTTATTATTACGTAAGAGTGAGCACGAATGCCCACAAGTAAAATAATTAAATAATAATATAATAACATGCGAGTGAATCAAAGACTTCTGGAATAAGAACTCAACTTTTGAATCAAGAATGAATAAAAAGAATCAAAAGAACTTCTGAGGGTCATAAGACCTTGAACTATGTCCTAGGTTATCAAGGGTTATACTTAAAACCATTAATAGTCATAAGACTATGGACTCTTCTACTCGTACTTAGGGAGATCATCCCTTAGTACCATACTGTGCACAATATCTTAACACTAACGCATAAGTAATCCCCTATACAGGGTTATTCATCTCAGTTTGACATTAGAGTCAGCACCAAAGGAAGTTTGGTTTGGATAATTCAACAAGGGTTCTGAAATTTAGAACGTTCATCAACTATGGACTAGTCGAATCAATAAGGGTTTACTAGGCTAACAAGGTTCAACAATAACTGATATTTAAATCTAATAACAATCTCAAGAGGTATAAAATAGAATAAGCATTGTATATCAGAATCATACTTTGAAAAAATTAATAATCTTTAATATAACAAATTGAACTTGATTAATAATAACGTGAATTTGTTCAATGTAAGTTTATAAACTTGAATAACGATAACAAGTAGGGTTAGGAAACTTGCCTCGTGCATAGGTTACACGTTAATTATACATGTTCCTCGATTTAATCCTACATACCATTTACATTCACAATTCCAGTCAATTATAACGTAACTAGTCATCACAAGTTCATTCTTTTTGTCTAAATTCTGGTTATGACTATACTTAGTCAAATTACCACACTTGTTTTCACATAATATTACACTACCCGAACAACAAGCATACTACGCTTTCAACAGTTCAATCCACATGTAAATGCCTTGTTGACATGTTAAGAATCTATTTTAACATCTCATTATATGTCTAACATATTTTTATGTTCATTAGATTAGGTTACTATCACATTCCTGGACTTGAACAATTTAAGAAAATCATTTCTGAGCAATTTGCAGAGTGGCGCTGCGGCGCCACCATCAAGCTTGTGGCTGGCACTGCGGCCTGGACAATGGCGTTGCGGTATGGGCCTTAAGGCATGGAGTTGGTGCCGCGGCGCGAAACTCCAGTTTTTGAATTTCCAGTTCGCGAAGAACACAGAGCCAGGTAAAATTTTCATTACATGATCACTAAATACATTAAATTAAATATACCCATATACTAGAATTCGTACATAATCATTACCCAACCTTTATAGAGTGCTTTTAACAAGTTTAAACACATAATTACTTGAATCAAATTATATAATTTCAGTGTTCTTGATGCTCTTGAAAGATTTGAAAACAAAATATGAAGATTGGCACTACGGGTTCGTTATAACACTATATATGTCCATTCGAAGTTTGTTTTCTTCATTTTAATATACATAATCATATATGAGTGTAAATTTATGATACAGCATATGATTAACGCATTAAATTTTTGCGTAAGGGCCGTATGGCCATATTTTTAAACTCTGTAACTTTGAAGAAATTATATACGACATATTTTTATGAAACTGATATTATGAAAACATACAATATATAGTAAAAACATGGTATGATAACATATTATCACATATATCCACATAATCGCTACCATTTCCAATTACAGAGACTTTAATAGAAACTTGAAAGCCATTTTTCATGAAAACTTCAATGACGTAAATTAAAACTGGGTTGAAGAGATTACCCTAAAACAATTCTTCTGACTCTTCACATTCTTCTACAATGTTAGAATAATTCTCACTGTTTCTCTCTAATTCTCTGAAATCCTCTAATTCTCTCTGTAAACTTGTTTTATTTTTTTTTCCAGACTTAGAAAATAAAGAAGGAAGACGTTTATAATAAAGGAAACTGACGTTGTGTGGTCAGTTAACCCGATCATGGATTAACTGCTCCCAACTCCTAATAGGGCTCCGTTTGGCTAGCCTTAAAAGGCTCATATCCGTTTAATTTGATAAATCTCTTATACTATAGTTTAATAATGTCACACTCATTTACACAATAAATCAAATATCTTATTTTATTTATTTTAAATAAAATATAATAATTTCTCATTAATTCACATAGTCACATAATTATTTGTCTCATTTATTAATTATGTCACATTATTAAATCTCTAATTAATTATTAAATTATTAAAAATAACATTATGCTTCTTAAATATTTCATTTAATTCAATAAGCTCACATAAATGCATAATTTGAATAATAAAAATTCTCAACATTAATTTAATAAATATAACCCATATAATTAAATTAATCTATCACAATTTTATCAATTAATTATTTAATCTAATAATTAAATCATCAAAAAATATTTATTTAATTCAATAAATATTCAAATTAAAGTAAAAAAATCTCGTTCGTCATAGCAAGTATGTGACAAGTGTGGAAAGACTCACTTGGGAGAGTGCATGATGTGGAAGAACGTGTGCTTCAATTGTAAGCAAGAGGGACATATTTCTTTACATTGTCCTAAGCCGAATATGAGGAAGTATTTTTCATGTGGAAGAACGGGTCACGGATTCAACAAATGTCCCGGTAAGAAGAAGACTGGTGAAGGGAGTGCAATGTAGATAGCTTAAGTATAAGCGCTAGTATCTTTTGATAGTGTGTGATATTAAAGGTTGTAATATCGAGAATGATGTGTAAACATATGTATGTATATATATATATATATATATATATATATATATATATATATATGTATGTCTGTATGAATCTTTATTTTCTATATGAATATAAGATTAAGTTGCGAGTTCTTAAAACTCATACTTATGGTAAGTTCGTGACTCATAATTATATGAAATTTTTGAACCCCTTAGCGAATGAACGCCAATGGTCTGACTAGGATAAGTTCATAAACTCATATAATTTTGGCAAGTTCCTGAGCACATAAGTGTGGTAAGTTTGACGAACTGGAAATAACTATGTATGAATGGAGAATTGCGACTTTTTGTGTAAAGTTGGAGAATTATAACTTTTTGTGTAAAGTTGGAGAATTAGAACTTTTTGTGTAAAGTTATGTTGTTAATCCTAATATTTTATTAAAAAGAGATAGTCGTATATGTTGAGTACTAAATGTACTATGTGCTATTTAAATAAATATGCGATTATATGAGAATTTTCTATTAAATTCTTATTGTGTGATTAATAAGAATTTGAGTAGAAAAAGAGAATTAATGTAAGATTTTTATTCAAATCAGATAATGCCGCCTAGACGACAGAATCGAAATCAAGAGAAGAGCAGTCAGTGAATAATGAAGGAGGTCAAGCTGACCCGATGTAAAATTTTACGAATATGATAGCCCAAGCTATGGGAAATAGAGCTCCAACAGCAGGAGCAAGAGAACAGCCAGTCAATAGATTGAAGCCTGAAGCCCAAACTTGGGTGAAAGAAATGGAGAAGGCATTCATTATTGCTAGGGTAGCGGAGAGCAAAAGACAGCTTTTGCAACATATTTGATGTAGGGAGAATCCAATTACTGGTGGGAGACTAATCAGGCGAGAGCTAGAACAACAACAGTGACTTGGACAAGATTCAAGGAGTTCTTCTTTGAGAACTACTTTTCACCGAGTATGCAAGCTCGGATGGAAGTCAAGTTTTTAGAACTGAAGCAGGAGAACAAGTCGGTATTAGAATACACTGCTAAATTCAACGAGTTAGCGAGATTTGCACCTCATCAGGTGGACACAGAGGCGAGAAAAGCGAGAAGATTTGAGAATGGGTTGAAGCCAGGGATATTCAACAAAGTAGCTATATTGCAGATCAATACGTTTACGGCTTTGTTGGAGAAAGAAAAATCATTGCTGAGGGGGGAAGCGAAGCTGCATCCCGATATAATCAGGAGAATAAGAAGAAGACAAATGATGGAGGAAGCAGTGGTGGTAATAATCCAAATAAGAGAAAGTGGAGTGAGAATACCCTGTCGGGTAATAAGACATAAGAGAATATGAAAGGGAGAGAGCATGTGTGACTTGTGGAAAGAATCATACAGGAGTCTGTTTGAAAAGAAAGGGAGCTTGTTATAACTGTGGACAAGAGGGACACATGTCGCCCAATTGGCCCAGTTCGAAGAAGATACGAGGTTGTTATGCTTGTGGATCAACAGATCATCTGATTCAGAATTGTCAGAAGAGAAATATGGAGAAGGAAAGCGTTAACAAGGGACCCGGTGGCAGAATATTGGCAATTAGAGGACCTGCTCAGCCAGGAAGACCAACGACCCGTGCATTTAATATAAGGGTACAAGATGCATTGGATGCCCAAGGGGTGGCGTCAGGTAATGATTTCGTTGAGATATTAAATTACGCGAGTAATATTGAATAGATAATGCTGTGAATAGTTTATTTTATAGATCCAAGTCCCGGGTTAGAATATATGACACAAATAATATTATGTTGATATAAGTGAATTGATGATATAACTTTAAAAGATTGTAGAGAGTAAGAAAGCGGTGATTCCGAGGACGGAATCCTTTTAAGGGGGGAGAATGTGATAACCCGAGAATTTATACAATTAATAAAATGTTAATTGATTAGATAAATGTTGAATAATAAGACCTAGACTGGAAATAAGATATGGATTTAAAAAAATTTGTGTGAAAGACTTATATGGTTTTGTGTATTGTTATATGTGAGTAATTGCATATGAATAATATGTGTTTGTTTTTATTTGTTTATTATAAACAAATAAGAGAAGCTAAGGTAGTCTAATTATAAATTAGGAATGAAAAATTTAATAACTTAAGGGTTATGATACGAGAGAATATTAGTATACAAAATATATACTAATTTTAAGAGATTTATTTTATACATCTCAGTTAATTAATTTTATAACCTAATTATAGCAAGTCTATTTGGGTTAAGAAAATATATATGCATGAGTAAGGATTTATGTTATTATTGAGGAAATGAAAACCCTAATTAAATAATTAGAGAATGGTAATATTAATTGTAAGACCCCGAATTTTATGAAATAAGAATATTCAATTTTTCTTATAATTACTATTAAGTAAATGGTTAAATTGATAAATGTTAAAGTTAAGGGTGATATATGAATATTTTTTTTTCAAAATACACAAGTGGTTATAAAATATTCATTATTGTCGGGGAATATTCGTTTAGTCGTGGAATATTCTATGACGCCCCCAAAATTAGGTATACGTCACCCATCTTGGGTCGCCACTTACATGGTACATAAATCCAAATACAACTTACTAATACAACTATCGTGTACAAAACGACAAAACATAAACTGTGAGTTTGAATACAAATATTGTCTTCTAGAGAGTATTCATACTCAAAAAGAGTCATCATTACAATTATTATCACACTATTACATAGAATAGTGAGGACTACTAATTCTATCATCTAGGACCATCACTCTGTTCCCCGAATAGTCTCAGCTACGTTCTCATTTCCTGAAGAGAACAGTGAAAGAAAGGGTGAGCTCAACTAGCCCAGTAAGAAATATTATGACTAAGATAATGTAGAATAAATTATCATTAGTCTTCAACAATGTTAAACTGATAAAATATAATAGACATCAAGTTTAACTGCAGCGGAACAAGCAATCCATTAAAAGAGTCAAGTAGAGAATAAAATCTACTATCTTTTATGATTTAAAAGGTTTTTCAACACTTTTATCGCTGGGACTCAGCTTAATAAATAATCCACATCATCGAATCACCCCTGCACTACGGCCAAGGATATTCTTTAGTATCACGACCACGAATTATCCATGCACTACGGCTAAAGATAATCATGTTTTCATCAACGGTCATGATCATGCCATAAAACAATTCATCTCTGCACTACGGCCAAAGAGAAACCATAGCCATAATCATACCAAAAACTGTCCATCAATGCACTACGGGCCAATGAGGACCTTTTTCACATCATTTGTAACATTACGGTCATGATTACACCGAATAATCCCTGGTCATAATCATACCAAGTCCATCTATGCACTACAGGCCACAGATGACTTTCAACATAATATAAACATGAGGATGATGACAATGATATAAGAATTCAATAAAACAAGTTCAAGAATTAATTTATCCAAGAATTAACAACGTCCAAATTGTCAACATGATATTGCTTTGTGGAGTAAAATTCAAGAATGCTTAGAAGAATATTTTCATGAAAAAAATACTGGATGAAACGCAATTATCAAGGATATTCCACAAATTTCATGGAGTATATAAGTCAAAACTTAACCAACTGAGTATAATAAAGAATGGAATAACAAAAGAAATCACCATGCATGCGATAGACCGCACAGACAGGTTATTCCAACAGAATAATAAATAATGGAACCAGGTCCGGCGTAACCGCACAGACAGGATATTCCGACAGAATAATAAATAATGGAACCAGGTCCGGCGTAACCGAACAGACAGGATATTCCGACAGAATAATAATAAAGACGGAACCAGGTCCGGTGTAAAACACACAGACAGGATGTTCCAACAGAATAATAACAAGACGGAACTAGGTCCGGTGTAAAACACACAGACAGGATGTTCCAACAGAATAATAATAAAAATGGAACCAGGTCCGGTGTAAAACAAACAGACAGGATGTTCCAACAGAATAATAGAAGAATGTCACAGTATAGGGTAGACAGCGTATACAGGTTATTCCAACAGAATAATAAGAAATGGAATAACAACAGTTCTCTTCATGAATAAGAAAGAATAACACCCCTTACCGTAAAAGAAACTGGATATAAGAGTAGGGAAGTAGCAGAATACTTTTCTATAGTTTCTCTATAATTTCTCTCTTTGGAGTTTCAGTGAATTTGTAAGAAATAATGAAGGAATGAGCTTCTATTTATAGGAGAATAGAAAGGCATTATTCATGGATGAAATAATTTTACAAAATTATTTTTCAATCAACTAACAATTAAGTCAATCATCTAACCAATAAAATCACAACAAAAATTAAAATATAATACATATATATAAACACATGTTTTCATATTATATAAATCAATATTATATATACACCACTTAATTTTTCTCCTCCATAACCAACATCAATCCCCCACCCACCAATAATCAAATTCACTACACTCTTACACATCACTATCACACTACCACTTTTCCACCATTTTCCACTCACATACATTACTTTCACTCTTCATTTTCTCCCACCACTCTCCACTAATAAATATAATATTATATATATACACACACATCACAATCTTATATATATAAACTCCTTCCCCATATGTAACTCTCTCCCACCCCCATTTCTAAAATCAGTTTTTCAACACATATGAGCCCCACATATGGCCCCCACATGTGGGCCCCACCTTTAAATAAATTCTACCGATTATTTTGAAAAATAGGTAAATGGAAGTCTATAAAATAAGCAAAATTGAGTAACTTCTCACATAAGTATCAATAATCAATACCGTGTGCTACTATGCAACCACGCGTATTACTGTACTTTTACTACCAAGTAGTTCAACAGTATTAACGGTAAAACTTTCGCAGTTATTTTCATAAAAATATTTTTGTCGTTTTTCTCAATCCGACAATAATTCCGTTGTGGGGTCCACCAGTGATTGTGTCATCGTACGAATATTCTCCGACACAAAGAATATTCCCTGACCAATCGAATATAATATGACAACTTGCATACTTTGCAAAATTTATAAATACAACCCACAACTATAACATTATCTCAAATCCACACCATAATATTAAAAAAAATATTTCGAGAAAGTTAAATATTTATTCATAAAATCTGGGGTCTCACAATCTCCCCTCCTTATGAAATTTCGCCCTCGAAATTTACGTGCGTGCCTGGTATGCCGAACAGGTGAGGATACCTTGACTTCGAACTCTTCAGGTATAACCTTTGAGCATTGAATATGATCCTTCTTATCCAAGATGTTAACACGTATCTCCTCATACGTTAAATCTTCTGTTATCTCGTCCGATTCTAAATTAATAATATGGTTCGGGTCGTCCACATTTTTACGTAAAAAAAAACGTTCTGAACACGCAACATACTTGGCGATAAAACGAGTTTATAAGCCACAGTTCCTACTTCATCGAGGATTTCAAATGGGCCAATTAAATCGAGAGTTGAGATTTCCTCTCTTCGTCGATTCTTGCTTTTAGAATAACGCCCTCTTGAACCTTCTTCTTCACATTTATCAGCTCTGAGTATGTAGCTTGAGCGGCTTTAACTTTATCGATTAAAATCGATTCTAATCATATATTCGTTATCTTCACGTGGGTTAGTTTATTCACACTTGTAACCGCATACGATCTTCTACTCAACGCATCAGCTACCACGTTCGCTTTTCCACGATGGTATGGTATGATCATAATCTTTAACAGCTCGAGCCAACGTCTTTGGCGCATGTTACGTTCGCTTTAGTTGAATAAATATTTGAGGGTTTAAGAAATGGGTTTTGTACTGGGGTCAATACAAAATTCAATTTCACGTTCTAGGGGTAAGCTAAGAAGTCTTCAAGAATACGTCAAGAAATTTATTAACAATAGAAATATCATTCAAAACTGTGACTCTCGTCCAAGACTTGGATAACACGTCACATTGATATCTATTAACTTGTCACCGTTATTCACAACGTCCCTTACCGAAAGTCTGGCTTCGGTGCATTCCTCACAAGAAAGTCAACAACTAAAGGATCGGGCTCTTTATTTATGGCTTGATATGACAATGATTGACTTTAGTGGTTTGGTTACTTTGAATCCGCATAACAGGGTGGTTAGGAATATGAAAGTTAACCACCTTACGAAAAGAATGATGAGTAGTTAACCAATCGTTCCTAAAATCACATCAAAGGCAAGTATTTTCAAAGAGATACGATCGACAGGTAACGTGAAAGTGTTGATTTGAACAAGATTTATAAATAGTGGATGTAACGAAGGTTTCTACTATCGAAGTTTCAACCAATAAGTCAAAGTCTAATTTCTTCGAAGTCAAATTTAAACGTTGAGCGCAAGCAAGAGAGATAAATGAATGGGTAGAACCGGTATCTAATAAGGTATAGACTTCGCAAGAATTTATAATTAACTAACTCGTGATAACTTCATTTGATTCCTCGTTAGGGTAATTCAAAACTCGATGCTGGATTTCCCCAATTACTGTCGAAAAAAAAATTACATATCATCTATTTTAGCTTTCTTGGATCGGACTTCTCTTTTCACAATATCAACGCGTCGTGCGGCTTTCACCCATGCATCTTTCATTCTCACTCGTTCAGTTATTTCTTCTTTCAGCTGCTCCTTGACATTTGAATTCTTAGATTCTAGCTTTAATATCGTATACTCTGCCAAAGAGTGCTTCTGTTCAACCATCGCACATCGGGTAATACAATTTTGAATTATTGCATCCCTTTGTTCTACGACCGCCTGTCGTTCTTCAGCCTGCTCTTCTAACTCATGAATACGATTTTGTAATTCTACATTTTGATCAATAAGTTCTTCTAATAAATTAACCTCAGGTTCCTCTTCTTCCTCACTCTCAGTTGCTACCTTTGCGACTAGCTTGAGGGCAACTTTTAATTCCTCAATCACCACATAGATATCTCTAATCACATTAACCTGGTTGGTGATTATAGGTGTCTCCACGGTCTCATTCACTCCATTGTAAACATTTTCAACTGCCATTCCCAATCACTGTCACAAAACAAAGGTTAATTGACATGTAACATATTATCCCTATATTCTGACCGACCAATTAAATACAAAATAAACTTAGGTAGGTCATACTAGCGAAGGAATTCTCCGTCTCTCCCCTCCAAGTTCTATTCTCACATCCTAGCCAGGGATCATATCCCTAAGCTCTGATACCAACTGTGACTCTCATGGTGCTTCAACCACAGCACCTCACAATGGTACCTATCAGTTTGCCACCGCAGAACGGCATCCCCTACGGAAAGTCTGGCTTCGGTGCATCCCCCATCAACAGGAAGTCACCAGCGAGAGGCTCGGGGCTCTTTACTTATGGCTCTGATACCAAATGTGATGCCCCCAAAATTAGGTATATGTCACCCATCTGGGTCGCCACTTACATGGTACATAAATCCAAATACAACTTACTAATACAACTATCGTGTACAAAACGACAAAACATAAACTGTGAGTTTGAATACAAATATTGTCTTCTAGAGAGTATTCATACTCAAAAAGAGTCATCATTACAATTATTATCACAATATTACATAGAATAGTGAGGACTACTAATTCTATCATCTAGGACCATCACTCTGTTCCCCGAATAGTCTCAGCTACGTTCTCATTTCCTGAAGAGAACAGTGAAAGAAAGGGTGAGCTCAACTAGCCCAGTAAGAAATATTATGACTAAGATAATGTAGAATAAATTATCATTAGTCTTCAACATTGTTAAACTGATAAAATATAATAGACATCAAGTTTAACTGCAGCGGAACAAGCAATCCATTAAAAGAGTCAAGTAGAGAATAAAATCTACTATCTTTTATGATTTAAAAGGTTTTTCAACACTTTTATCGCTGGGACTCAGCTTAATAAATAATCCACATCATCGAATCACCCCTGCACTACGGCCAAGGATATTCTTTAGTATCACGACCACGAATTATCCATGCACTACGGCTAAAGATAATCATGTTTTCATCAACGGTCATGATCATGCCATAAAACAATTCATCTCTGCACTACGGCCAAAGAGAATCCATAGCCATAATCATACCAAAAACTGTCCATCAATGCACTACGGGCCAATGAGGACCTTTTTCACATCATTTGTAACATTACGGTCATGATTACACCGAATAATCCCTGGTCATAATCATACCAAGTCCATCTATGCACTACAGGCCACAGATGACTTTCAACATAATATAAACATGAGGATGATGACAATGATATAAGAATTCAATAAAACAAGTTCAAGAATTAATTTATCCAAGAATTAACAACGTCCAAATTGTCAACATGATATTGCTTTGTGGAGTAATATTCAAGAATGCTTCGAAGAATATTTTCATGAAAAAAAATACTGGATGAAACGCAATTATCAAGGATATTCCACAAATTTCATGGAGTATAGAAGTCAAAACTTAACCAACTGAGTATAATAAAGAATGGAATAACAAAAGAAATCACCATGCATGCGATAGACCGCACAGACAGGTTATTCCAACAGAATAATAAATAATGGAACCAGGTCCGGCGTAAACGCACAGACAGGATATTCCGACAGAATAATAAATAATGGAACCAGGTCCGGCGTAACCGCACAGACAGGATATTCCGACAGAATAATAATAAAGACGGAACCAGGTCCGGTGTAAAACACACAGACAGGATGTTCCAACAGAATAATAACAAGACGGAATCAGGTCCGGTGTAAAACACACAGACAGGATATTCCAACAGAATAATAATAAAAACGGAACCAGGTCCGGTGTAAAACACACAGACAGGATGTTCCAACAGAATAATAGAAGAATGTCACCAAGTATAGGGTAGACCGCGTATACAGGTTATTCCAACAGAATAATAAGAAATGGAATAACAACAGTTCTCTTCATGAATAAGAAAGAATAACACCCCTTACCATAAAAGAAACTGGATATAAGAGTAGGGAAGTAGCAGAATACTTTTCTATAGTTTCTCTATAATTTCTCTCTTTGGAGTTTCAGTGAATTTGTAAGAAATAATGAAAGAATAAGCTTCTATTTATAGGAGAATAAAAAGGCACTATTCATGGATGAAATAATTTTACAAAATTATTTTTCAATCAACTAACAATTAAGTCAATCATCTAACCAATAAAATCACAACAAAAATTAAAATATAATACATATATATAAACACATGTTTTCATATTATATAAATCAATATTATATATACACCACTTAATTTTTCTCCTCCATAACCAACATCAATCCCCCACCCACCAATAATCAAATTCACTACACTCTTACACATCACTATCACACTACCACTTTTCCACCATTTTCCACTCACATACATCACTTTCACTCTTCCTTTTCTCCCACCACTCTCCACTAACAAATATAATATTATATATATACACACACATCACAATCTTATATATATAAACTCCTTCCCCATACGTAACTCTCTCCCACCCCCATTTCTAAAATCAGTTTTTCAACACATATGGGCACCACATATGGCCCCCACATGTGGGCCCCACCTTTAAATAAATTCTACCGATTATTTTGAAAAATAGGTAAATGAGAGTCTATAAAATAAGCAAAATTGAGAAACTTCTCACATAAGCATCAATAATCAATACCGTGTGCTACTATGCAACCACGCGTATTACTGTACTTTTACTACCAAGTAGTTCAACAGTATTAACGGTAAAATTTTCGCAGTTATTTTCATAAAAATATTTTTGTCGTTTTTCTCAATCCGACAATAATTCCGTTGTGGGGTCCACCAATGATTGTGTCATCGTACGAATATTCCCCGACACAAAGAATATTCCCTGACCAATCGAATATAATATGACAACTTGCATACTTTGCAAAATTTATAAATACTACCCACAACTATAACATTATCTCAAATCCACACCATAATATTAAAAAAAATATTTTGACAAAATTAAATATTTATTCATAAAATCTGGGGTCTCACATATTCTTTCTGTCGGGGAATATTCGTACGACGGCGCAGCCATTTGTGGGCCCCATAACAGAATAACTGTCGGGTGAAGAAAACGACAAATTTGAGTTTTTACAAATAACGACATAGTTGTTACCGTTAACACTGTTGGAATACCCAGTGGTTAAAATACAGTAATACGCGTTATTGCACAGTAGCACACGGTATTGCATGGTATTTTTGAAATTATTGATTCTTACGTAAGAAGGCACTACTCAATAATTATTACAGTAATTACTGTTCAATATTTTATTTTATTGATTCAATAATTGCTACGTTGAAATTTTATATTATTGATGTTCAATAATTGTCACTGCACAGTATTTCCCATTATCAGATCAATAATTCATATTATTTGAATAATATTATTAGATAACATTATTGGCAATGTCTAGAAAGTTCTGTCTAAGGAGAGGTTTGGTCACCTAATTGCACGCCAGTAAGGAGAAATTCTTATTGAAAAGCCCCCTCTTTCCTAGGAACGGCCTGGTTGTTATAAATGTGATTCTGTAATATTATTTGTGAATAATTAATTATTGATTCATATGATAAGGAAATATTTACTTTATGTAGATATAAATGAGAGATATATTTTTCTGGTTAAAAATGAAAGAGTTAATGTTGAGGTGTTTTATCTGTATTTTTGTCGGAACAGAGGTAGTGAAAATCAAATTAGGGTTTCTAAAATATTTTACGAGGGTTATAATTTTTAATCCGACCGTTGGATCATGGTAATATTTGGATATGCTATACATATATAAGTTGAGTATATGTCCACAAATTTTGAACCGTTAAAAATAAACGTATGATTTGTTATGAATTTTACGAGATGACTGGTTCAAAAATTGTTGAATTTTCGGAGTTAGTCATTTTGGTAGAAAATTCTAGAATTGGTGGGCCCCACTCTTCATTGGTGAAGAAATGTGTTGAGATTTTTACTCAAATATGGTGGGTGGGAATAGTAGCAGGTAAATCTATCAGGTTGCAGGTTAAGTCTGCTTCGGCGTGCTAATATTTTCGTATAAATAGAGGGCTAAGTTAGAATTAAAAATCACACCAGAATTCATAAGTTTTCTCTCTTTCTCTCTCTAGATTATTGAGTGTATTTTGTGAGTATTTATATACTCTGTGTGTTTCTATTTATCAGTGCAAGTTTCCTTCAGCCTTATACCGATCAGAAGTACTGCTCTTTTGAGGTAAGGGATAGTAAGGGATTTTAAGGGTTATTATATTTTTCAGTTCGTACTTCTTCCAACCTTCAGAAAATTCTGGAAAAATTTAAAATGATATTTTGATGAGTTTCTTGATTGTGTCCAAAAATGGTGATTTTTGGATGTATAGATTAAGAGTTATGAATTTTATGAGAAAAGAATATTTTAAAAGTAAACGCTTATAACTCCTTGTGGTTAACTCCAAAATTGATGAAATTTTTATTGAAAGTATATCTATATAATATCAGTATACTCGGTGAATTTCGGAATTTTTGGATAAAAGTATAATTTATGATAAATGTCTAAATATTCGGCGGTTTTGGCCATATGAAAAATAGTAAATGAATTTTAAAAATTCCGGGAAAAATATATGTTCAATGTGAGGCTATATTCTGCTAAATCCCAGAGAAGAAATATTTTTAGAACGGATTTGATATTTTTTATGAAAATAAACTAGTTATGAGTAAATGAATTAAATATGTTATGTAAAGTAAGAAAATTGAAAAATAGGATTTTATGGTTTGAGAATCCTATATGAGGTATATGCAAATTTTTGATGAGGGTTTTTGGTTATTGGTGATGAAATCTTATGAGTTTGGCATTTTAGGATGATTAAATGCATTATTTAGTAAATTATAAATAATTAAAATAAATTATTTATAAGCTTAAGAATTATTATTATTTCAATATCATTATACCGAAATATTGGTATAGATTTTATTGTGGAATTTCTACTTTTTTCATGTCGAGTTAGTATTCATGAGTTACTATTCACGAGTTACTATTTACGACAAAATTGATTTCTTTTTCTGACTAAATTATAGTTGATTTATGAATATTACTCTTGAGATTAAATCTATATGTTGATTATATTGATTTTATTAAAATATATAACATTTTTATAACCCTAATGATGATATTTCTCTTTGACTTGAGTGTAAAGATGGGTAGATTTTTGGTATGATCATGACTATGGGTTCCCTTTGGCCAATAGTGCAAAGTTGAATTGTTGACTGGTATGATCATGACCATTGAATTTATAATTGAATATCTTTAGCTTAAGTGCAAAGGTGAAATGATCAACATGGTTTTAATTATTGTTTATATAAATTCTGAAATGATTATATATTCTTTGAGAAATTAATATATTTGGCCTGTAGTGCAAATATAAACTGTTGATGAATATCTTTGGCCCGTAGTGCAAAGATGAATTGTTGTTGAATATATTTGGCCTGTAGTGCAAAGATGAATTGTAGATGAATATCTTTGGTCTGTAGTGCAAAGATGGTCTGTTGATGAATATCTTTGGCCCATAGTGCAAAGATGACATGTTGTTGAATATCTTTGGCCAGTAGTACAAAGATGAATAGGTGTTGAGATGAACATGACCAACTGGTGATACAAATGAATATCTTTGGCCATAGTGCAAAGATGAAGTTATTAGTATGATTATGAACAGAAAATGTGATTTGGTGTAACCATGATCTTTGATGTTTCAGGTAAAGATAGGTGATGAAAATTGTCTTCGTCCTGGATGAGAAGAGGAATTTAGAACTACAATTATGATTATGAGTTATTCATATGATTGTGGACCAGAATTGTTAATTGATGTTACAGGGATAAAATATTGTTGGTGGATTTTTAACATGGAGAAGATAATAGACTTTGTAGTCTATTTGACTCTTCTAATGGATTGCTCGTTCCGCTGCAACTATGGTTAAAATTTTTATCATTTACCATATGTTCTAAATCTCTGATTTATTATTGATGAATGCTATTGATAATTTAATTATCTTTAGTCATGATATTCTTTACTGAGCTAGTTGTGCTCACCCTTTTGCTTCACAATTCCTTTCAGGTAATAAGAGTGTAGCTGGGTCGAGCGAGGGTAACGGGAAAATAGAACGGTGGTCTCTAGCTGTGGATGTTCTCCCGAAGCAATATAGAAAAGTTCATTTAGTAGTTTTATTTGGTGAATCCAATAGGGTAAGGTGTACCCAACGTTGGAAGGGTGTTTTGCCACTATCATTCAAGATGTCTAACGACATACAACCTCGTGTCACCATAAGATAGGGATGTGCTCATCCACTTGCTGAGTATATATACGAGCACTACCTATATAATCTTGGTGTTTGTTTGAAGTATAATTCTCAATTAGAGATAGTAGAGATAATGATATGTCAAGAGAAGACTCACAATTGCGAAGAATATGATAGTAATCTTCTCGTTTTTCTTTGGGGTCTATTGGGTCAACCAAGGATAATTCTGTGGCCATATGATATCTATCATAACCTAGACGCATGGCCTCCCATGTACGAAGGTTTCCTTGAGCACTTCCCAAAGATTCTAATTTCGAAAACAGTTTTTGACTATACCTTTATGTAAGGTGTCATTGTGAGGTGATGTCCACGGTTGGAAATTAGTCACATTTGGTATATATTTGTATCCAAACTCACAACATGTGTGTTGTTGTATTTTGCACGACAATTGTTGTAATAAAGTTGTAGTTACTTTCTGTACCATGTATTTGGCAACTCAGAATAGGTTGGATGGAATGAACCTATTTTGGGGTTGTCACATTAAGGGTATTGGACTATATAAATTACATGGCCCAAACATGTTAAGTAGAGAGCCCAAACATTTTTTATTAGAAAGCCCAAAACATTAAAGGAATGGCCCAACATTAATCCCAATGGGTGAGGGGCATTTTAGTCATTTGATATACTAAATATTTCATAAAACAAAAATTAATTTTTGGGCAATCTAAGGCCACATGGCTGGTTATGGAAGAAGGAGAGAAAGGAAGATGAATGTAATGATTGATTACTTTAGTTGGTGACCAACTCCTCCTATATGTCATTAATTTGCCGACACTTTATTCATTGTTGTAAGCTATCTCTTGGTAAGTAAGAAAGAGAGAGAATAGGTGGGAGCAAGGCCACATGGCTGGATGATTTGTGGAAGAGAAAAAGAGGAGGAATGAGATAGTTGTAATATATCTATATCTAATCTATCTTATTTTATTTCTCTTTCATCTCTTTTATTTTTCTAACTAAATGAACTAAATAGAGAGAGAGAAGATAGGAAAATTCGGCAGCCTTGAGAAGTAGAAGGGAGGGATTTTGATTTTCATATCAACACACTTCATCTCTTACTTAGCAAGAAGGAGAAGAAAATCAAGCAAAGGTATAAACCCCTTTTGTTTATATAATTTTTGATTATTATAAATCAAATCTTGGAACTATGTTTCTAAACTTAAAAACCATGAATATACTTGTTAATGAGTGTTTCATGTTTAGATATACATATATTGAGTGTTGTTTTAGTTAGAAATCAAAAGTAAAGAAAAGTGATTTTTCTAGTTTATAAACCCTAAAATTTCTATGTACTTTAGATTCCAACCGTTTTAGATCTGCACCTTCTTTTTGCGATCCGTCAGAGAGAGGTGCTAGATATGTAAGATAACTACTAAACCCAAGTGGTAGCACTCAAAAATGTTGAGTACACAGTCCGTAGTGACTAATTTAGTAAAAATAGTTTTGTGTCTTTTAAGGAAAAGAAGACTGTTTTTGGACAGTCAAGGGTAGGGATAGTTTTGTTATTTTTCTGGCTTTCAAAAATTTTGAAAATATTTGGGAGGATACTATGAGAAGTTTTCTAACATCTCTAAGTGGAATCACTGAAAAAGGAGTTGTAGATTTCTGTATGGACTATTTTTAACACAGCACGAAAAAGTAAAAAAAGAGAAAAAAGCTACTGCCCAAACTTTTGTAGGGGCTATTTCGGCCACTTAATTGGTGAGAAAAATTCTAACCTTTTGGGACATGAAAATATATGGTATTAAGTACCTCCTGTCCAAAAATCAGCTCATTTCGACTTAAAATGACCAAGTTACGACCATTTCAATTTATGTGATTTTTCGACAAAAACGGCTATAACCGGAGTTCTATATCTCCGATGGCCATGAAATTTAAACTGGAGGTTCACGTTAAAACATATAAGATTGTGTCAAGAGATGGGAATTTTTGGAGTCGAGCATGATGGGGCTAATTTCTTAAGGTACACACTAAAAATGATTTTTGAAAACTACTAAAGGAAGTTGGAAAATTATGAAAAAATAGTTTTTGTGTATGAAATATATGTTTATATGTTAGGACAAATGATAAAAAAAATAATAAGTTGATTTGTTATTTTCGTAAAAAGGATATGGAATTCAGCTTGCTGGATTGAGTAATTAATGAATCCAGTTTGCTGGATTGAGAAATCTGATGAATCCAGCCTGCTGGATTGAAAAGAAGTTTACTGAATTGAAAAATGTTGAATTCAGCTTGCTGGATTTGGAATCCAGTTTGCTAGATTGCAGTTTGGCTTGCTGGATTGGTCATCTAGATGTTGGATTTGGAATCCAGGTTGCTGGATTTGGAATCCAGTCTGCTGGATTGGCAAATTGGTTGCTAGATTTAGAATCTAGGTTGCTTGATTAGTATTTAACTTATTAGATATTAAAGAATAACTTATGAAATAAAAAAGTAAGTGTTAAATCATAATATATTTGATATAGTGATTAAAGAATTATCAAATGATAATAATGCTAATGTTGTAAGGTGTTATCTAATATTTAATTATGTGATTAAGTGTTGGATAATTGATTGATAAAGTAATTGTATTATGATACAAAGTATGATATGCTGATTAAAAGACCAATCTTATTAATGATAGGTCTTACAAAAGAGGTTAACTTAAATTGCGTAGTAGTAGTCAACGAATCAGACAAGTTTCCTTAACTCAACCTTGACCTATATCTTTTAAATAGTATGGTGGTTCATTATTGTTGATTAGACCACGTATGAGAATTTTTGTTGATTATTCGCAGTTAGTGCATGTTTATTAATTCCAATTAAATTAGTGATTCTGAGAATATACTTGGAGAATAACTATTGTTGGATATTTACATCCGTAGAAGCTATTATTGATTGTAAATAGTGCAGTCAAATTCTGTCTATTGTTAAATCGTGTTGAGAAATGTCTTAGCTAATTGTTCTGGCTAGACAAACTTTTGTTAAAACCTGATAGGTTCGAGAAGAGAAGAGAACTAAATTATTATTGACAGGTCGATGCCAATTGTTTCGGCTAGATCGAGAAAGTGATTTGATATTGAAATTGGAACTTGGTAGTTTCGAGAAGAGAATTTAATTATTATTGACAGATCAATGCCAATTGTTTTGGCTCGATCGAGAAAGAGAATAGATATTGAAATCATAGTATTTCGTTGTTAAGATTCAAAATATGTTTATAAGACTGAGAATAACAACCTTTTATACAAAGGGAACATTTTTGGTCGTATATTCGGCCTTTGCGCGTGTGTAAGTATTATGCATAATATATGTTACAAGGAGTTGGCTGCTCTAAGTACTTGTAAAGGGGTATAATTTAATCTATATGGTTATCTGATACACCTGGGTATATCAAAGTCAAATCTTTGATAGTTACTCGAGAAGAGAAGTTCAAGATCCAATGGATCACTCAGCATAAATTTTGAAAAATATTTCCATCTTGTTGTTTGGGTATATCAAATTAAATCTTTGATAGTTACTCGAGAATAGAATTTCAAGATCATTTAAGATCATTCAATATAAACTCTAGAGAATATCTCTAAATTGTTATTCAATAGAATGTTGCAGAAACTTTGAAAGCATTGTATCTTTCATTATTGTGTTGCATAGGATGCGAGAAGATTGGTTAGAGAAGAATAAATTGCTCAGCAACTTCAAAGTTCCCTGAACTTTGGTGACATTCTATCAAAATAGATAGTCTGTTGTTCTAAGTCTTATACATTCATTGTATATCTTAACTTGCGAGGCAAATTTGTTGCTCACCCTTGCTAAATAAAATATTTTAGCTAGGAACAAAGAAGCCGGAGGAGCAGAGAAGAACAAGGGCAAAGGCATTTTGCTGGAGTAGTATAATGAACATTATTATTATGTTGTATTTGTATACCTAAGGGGTATATTTGTAAAGTCATGGTTAGATAACCTGGGACAATGTATTAACTATATATGTTAATGAGATGTATATTGCTATTCATCAATGAATGGGTAGTTAGATGTTATTTATATGTTGGATCGTGAGCACCAAACTCGGGGGTCAGGTAACCCAGATTTGGGGGCGTCACAGTGTAGCTGGGACTAATAGAGAGAACATGGGTATAAAGTGGTGTTTCGAATTAGTCGCAATACTAATCAAATTTTGAAACGGTGTGGCATAATAATTGTACTGAGAACTTAAATTAGGTATGACGTATTTTATATATCATTTAATATTTAATTTTGGTGAAAAACAATAGGGTGAGGTAAACTCGAATTTGGAAGCGTAAAAAATACACTCCATTAGAATGAGGACAGAAATATTCTCATGTTCCTTTGGAGACTTGAAATATTTGTTGTTGTACTTTATATGGCATTGTAATAACCTGAGTATGAATATTATCGTATTATAAACGTTACAATATTTGTATTGAAACTCACAGTATATGTGTCGTCGTATTCTGCACGACAGTTGTATAAATGAAGTTGTTAGTAGTGTTGTTTCTGGCGACTCAGAATGGGTGATGTATACTTATTTTAGGGGTGTCACATGAACAACCCTATTACAGGGGATTATTTATGCAAGAGTGTTTAGATGTTTGTGCACAATATATGGTACGAATGGTTGATCACCCTAAGTACGGGAGAGAAAGGTCCCCTATAGTCTAATGACTGTTAAGGTTTAAGTTGAAAAATAATTATAACCTAGGACATAGTCCTTGGTCTTATGACCCTTAGACGATTTCCAGTATCAGTTATTAATCATCGATGTTAGAAAATGTTATTCAATTCAATTGAGTTTATTCATTGTCAGATATTATGTCCTTTCAAGTGAGCATTTATTTTGCTCACTCTTGCATATATATAACCATTGCAGCTAAAGTTGAGAAGGTTGACGAGCCAACCACTAGCAAAGGAAAAGGTAAAATGAACAAGTGTTGAAGACTTGTTAATTTGTTGAGACTTATGCTTTCAGACTTGGTTTTAATTATGAGATGTAATTCATTATTTGTCAGCATTTGATGATTGTTTTAAGGATAGACAACTTGGGATTTATTAGTTTAAATTATGTAACCCTTTAATGGGAAGATTTATTGCTCAAGTTTTATTTAATTTGGGTAGTTAGAAATGAATGTTTGGACAGTGAACACAAAATCCTGTGGGAAAGAGTACCCAGATTTGGGTGTGTCACAGATATATGTATAATAATACTAAACTGATAAAACATGTAAAACATAAAATTGATAAAATATTAAGTGTAAAATTATATGGCTCCATCAGTTAAAACAACTAAGAGTCTCATCTATTACAACAACCAAGAGCCATAAGGGCTTGTTTGGTTTGCTCCCTTTTAACACCTTTTAATTTATTTTAATTCTTTGCTTAACATATAGTTCTTATGTCACATTTTTAACAAGTTAATGAAATTCATAAATCAAATTAACATTTGTCATGTAAGTATTGTAAGGACCCGGAATTTTACATGATTTTTCGAATAAATTTTTTTATTTTTATTATTATTTAATGTTGATAATTATTTTGAGCTTTGCGGGATATGAATTCAATAGACTAGTCAATTTATTGACTAAGTGGTGTAAACAAGTTAATAATGAATACCTAATCGAAATCCTATTATGACTTTGGTTAATAATACAGTTATTATTATAATTGTATTCTTGAATATTTGGTTAAGGGTAAGTACTGATCAGATAAAGTGTAATATTATTAAATCCTAATGATAAGTTAGGAAACCCTAATGATAATTAGGAAACCCTAATGTTAAATCTGGTAACCCTAAACCATGATAACAAACCTTAACCCTAATCAGGATTATAAATAAGAAGTTATGATTTAGGATACTGAATATTATGTATTCAATACTAGGTATGACTATGTAGGATTAAGTATGAAATTTTTATCGGGGAAACAAAGTTAAGGATTAGGAAACCCTAACCCTGAAGATTAAACCCTAATTTTAGTTTAAAAACCCTAAACTCTAATTAGGGAATCCCAATACTGATTATCAAACCCTAAGGTGTTAATATTTAAGGTAAACATGTGAAAAGAACAAAATAACCCTAAAAATAATCGGGAAATTATAAAATTACCCTTAGTAAGGGTAAAAAGACCAAAATCCCATTGAACTTATCTTTTAACAAAAGATAAATACAAATTTTGGTTACTCATCACCCAAGATTTGCCATGTGTTTAAATCCACCACATAAGTGACCAATTTACCCTTAAAGTTGATTGGGAAATTACCAAACAACCCTTAGGATGTGTAGATTGACTAAAATGTCCTTACCTTATCTTTTAACTGTGAAACCCCAAAACCATAATAAGACTCGGTTATGTAAATTCAGTTATATTAATAAAATCTCTCTATTCTGAAAGTGTTTTGTGTAATTATATACTTTGTCTAACAAATTAGGTCAAATAAATTTTCATCCAAAAATTGACGTGCTTGACACGTCGTGCTTAAAAATTTTCTTCCGAAAACGGACTTTTCGCTATATGTATTTTGACAACCTGCTTTGTTGTGCTTACACTGACAAAACGCTTTGTCGTGATTGTTAGGATTAGTGAATAATCTAAGTTAGAAACCCTATATTACAAACCCTAATACTAATTTACAAACCCTAACCCTAATTTATAAACCCTAACCCTAATTAGCTAGACTAAACCCTAATTAGGTTATCCTAACACCTAATCATGATTGCTAAACTTTAATTAGGTACAAATAAACATCATTAAGCAACCTTAATCATAAAAACCAAAGCCCTAATCAAGATTAAAGAGGATTAGGGCATAATTAAGCTACTAATTTGATCAACTAGCTCACAAGTAGGTTAGGAGTCATTAATACAAGTTCCATCACATCACATGACATGATTTCAAACTCCCAAGCAACATCAGAGTCATAGATCAGATATTTAGGGAGGCAAGTAGGTGATTAAATGACCAAAAACTCTAGTTTAGAAATTCTATAAAAGGCAGCCTTAGTTCAGCGCAAACTCACAAATTTTACAAGCCTATACACTCTTATAACCTACCTAAACAAGCCTTGGTGGTAGCAACAACAGATTCAGTAGCCAGAAATCAAAATTAAGCAAGTAAAGGTGCAAAACCTAATTTTAATCTAGATCTTTGATGCTATGTTTAATTTGTTGTTTAGATGCTTAGATATATGTAATAACATGTTAGAAAGTATGCTAAGTTGATAGAACATGTTTTCATAACATCTAGATGCATCAAAATAGTGTTTTTAGCAAACTGGAAATTTTGGAAAAATAAGTCTGACAGTCGAATGTCAGAGCTTGTAGATCCGTGTATGTTAATAGTTAGGTCTGTTAGTTATATGTTAGTTTAGTATTACATGAGGTCTTTAATCTGGAAAAGAAATCAGGTTCATTAGAACCATATATTGCAAGATATAGGTGGTCAAAAGTGGTTGACCGATCACGAAGTTCTGTTTTCTGTGTTACCCAGAAAACTCAAGAACAGGTTAAACCGGCTACTTTGACCAACCTTTTAATCGCTTTCCGATTGGTGTTATGATGTCCATATTTAATGAATTGATACCCTGATATACATACAACATATTTATGACACTCAAACACTTAATCAATTCATAAGATTACTGGAATTAATGGTTAAAAGTCGTTGACCGAGCATGACTATGTTTTCTGGGTTACCCAGAAAACTGAAGAACATGAAGAACATCCATTGGCTGTACTTTGACCAACATAAATTTAGACCTTAGAAATATACTCTATCCAAATCAGTGTTACATATATTTACCTTGATATATAGACTACATATTACAGCAAACAAAACACAAATCTATCACATGGATTGAAAGGACTAGAAGCTACAAAATTGTTGACCGACTATGACCACTGTTCTGGGTTACCCAGAAACTCAAGAATAGCTCTGACAGTGACTTTAAGTCTCTATAACTTCTTGTTATATGTAGGTTAAAGCATGAAATTGGTATAATGTTGTACTACTGCATGCGTACTATAACACACATACACTTCTAAACCCAGAATCATCAACAATAGAGAATTAGAGTAAGGTCAAAGTGGTCTCTAGGCCATGACCAACTGATTTCCAGAAACTCAAGAGCACCTATAGTGACACTTTCTGTCACTATGGGGCATTAGCAACAGACAAAAAATATTTTCTAATAAATAAATTAATAAAAATTAGAAATAATTAATAAATAAATATAAATTATTTTAAAATTTATTTTAAGTTATAATAATTAACTTTTAATATTTTTACATAATAATAAATATTTTATTTATTTGGATATTATTAATAATTAAGTTAATAATAAAGTAGTTAGAATAATTATTTATAAATAATAAATAATTATTTAAAAATAATATTAATGATTTAAAAATCATAATAAATGATTATAAATTATTTAAAAATAATAAACAAGGTTTTTATAATATTCTACGTAAATATTAATTATTTAGAAATAGTAATAAATGATTTAAAAATCATTTAAGTGATAAATAAATACTTAAAAGTTGTTATAAGCTTCCAGAAATTATTATAAAAGATATATAAATTATCTAAAAATATAATAAAGCTTATAAATAAAGTTTAACCGAGTTATTAACTTATTAATTACCCGGTAAAGTCTTTGAACACTGAAACCATATCAAACTTAACCCGAACATAAATAGTTTATGTATTTGAGTATTGTTATCAATACTAATGTGTTAGATTTATATGAATGAATATCTTAGGTGTTTATTAACAAATCGAATAGCATTGCTTGATTGATCTTCGCTCAGGTAAGTTCTTTGACCTAAATCTCTTATCGAGCAAGTATCTGAACCTTATTTATTTATTGCAAGTTACTTATCCCTATTTTAATTACTTAAGCAAGTTCTCTAACCTAAATCTCTTATCGAGCGAATATCTGAACCTTATTTCTTTATTGTAAGTTACTAAACCCTATTTTAATTACTTAAGCAAGTTCTCTAACCTAAATCTCTTATTAAGAAAGTATCTAAACCTTATTTCTTTATTGCAAGTTACTAAATCCTATTTTAATTACTTAAGCAAGTTCTCTAACCTAAATCTCTTATCGAGGAAGAATCTAAACCATATTTATTTAATGCCAGTTACTAAACCCTATTTTAATTTCTTAAGCAAGTCTTCTACCCTATCTTGTTATTTATACAAAATCTCGAACCCTATTTATTCGTTGAATAAGATTCCTATCTTGAATTGCTTTGAATATGTTATACCAAACCTAAACTTGAATTGCCAATTGTTGCAAAGTTATCGCTATAGTTTCAGCATAACTAAGAAATGAATTGTTTATTCATATAATATTATTTACTGAGCATAAACTATTGTGTCAAACCAAAATATTTTGGTAAGACATCCTATACTGAGTTGTGTGTCCCAAAAAGGGATAGATGTAGTGTCATTTAAATATGATACTTTGTGCATGTGGGCACGATTAAGATGAGATGCATACTCCTAGGATGTTGAATAGGCTGATCCCCTATCTCCTATCTAAACAAAATTTCTAAGTCTTTGTGACTGATAGAAATAAAAAGTCCAGAAATGGTTGAAATAGAAATTCCATAAATGGTAAGAACAATCAGTTGAGTTTTGAACTGTTATACTTCTTCAAATCATATATTGTTATAAATATAGAACCTGCTGAGCATGTCATATCTCACCCTTGGAAATTATTCTCTTTGCAGTATTAGATGGTAATCCTGGCACGTCTGGAGTAAATAAAGGGAAGCGTCCCTACTTAAATTAGTTTATATTATTGTCTAGCTGAATGTAATACTTTGTAATAAGAAATTTTTTATGAAGAATCATGTAATCAAACCTTAATATATGATATATATATATATATATATATATATATAACATCTTTTATTTCCACAACCGTGTTTTCTTTACATATATAGATGTAATCAGAATTTTTAATCTAGTTTGAGATCCTTGGGAACTATTTATCTGAGTGAGGGTATTGACAACATGGACTGTTCATGTTGTTGTTGATACTCTGGATTTCAGATATATAGGTACTATCAATACGATAGTGTAATTCGCATGATATAGACTATACATCTAAATGAGGGTATTGGTAATATGGATTGTTCATGTTATTACTGGTAGTCTAAATTTTGGATAGATAAATAGATATTATTCGCAGATACCGTTCATATATCCAAGTGAGGGTATCCAAACACAGTAATAGTTCTCCTAGGAATTGTTATCTTTTATGGGATACTGTGAATCTTGGATCTATAGGAATTGCATCTTGTTATAATTGTATAGTCACTCAATTAGATATAAGCATAGAATCGGATACCATAGGCATATAGATTTGAATGCGTTATATACATTAACTAGTAGTAAGTACCATATCAGATATCGTGGGAGTATAGATATGGGGGCGTTACATTAATGGTATCAGAGCTGTTAAGTCTATAGATATAAGGAAGAGAAATCTTGGTATATAGTCTTCGAGTTCGTAAAAATATTAAATTACACATAAAAATAACATTAAAAATATTATGTTTTCTATAAATTTTTATATAAGTAATAAAGAAGTTTTGTGTTATAGGATGGCCAACTCCGATGCTGAGGAAATGCCGATAGTAAAAAATCCACCATAAATTAAGTCATTTATAGATAGTGATGTAGAGGATGAAGAATTGCTTCATGATCAACAACTGCTAGATGCTGAGGAAGAGAAAGATCCCGTAGCAGGACAATTAATTAGAATTGATGAACATGATGAAGTAATGGCATCACTAATGTAGAAGTCTGAGCATGATAATAATCAAATGAAGTTTAGTGCACACTTAACCGAGGGAATGTTAGAGCATAAAATGGGAACCAATAATCGACTGAAAGTATAACTGCACCATACACAAAGGGGCAGGAAGGAAATACTGTCGAGGCTACTCAAATCTGCTCCGGGTACTCGTGATTTCTTCAATAATTTATAGCGCCGCGTAGTTCGATATCCAGTAGAAGAGAAGAAAATTGCCTATCTGATAGATCGATCTGTGGTATGCCACATGATCCAGGATTCCTTCGATGACGTTAATGAATTCTAGAGTGTAGTATAGAAGTCTAAATGCTCTATAATTAGTATGGATAAAAGAGCATTTGATGTTTGTATTTGTATTATAGCTAGTAGTGTTTATAAACTACTAGTTATTTATATGTGTATTTAGTGACATATGAATAAAAGGTATGTTTGTGTTATACCGATTCTTATATGGATCTTTCTTGTTTTATATAGAATCATGCCACCAATCAGAAGACCTCAACAAGAGATAGATAATGATGTTAATCCTACTCAACAGTTAGTAGAACTTTTGTTAGGTGCTATGAATAGACCCACAACCTACAACACTCCATTTAAGGATTTTAAATTAGTTGGTCCATCCGAATTCAAAGGTACATCTGAACCTGTCGATGCACAAATCTGGATTACTGAAATAGAAAAATTCTTCTTAGTAACCAATGTCAATAACAATCAAAAGAAAACTTTTGCAACTTTTTTCTTGAAAGGTGAGGCAAATTACTGGTGGGAATCAACTAAGGGTCGGGTAGAAACGGAAGTTGTACCTTGGGATAGATTCAAAGAATTATTCTTTGAAAATTATTTTTCCCAATCTTTGAAGAATCACATGGAAGTACGATTCCTGAAATTAAAATAAAGAGACATGACTATATCTCAGTATACGACCAAGTTTAACAAACTGTCCAGGTTTGCTCCGTATTAAGTCAATACTGAGCTTAGGAAGACTTGAAGGTATCAGGAAGGTTTGAAACCTCAGATACGAAGTAAATTATCTATTTTCCAACTAAAAACTTTTTCTAAAATACTCGAAAAAGCTTCCATAGCTGAGAGTGAAAATGAGAATCTCATCGAATTTCATCAAGAAAAGAAAAATCAAAGTGAGAAGGGGAAACCTAAGACCGAACCCAGTTCAGGTGGGTTTAATAAAAGGAAATGGAATACTACTTTTTCTAACAACTTGGGGAAAAAGGTAGGTAATAATAATAAGAGGGAACCTTGTCCTATATGTGGGGGAAAACATAAAGGAGTATATTTTAAAAGTATAAATAAATGTTACAATTGTGGACAAGTGGGACACTTCTCTCCACAGTGTCCTCTCCCTAATAAAAATAAATGTTTCAACTGTAGTTCGTCGGAACATTTAGCAAGGAACTATGCCAAACCCAAGAACCAGGGAGGAAAGGGAAATAGAGTACCGAAGAATAACAATAATCAGTCAACAGTAGCTTCAGTTGGAGCTCATAATCGACCAACTGCGAGAACATTTAATATGTCGGTGAGGGATGATGTTGCTTCACAGGACGTGGTGACAGGTATCATCCCTATCAACACTTCAAATGCATATGTGTTATTTGACTCTAGTGCCACTTGTTCCTTTATGTCTAATAGTTTTTCTAAAAACTTGAATATACCATGTGAACATTAGACATACCATTCTGTGTAGAAATTACAAACAATGAAAAGATTCCTGTTAAAACTATATATAAGAACTATAGTGTGGATATAAAGGGACACAATTTTTTGATAAATCTTATTCCAATTCAGTTGGGAGAATTTGATGTAATCTTAGAAATGAATTTGTTAGTTAAACATAGCGCAATGATCGATTGTCATCAAAAATGTATAAACCTTTTAACTGCGTCGAAGTCAAAGGTAGTGTTCAACGGAGGTTGTTCACCTAAGCAATCTCGATGTCTGATCATAACTCAGGCAGAAAGGTTACTTACAAAAGGTTGTTTAGGATATTTAGCCTATATAGTTGATACTAGACAATAAGGAGTAAAACTAGATCAGATACCTATAGTTAAGGAATTTTTTGATGTATTCCCAGATGACTTAGGTCTACCTCCAGATAGGGAAATCGAGTTTGTCATTGATCTTGCACCGGGAACGGCACCAGTTTCTAAGATACTATACAAAATGGCACCTGTAGAACTAAAAGAATTACTAGTATAACTACAGGAACTTTTAGATAAAAAGTACATACAACCTAGTGTTTCACCTTGGGGAGCACCAGTATTATTTGTAAAGAAGAAGGATGGAACCATGAGGTTATGTATAGACTATAAAGAATTAAATAAATTAACTATTAAGAATAAATATCCTTTACCAAGAATTGATGATTTGTTTGACCAATTAAAGGGGGCCGAACACTATTCAAAAACTGACTTTAGGACATGTTATCATCAATTAAAGGTAAGAAAGGAAGACATGCCGAAGACAGCATTTAGGACACGCTATGAACATTATGAGTTTCTTGTGATGTCTTTTAGTTTGACAAATGCACCGACAGCATTTATGGACTTGATGAATCGAGTGTTTAAACCATGCTTAGACAAATTTATTGTAGTGTTTTTCGACGATATTCTGGTATACTCGAAAACACGGGAAGAGCATGCTGAACACTTGAGAGTCATTTTGGAGATATTACGAAGGAAACAACTTTATGCAAAGTCTTCCAAGTGTGAATTCTGGTTAAAGAGAGTTCAATTTTTAGGTCATGTAATTGACAAAAATGGAATATTAGTAGATCCAATTAAGATCGAAACGGTTGTGAAGTGGGAACAACCAACAACTCCAACAGAAGTAAGAAATTTTCTTGGTTTAACGGGTTATTATCGACGGTTTATAAAAGATTTTTCAAAAATAGCAACCCTACTAATCAATTTAACTCGAAAGATGGTGAAATGCGTCTGGATAAATAAATATAAAGAGAGCTTCCAAGAGTTAAAGAAGCGACTGAGCACGGCTTCAGTGTTGTACTTACCAGATGATATATGAGGCCTTGCAGTATTTAGTGATGTGTCACACAGAGGTTTAGGGTGTGTGTTGATGTAACATGGGAAATTGATTGCTTATGCATCACGACAACTCAAAGATTATGAGAAGAGGTATCCTATTCATGACCTAGAGTTAGCCGCCGTAGTTTTTGCCCTAAAAATTTGAAAGCATTACCTGTATGGGGAGAAGTGCGAGATATATACAGATCACAAAAGTCTGAAATATATTTTTACACAAAAGGAGTTAAACTTAAGGCAGAGAAGATGGTTAGAACTGATAAAGGATTTTAACTGTGAAATCTTATATCATCCCGGTAAAGCCAATGTCGTAGCTGATGCGTTAAGTAGAAAGAATCAAGAAAAGCTGAACATAATAACCACCAATGAAAGGTTAATAAAAGATTTTGAAAAACTAGAAATTGAGGTGGGATGTCCAAGTACCTCTACCCAAAAGTTATTCATTCTAGAGGGAGTTTCGTCTCTACTTGATAGAATCAAATAGATGCAGGAGAAGGATGAAGAATGTCAAAAATTTAAGTCTAATATAACTTGTGACGAACGAGAATTTTGTAATTTATTTTAAATATTTATTGAATTAAATAAATATTTTTTTTATGATTTAATTATTAGATTAAATAATCAATTGATGCAATTGTGATAGATTAATTTAATTATATGTGTTACATTTATTAAATTAATAAAGAGAATAATTTTATCAAGGTATGAAATTATGTGAGCTTATTTAATTAAATAAATTATTTAATTAAGCATGATGTTATTTAATTAATTTAATTATTAATTAGAGAATTAATAAATTGACATTATTTATTAATGAGATAATTGAATATATGATTATGTGAATTTACGAGTAATTATTATATTTTATTTAAAGTAAATTAAATAAAATATGGGATTTATTTTATAAAGAGGGTGACATTTTCAAACTATATGATAAAAGGTTATTAAAATAATGAGTTTTGAACCTAGTTTCCTAGCCAAATGAGGCCTTAGGAGGAGTTGGGGACAGTTAAACCACGAATAGAATAACTGACCTCAACTCTGCGCTTAAAGGCTCAGATGAGTTTATCTTACGTATTTTTAGAACCAGAGAGTTTGCAGAGAGAGTTGGAGAAATCTTTGAGAGAGATTGTGTGTATTGTGATTGAAATAGAGAGAATTGTCATCCTTACTCATCTACGCTTTGGGTAATCTCTTCTTTCTCAAATTCTATTTCTACGTCTTTTTAAAGTTTTCATAATTATGGCTTAAGTCCTCTGTAGAGTTTCTATGGTTGAATAGGGTAACAATTATGAGTATAAATGTAATCATAAGAGTAGCTTAACATGTTTTTTTTATATATATTGCATGATCCCATACCCTAAGTGTAGTAATCTGATGACTTGTTATTTCAAAATAAACAGAGTACGTGATATGGCCATATGGCCATATATGTGATAATTAATGTATTGATTATATATTATCCCTAAATTTTGGACTTGTATGTTGTTATGCATGTTAATACGAAGAGTTTAAGCCTTAAACGAACGAATTCAGTGTTATAACGAATTCGTAGGGAGAATTTTCACATAAAGTTTTCTAAAACTTCATGAACATCAAAGTCAGTGAATTGTTAGGCTTTAAATCTGTTATTAAGTGTTTAAAATTAGTTTTGTCAGTATATAAATATTGGGTATTAATTATATATGAATTCCAACATGTGGGTATGTTTAATTTGGAGAATTAATGATTTTGTAGTAATTATTTTCGCTGAATTCTGTGTTCTTCGCGAACTGGAAAAAAAAAAAATTAAAAAAAAAATAAAAAAAAAATAAAAAAAAAATAAAAAAAAATGAGCTTTTAAATTTTCTAAGTCTAACAATGGGTTAGTGTATTAAAATAATGAACATGTAAATATGTTAGAAATATTATATGATGATAAAATATTTGTTTAACATGTAAATAACATAATTACATGTGAGTTGTATTATTAAATACATAATTAGTTATTCATTCATAACGAACAAATTAGGTGTCAACGTGATGATTTGACTAAGTTAGTCAATTATTAAAGTAGACAACGAGAATAAGTTATGATGATTAGTTAATAATTAACTGGTATTGAATGTGAATGGTATGTAGGATTTATTTCAAAGAACGTGATTAGTTAAAGTGTAATCTATACGCGAGGCAAGTCTCCTAAACTTAAACTCTTAAATTGAGCAAGTTTCTTAACTCTACTTTTACATTGAGCAATTTACTTAAACTTAAATTATTATTCAAGTTCAAGTATTATATTAAAGATTGATTATCTTTCAAAGCATGATTCAATTATACAATAATTGTTCTATTGTATACATTTGAGATTATTATTCAAATCGAATATCATTATTGTTGAACCTTTTTAGACTAGTGAATCTTAATGATTTAGCTAGTCCTTAGTTGATGAACGTTCTAAATTTCAGAACCCTTATTGAATTATCCAAACCAAACTTCCTTTGGTGCGGACTCGAATGTCAAACTGAGATGAACAACCCTGAAAAGGGATTCACTTATGCGTTAGCGTTAAGATATTGTGCACAGTATGGTACTAAGGGCTGATCCCCCTAAGTACGAGAAGAAGGTCCATAGTCTTATGACTGTTAAAGGTTTCAAGTATAATCCTTGATAACCTAGGACATAGTTCAAGGTCTTATGACCCTCAGAATTCTTTTGATTCTTGTTATTCATTCTTGATTCAAAAGTTGAGCTCTTATTCAGACGTCTTTGATTTATTCGCATGTTATTATACTGTTATTTCATTGTTATACTTGTGGGCATTTGTGCTCACTCTTGCTTAATAATAACATTGCAGTTAAGAATGAAAGAAGCGATGAACCCTCCACTAGTAAGGGCAAGGGCAAGGGCAAAGTTAGCAAATGATGAAGACCTGTTATTTATTAACTGATGTATTTGTTTAAGACTTGAGTTATGTTGATGTTAAGACTTATTTGTTTAGAATTCCGCACAGATGTTTTAAGGTTAGAGTAACCTGGGATTTATTTATGATTCAGTTGATGTAACCCTTAAGGGAAGAGATTTTATTATAATTTCTATCTATTGTATAGTTTGATATTACTTATGGGTAGATAGATAGATGATGCTTGTACAGTGAACACCAAATCCCGTGGAATCGAAGTACCCGAATTTGGGGGTGTCACAGGTTGGTATCAGAGCCGTAGGTTATGAACCTTAGGTGGGGGAAACAACCTTAGGTAGTAGCCTTATAGAAGAAGATAGTAATTGAAAACTCTTATCGAGTTCTAAGAAATGAATTTTTGTAATTCATTGAAGATAATAAAATACATTATGTGTTTATGTGTTAAGTATGCGTTAGATAGTATGACTTAGTAACTAAAACTTAAAATTTTGTTGTCAGGATGACGAATGATGGAGAAGCTAGTCAAACTGAGGAGGGACCCCATTTACCTATAGTACCTACTGAGGAGGGATCTCGTGTACTTGTAGGACCGACTGAGGAGGAGCCCCTAGACATTCATGTCGTTAGGGAGCAGCTGGTGCAGAGGGTTTCATCTCCATTGATCACCGTTGTTGGTCAGGAGCATGAACCTGAGATTGATCCTGAGGAGGGTCCTGAGGAGGAGTTTGATGAGGAGGAAGAAGAAGAGGAGCTACCACGGTACACTGTTGATGCTGAGATGTATGACACACTATATGATCGTAACGTGGAGTTACAAGATGAGGTTCAGGAATTGACTGAGCGAGCGACTGTTCAGCAGTCTACTTTAGAGGAGAAGGATAGAGAGATTGTGACCCTTCATACACGTTTAGGAAACGTGGAGTGGGATCTAATTCATGAGAAGGGTCAAACCGAATATAAAACCGAGGAGATAGAGAAGCTGAAGAAGGAACTGAAGGAAACTTCTGGAAGACTAAAAATAGCAGAGGAAGGATGGGTAAGTGAATCACATCGAGCTGATCGTGCAGAAAATGATAGTCGTGCAAAGAAGGCAAAGCTTGAAGACACGTACGCCACACTTAATCATGCGATGGATGAGGTTCAAGAGCGAGTGTTAAGGTACCCCATCCAGTTTGAAGGACTTCCATCGTATATGTTGGATCGCAGGACGATGTCTCGTATCATGAATGAGGAGCGTGGCAAGGCTATTGAGCACCTTGGAAGACAGGAATAGAATCTGTTTATTTATGTGAAAGACTTATATAGTTTTATGTAAATTCTGATGTGTTTATGAACTAAGGAATATGTTAATATTTGAATGTTTTAAATCCTGTGGATTCTTTATTCCAGGATAAATGATGTAAATAGCAGTATGATATAGTTTAATGTTAAAACTTTTTATTTGAATGAAAAGATATCAAGTTGTTTGAGATGATGTGTTAAGTGATATGTTAAATTGTTGAGTAATGTCTTAACTATGTAGAGAAATAAATAAAGTTCTAATAAACGTTTATTTAACAGAAAAATGCCACCAAGGAGAAGACAACAACGTCAACCGGCTCAGGAAGGGTCAACCAATAATAACAATAATGCCAATGTTAATCCAGTTCAACAGCTAGTTAATTTACTAACTGGAGTCATGAATAACCAACCGCAAGCTCCACCTAGCACAACGTTTAAAGATTTTAAGGCGGTGGGACCGCCAGAGTTCAAAGGTTCCAGAAACCCGATCGAGGCTCAAACGTGGGTGATGGAAATGGAGAAGGTTTTTGACGTTGCTAGGGTTCGAGAAGATCAGAAGACCGTTTTTGCGACATTTATGCTAAAGTCTGAGGCTAGCTACTGGTGGCAAGCAAACAAGATGCGAGGAGGTGAAGGTGTAATTACGTGGGAGGGATTCAAAGAGATGTTTTTCGAAATGTATTTCCCAGCTAGTTCGCAGAATCAGATGGAGGTGCAATTTCTGGAATTGAAACAAGGAAACATGAGCGTGCCTGAATACGCGGCTAAATTCGATGAGTTGGCAAGGTTTGCCCCGTATCAAGTACACACTGACGAGAGGAAAGCCAGACGATTCGAACAAGGACTGAAGCCTTGGGTATACAGCAAGGTATCAATGTTTCAACTTAACACGTTTGCGGGAGTTTTGGAAAAGGCCATTCTCGCGGAAGGAGGAAGTGATGCAGTGACTAAGTACAACCAAGAACAGAAAAAGAAAAAGAGTGAGAATGAAGGTAATAACAAGACTGGTGGAAGTAATACTGGGAATAATAATAATCAGAAGAGGAAGTGGACGGATAACTCGACAGCTGGAAGTCAACACGGAGGGCAAAAAAAGAAGATAGAAGCATGTCTGACTTGCGGCAAGGCACATCTAGGAGTTTGTTTGAAGGGAAAGAGAGTGTGCTACAATTGTGGTCAGGAAGGCCACATAGCACCAAATTGTCCAAACCCAAAGAAGGGTGCTTGTTTCAACTGTGGTTCGAAAGATCATTTAGCAAGAGACTGTCCCAAAAAGGGATCGGGAGGATCAGGACAAGGAGGAAACCGGGGAAATAGCAGTGGAAATACCTTAACCATCACCGGACCACCTGCAACAAACAGACCAACCGCCAGGACTTTCAATATGACGGTGCAGGATGCAATCCAGTCTCGTGATGTGGTGTCAGGTATCATTCCGATCAATGAAATTAATGCTTACGTTTTATTTGATTCGGGTGCTACTTGTTCCTTTATATCCGATGACTTTGCTAATAGTTTAGATTTGCTTAAGGATGAATTGGAATATCCCATGATTATAGAAATTGCGAATAGAGAGATAATTCCTGTTAAGCATGTGTATAAGAATTGTAGAGTGGATATTAAGGGTAATATCATGAACGTAGATCTTATCCCTATTCGATTGGGGGAATTCGACGTTATATTGGGTATGGATTGGTTATCCAATTATGGGGCTGTAATTGACTGCCAAAAGAAACGTATTAACCTTATGACTCCGTCAAAGGTTGTGTTTTATGGTAGCAAGTCGCCTAGACAAGCGAGTTGTCTGACGATGTTGCAGGCCAGGAAGTTATTAAGACAAGGCTGTGTAGGATATTTAGCTTATATAGTCGACAGTCGAAAAGAGAACCCGAAGGTAGAGGAGATACCGATTGTGAGGGACTTCGTCGATGTATTTCCAGACGATTTGCCAGGACTTCCTCCAGATAGAGAAGTAGACTTTGTGATTGATTTGGCACCCGGAACTGCTCCAATATCGAAGGCACCATACCGAATGGCGCCAGTAGAGATGAAGGAATTAATGGTACAACTACAAGAATTGTTGGACAAAAAGTACATTCAACCGAGCGTATCGCCGTGGGGAGCGCCGGTGTTGTTCGTGAAAAAGAAGGACGGATCGATGAGGCTCTGCATTGACTACAGAGAATTAAATAAGGTCACGATTAAGAATAAATATCCATTACCGAGGATCGATGATCTGTTTGATCAATTGAAGGGAGCAAAATACTTTTCCAAGATTGACTTGAGGAGTGGTTATCACCAACTGAAGGTGAGGCCAGAGGATGTACCAAAGACAGCGTTCCGAACGCGATATGGTCATTATGAGTTTTTAGTAATGTCGTTTGGTCTTACGAATGCTCCTGCAGCATTTATGGGACTAATGAATGGTGTATTCAAGCCGTTTTTGGACAAATTCGTGGTGGTATTTATAGATGACATTTTGGTATATTCCAAAACCAAAGAGGAACATGAAGAACACTTGAGGCTAACGTTGGAAGTATTGAGAAGGGAGAAGTTGTATGCTAAGTTTTCGAAATGCGAATTCTGGATCGAGAGAGTTCAATTTCTTGGTCACGTAATCGATAAAGATGGAATTTCGGTAGATCCATCCAAAGTAGAAGCTGTGATTAACTGGGATCAGCCGAGAACGCCGTCAGAAGTAAGAAGTTTTCTTGGATTAGCAGGATATTATAGAAGATTCATACAAGATTTTTCTAAGATCGCAACTCCGTTAACGAATTTAACTCGAAAAGCTGTGAAATTTGTTTGGACGGAGAAGTGTGAGGAGAGTTTTCAAGAATTAAAGAAGAGGTTGAGTACAGCGCCTGTGTTATCTCTTCCGGATGATACAGGAAATTTTGTTGTTTTTAGCGATGCGTCACATAAAGGACTTGGCTGTGTGCTGATGCAAAACGGCAAAGTCATTGCGTATGCATCACGGCAGTTGAAGGATTACGAGAAGGGTTACCCAACCCATGATTTGGAGTTAGCTGCAGTTGTTTTTGCTTTGAAAATTTGGAGGCACTATCTATACGGGGAAAAATGTGAAATATATACGGACCACAAGAGTCTGAAATATATTTTTACACAGAAAGATTTGAATATGCATCAAAGAAGATGGTTGGAATTAATCAAGGATTATGACTGTGAGATTTTATACCATCCGGGTAAGGCTAATGTGGTTGCCGACGCCTTAAGTAGAAAGGGTCGTGAGAAATTGATGATGTTGACTGCTCAGCAGGAGCTAATTGCAGATATGGAGAAACTGGAGTTAGAAGTGAAGTATCCTACGGAGATTGATGAGAAGCTATTTCAGATGCAATCTGGTACAACTCTACTAGATAGAGTGAAGGAGGCTCAGCTTCAAGATGATGAATGCAAAAAGGTAACAACGAAGATATCTGAAGGAACCGAACCAAGATTTAAGATGGATAAGGAAGGAATATTAAGATTTGAAAGCAGAATTTGGGTTCCGCCAGTACAAGAAATTAAGGAAGAAATTTTGAGTGAGGCTCATAGTTCAAGATATTCGATTCACCCTGGTAGTACAAAAATGTACCAAAATCTTCGACAACATTTCTGGTGGCCGAATTTGAAACGTGATGTTGCAGAATGTGTTGCCAAATGCCTGACATGTCAGAAAGTTAAAGCAGAACATCAGAGACCGAGTGGATTGCTACAACCGTTGGAGATCCCAGAATGGAAATGGGAACATATTACGATGGACTTCGTGGTTGGCCTTCCGACGACTCAGAAAGGCTACGACGCAGTATGGGTTATCGTTGACCGACTGACGAAATCCGCGCACTTCCTTCCTATAAAAATCAGATTTAACTTAGATCAGTTGGCAAGATTATATGTGAAGGAGATTGTTTCGAGGCACGGAGTGCCGGTATCTATTGTTTCCGATAGGGATCCGCGCTTCACATCAAATTTCTGGAAACGTCTTCAGGAATGCATGGGTACACAACTGCGAATGAGTACAGCTTACCACCCTCAAACAGACGGACAGAGCGAACGAACGATTCAAACACTGGAAGATATGTTACGAGCCTGTGTAATGGACTTCAAAGGAAATTGGGATGATCACCTACCGTTGGTAGAGTTCGGCTACAACAACAGTTACCACGCTAGTATTGGTATGCCGCCTTACGAAGCGTTATACGGCAGAAAGTGCAGAACTCCGCTTTATTGGGATGAAGTTGGTGAAAGACAATTGCTAGGGCCAGAATTGGTACAGCAGACGGCAGAAATAGTCAAAGTGATCCGAGCACGACTGGTAGCAGCTCAAGATCAACAGAAGAAATACGCTGATCCACATCGTAAAACTATCGAGTTTGAATCCGGTAGTTATGTTTTCTTGAAGGTCTCTCCCTGGAAGGGAAAGATCAGGTTCGGAAAGAAAGGAAAATTGAGCCCAAGATTTATTGGACCCTTTGAGGTACTGCGAAGAATTGGAGAAGTTGCGTACGAGGTAGCCTTACCTCCAGCACTCGAGAATATTCACAACGTCTTCCATGTTTCTGTGTTACGACCTTACAAACCTGATTACAAGCATGTAATTGAATACGAACCCCTGCATTTTGAGAAAGACTTATCTTATGAAGAAATTCCTGTCCAAATTGTCGACCGAAAAGAACAAGTTCTGAGAAATAAAGTAATACCTTCTGTTAAGGTAATTTGGAGGAACCACAACGCTGAAGAAGCTACGTGGGAACTCGAAGAGAATATGATGAAGAATTACCCTCATTTATTTACTTAATTATGTGTATGCGATTCTGGGGATAGAATCTTTGTAAGGGGGGGAGATTGTAACGAGTCAAAATTACTGAGTCGTGATTCTGGGGACAGAATCCTTTTAAGGGAGGAAAGATGTGACGAACGAGAATTTTGTAATTTATTTTAAATATTTATTGAATTAAATAAATATTTTTTTTATGATTTAATTATTAGATTAAATAATCAATTGATGCAATTGTGATAGATTAATTTAATTATATGTGTTACATTTATTAAATTAATAAAGAAAATAATTTTATCAAGGTATGAAATTATGTGAGCTTATTTAATTAAATAAATTATTTAATTAAGCATGATGTTATTTAATTAATTTAATTATTAATTAGAGAATTAATAAATTGACATTATTTATTAATGAGATAATTGAATATATGATTATGTGAATTTACGAGTAATTATTATATTTTATTTAAAGTAAATTAAATAAAATATGGGATTTATTTTGTAAAGAGGGTGACATTTTCAAACTATATGATAAAAGGTTATTAAAATAATGAGTTTTGAACCTAGTTTCCTAGCCAAATGAGGCCTTAGGAGGAGTTGGGGACAGTTAAACCACGAATAGAATAACTGACCTCAACTCTGCGCTTAAAGGCTCAGATGAGTTTATCTTACGTATTTTTAGAACCAGAGAGTTTGCAGAGAGAGTTGGAGAAATCTTTGAGAGAGATTGTGTGTATTGTGATTGAAATAGAGAGAATTGTCATCCTTACTCATCTACGCTTTGGGTAATCTCTTCTTTCTCAAATTCTATTTCTACGTCTTTTTAAAGTTTTCATAATTATGGCTTAAGTCCTCTGTAGAGTTTCTATGGTTGAATAGGGTAACAATTATGAGTATAAATGTAATCATAAGAGTAGCTTAACATGTTTTTTTTATATATATTGCATGATCCCATACCCTAAGTGTAGTAATCTGATGACTTGTTATTTCAAAATAAACAGAGTACGTGATATGGCCATATGGCCATATATGTGATAATTAATGTATTGATTATATATTATCCCTAAATTTTGGACTTGTATGTTGTTATGCATGTTAATACGAAGAGTTTAAGCCTTAAACGAACGAATTCAGTGTTATAACGAATTCGTAGGGAGAATTTTCACATAAAGTTTTTTAAAACTTCATGAACATCAAAGTCAGTGAATTGTTAGGCTTTAAATCTGTTATTAAGTGTTTAAAATTAGTTTTGTCAGTATATAAATATTGGGTATTAATTATATATGAATTCCAACATGTGGGTATGTTTAATTTGGAGAATTAATGATTTTGTAGTAATTATTTTCGCTGAATTCTGTGTTCTTCGCGAACTGGAAAAAAAAAATTAAAAAAAAAATAAAAAAAAAATAAAAAAAAAATAAAAAAAAATGAGCTCTTAAATTTTCTAAGTCTAACAATGGGTTAGTGTATTAAAATAATGAACATGTAAATATGTTAGAAATATTATATGATGATAAAATATTTGTTTAGCATGTAAATAACATAATTACATGTGAGTTGTATTATTAAATACATAATTAGTTATTCATTCATAACGAACAAATTAGGTGTCAACGTGATGATTTGACTAAGTTAGTCAATTATTAAAGTAGACAACGAGAATAAGTTATGATGATTAGTTAATAATTAACTGGTATTGAATGTGAATGGTATGTAGGATTTATTTCAAAGAACGTGATTAGTTAAAGTGTAATCTATACGCGAGGCAAGTCTCCTAAACTTAAACTCTTAAATTGAGCAAGTTTCTTAACTCTACTTTTACATTGAGCAATTTACTTAAACTTAAATTATTATTCAAGTTCAAGTATTATATTAAAGATTGATTATCTTTCAAAGCATGATTCAATTATACAATAATTGTTCTATTGTATACATTTGAGATTATTATTCAAATCGAATATCATTATTGTTGAACCTTTTTAGACTAGTGAATCTTAATGATTTAGCTAGTCCTTAGTTGATGAACGTTCTAAATTTCAGAACCCTTATTGAATTATCCAAACCAAACTTCCTTTGGTGCGGACTCGAATGTCAAACTGAGATGAACAACCCTGAAAAGGGATTCACTTATGCGTTAGCGTTAAGATATTGTGCACAGTATGGTACTAAGGGCTGATCCCCCTAAGTACGAGAAGAAGGTCCATAGTCTTATGACTGTTAAAGGTTTCAAGTATAATCCTTGATAACCTAGGACATAGTTCAAGGTCTTATGACCCTCAGAATTCTTTTGATTCTTGTTATTCATTCTTGATTCAAAAGTTGAGCTCTTATTCAGACGTCTTTGATTTATTCGCATGTTATTATACTGTTATTTCATTGTTATACTTGTGGGCATTTGTGCTCACTCTTGCTTAATAATAACATTGCAGTTAAGAATGAAAGAAGCGATGAACCCTCCACTAGTAAGGGCAAGGGCAAGGGCAAAGTTAGCAAATGATGAAGACCTGTTATTTATTAACTGATGTATTTGTTTAAGACTTGAGTTATGTTGATGTTAAGACTTATTTGTTTAGAATTCCGCACAGATGTTTTAAGGTTAGAGTAACCTGGGATTTATTTATGATTCAGTTGATGTAACCCTTAAGGGAAGAGATTTTATTATAATTTCTATCTATTGTATAGTTTGATATTATTTATGGGTAGATAGATAGATGATGCTTGTACAGTGAACACCAAATCCCGTGGAATCGAAGTACCCGAATTTGGGGGTGTCACATAACTCATATCAAGAATAACAAATTCAGAATAGACAATGATAGAATAATGAGATATGAAGATAGAATTTGGGTTCCGTTGAATCAAGTATTAAAAGACGAAATCTTAAACGAAGCTCATAATTCTAAATTTACCATACATCCAAGCAGTATTAAAATGTACAAGGACTTAAGTCGACACTTTTGGTGATCGAATATGAAAAGAGAAATAGCCGAATGGGTAAGCAAATATCTCATGTGTCAAAAGGTTAAGCCTGAACATCAAAAGTCGAGTGGTTTACTTCAACCCTTACCAATTCCTGAGTGGAAGTGGGAACATATAACCATGGACTTCGTGGTAGGCCTTCCAGCTACACAGAAAGGCCACAATGTCATTTGGGTTATAGTCGCCCGTCTAACCAAATCAGCTCACTTCCTACCTATTAATGTTACTTATTACTTAGACCAACTTACCAAGCTATACATTAATGAAATCATCTCTAGGCATGGGGTACCTGTTTCTATAGTATCAAATCAAGATCCACATTTTACCTCAAATTTTTGGAAGAGCCTTCAAAAACACTTAGGAACACAATTAAGATTAAGTGTAGCTTATCACCTTCAAACTGATGGGCAAAGTGAGAGAACCATTCAAACATTAGAGGATATGTTGAGAACATGTATCATAGACTTCAAAGGAAGTTGGAAAGATCAGTTACCTTTCGTAGAATTTGCCTACAATAATAGCTACCATGCTAGCATAGGTATGCCACCTTATAAAGCCTTTTATGGGAGGAAATGTAGAACACCTTTGTGTTGGGATGAGGTCAGGGAAAGACAAATGCTAGGACCTGAAATAATCCAACAAACTACTGAGACAATTAGAATTATACGTGAACGATTACAAGCATCTCAAGATCGACAAAAGAAATACTCTGATCCACATCATCAACAACGAAACTTTAGTGTAAGAAGCCACGTGTTCTTGAAAGTGTATGTAATACCCGAGAATTTCCACGTATTATTCAATGAATATATTAATGAAAATAATATTTATGTGAATATAAGTGTTATTGTTTTGTGAGTTAGTTAATTCCATTGATTCGTATTAAATCAATGCGTATTAAGAAGTGTGAATTGACAATGAAAATTGTGAAATGCCTTGTGTGGCACCGTGATGAGAAATAGTAGTGACTATATTGATTAGTGAATGAATTGTTGAATTAAATAATTAAATAATAGCTATTAAAGAATATTGATTAATTGCAAATAATTATGTGATTTCATATAGGTAATGGATACACTCTTAGATTGACAAGATCACTCTTGTGGACATTAGGTCATGTCGTATAGAACGAGTTTGGCGTTGGAGGATGGCACTGGCTTAAACCTAAACCAGTCTTGGCACTGTCAGGGTATGGCGCAGCTGCGCCGTCTCAGCAGTACAAATTGGCACAGCTGCGCTAGTGGTCAGCTAGAGAAAAATTAATTTTTCTACTTTACAAATAAAATGGAACAATTATGTGATATGTGTGACATTAATAAACCATGGAATAAATTACGTTATGTTTAATGAAGGAATTATTAAGTAATCCATTAATTAATTGTTAATGGTTGTGGTAGGATATTGATTACTTGATAAAGGTAATTAATTTATAATATGTGATTATTATTGTTAGCAATATGTCTATAAATATAATAAGAATTATATAAATAATTAATGGTTATTAAGATCCATAATTTCATTAATCGATAAGGAATGGATTAATTAATATTGGTGTTAATTAATCAAGGAAGTGAATAATTTATTTATTTGACCTAAAACAAATAAGTAAGTTATTAATATAATAATATTAGATTAACGATTATGTGCATGTGAGCAATAATACAAACTATACTATATAGTGTAGTGTGACATTTATGTGACTATATATTAAGTTTTATGAAACTATATTGTATGAAACAATGTGATTAAGCATATTGAAACTATATGGTATAAATATATCATGAAATGTGTATGTGACAATATACATGTGGGTAGACATTAAAATAAAATATAAATGGATTATATGTATGTTGCATAACATCTACTACCTTGAAATGTTAAATTATATTATGACATTAAGTTATAATGTATGGGTGATATGTGTATACAATATAGCATAAGAATAAGAGTGGTGTATACGTATATGGTCTAATGTTGCAAGAATGCTGAGTATTTGGAAATTATCCCAAAACGAGTGTCCAATTGCCCTCATTTCTCAGTCACGTGGGTAGCAAAAAGGCTAAGGCCTATTCCTCTTTTCTTCTTCCAAGCTTCATAGCTGATGATTATGGGGGAGTGGTGGTCATGATGAAATCCAACTAACGTCCAACAACTCCTTTTTAACCTTCATGCAATCCTTTCATCCATGAGTTTGATTTAGTGGAAAATTTCATTGTCTGTGTATTGATTTTCCTATAAGTATGAGCTCTCCTTCCATTTTTCCATTTGCTGAGATTTGTCAAAGTGTGAGATTAAGAGCATACAAGTATTCTAGGACATTGAAAGTTCAATTATTAGCAAGTTCATTCATATTGCAGAGGTATAACTCCATTCCTTGTTTTCCATTTCATTCTCTGTCAAAAATAAGTTTGAGTTCTTGAATTTCAAAATTCTTGATTTTATAGAATTAGATGATAATGTGGTTGGGTAATGTTCATATAGTTGTTATATGACCATATATGCATGTTTAAACTGATACATGCTTGTTTAGAAATGAATTCATGAGTAATTTCTATGGTTGGGCTAGTTTTTTACTGAAGCAGATTGTTACTGGCTTGAACCAGACACGGCGCAACTATGCCGAATTAACACTGTCGGCCCCTGAGTTCAGTTTTGAGTTCTGTTTTACAATCTGCCAACTGTTAATCAATCATTATGACATATACTAGTATGCAAGCATGTGTAAGGGGTATATACAGATATATTAACCTAATGTGAGCATGTTTAGACTAGATTAGCATGATTAACGAAAGTGTGGAGTTTAAAATAAATTAAGGAACTTTAGAAATGAACTTGATGAGTATAAATGACATGTTTATATACTGACCTTGCAAGCATGTAGATTTGGTTTAGAAATGCATGCATAAACCATTTGCTTGTGTGATTAGTAAGTAAGCATGAAGATGTTGAACCTACTAGTAAGCTTTACAAATGAAATTACGAATTTCGAACATGAATATTAACATGCTACCTTGAGGATTAGAATCAAACATTTGTGATCATGTTTGATGATACTTTTAGACTCACTCATGTAGCATAAGCATATATATACCATGTTTGTGTATCATAATTCAAGTAAAGCATGAACGAAGCATGTTTTCAACCAAAGCGATGCTAATTTCCCATATATGTTATGAATACTCACAAGTATGCCTAATATGAGTTTTATAACTATCTTGTATGTTTAGAGAGCAAGCATGATAGACTTTGTGGTTTCATGACCTCGAATGGCCTTAAATTATTGAAATGATCAAATTAGAATTTTATTGTGAAAGAAGGAACCTAGATTGACTTCAGAAGCATGAAAAGACCTTTAACATGACAAAATATATTATGTATGATTGTTGTGTTCAAGCTGGACAGAAACCACAAGGCAACAGCTGAGTCTTGGCTTAGTAAGAGGACGGCGCAGCTGCACAAGTCCTAGGCTTAGACATGGCGCAGCTACGCCGGTCTGGAATCTGAGATTTTGCAATTCTGATCTTGGACTGCTAACTTGTGTGATGCCTATATTACTAAAAGTAGTTCAAAACCTACTGATACATGTATATAAGTGATGCTTAGATGATATGATGGTGTTTGCCTTGTAATAGAAAGGTCCATGGGTAAAAAGGACTTAACCTTGAGCATTCTTAAATTACTTATGAAATAACTAGGTATTTGATTCATGATGAAGCTATAAGATGATTTTGTACGATATGTGCATACTTGAATCATTTCAAGCTTGATTAAAGACTGTGTTAGCTAATGAACATCTTGAACATATAATACGCTATAAATAGCATTCAAAAGTGTTGATTTCTAAACGTGGATAAACTATGCTTAAGGCAAGTATCCGAACCCTACTTTTATCATGCAAGTATCTAAGCTATCATTTACATTGTGCAAGTATCCTAAACTCTTGCATTACTTTATTCAACGGATATCATAAGCAAACTTTATCTCTTTAAATGCAAGTTATCTTACTTTCTCGTTCGATTGAGCTAGTATATTTAAACTCTTGTGGAAACTATTATTCATGTTGAACTTGGTATTGTTCTTGAATATTGTGAAAGTGTCTATGCCATTTGATTCGGCTAGACTATGTGCATGTTAATAAAACTATCCAAACCAATTGAATGGTGCAAAAATCTTAGAAACTGAGTTGAACAACCATTATGGAAAGGGGAGTGTATGTTGTTGGAAACCCCTACACATGAGTAAATTATTACTGTGGTGTTATGCATAACTTAGAGTATTGTAGACTGATCATCTATAGTAATTGATTCTTTTGGGTTATCAGTTTAATATTGGTAATTCTAGTAGATGTTCAATAGTCCTTCGTGACTGCTCAGTATAAATTGTTTATCCAGTTGGATACATTGATAGTCTTTGAATTATATATATATGTTGATTTATATTGGATTATTGTTCTTATTCCAAGAATTGTTGATATTCATTATTCATGATATTTTTCTAAAACCTTGAACAATCTTAGAAATGATACTTCGATATTTCAAACTCGTGTTATAAAACTCTTTACCCTTGTTGTATATTACTTACTGGGCAATTTATGATTATCCTTACTTATTTAAAACCTTTCAGTTAAGGCGGAACGGGGATGTGTCTCTAGGAAAGACAAGGGCAAGGGCAAGGCTACCGACTAGCTTGTTCCTTTATGTTTTAAGACTATTATGTTGTATTAATACTGTTTTCATTGTGAATGTGTGATTTTAGTTATTATTGTAATACTTTGAGCACGTGACGAACCGAATTCGAGTGACCAAGTGGCGGTCCAAATTTGGGGGCATCACAGGTTGGTATCAAAGCAATAGTTATAAACCTTAGGAACGAGAGTCCTTAGATTATAACTTAGAAAAACTTAGAAGTTAGGAAGGAGATAAAACTCATGTAGAGTTTTCTTTGAGAGACTTAGTGTGTTATAAAATGTAACTTCATTCTATACAATGAACTTATGTTTATTTAACATTCTGATAGAGTTTTTGTTTGTCTTGTCTTATGTTGGTGATTGTAATATGACCGACATGGGAGAACCTAGCCGAGTAGTAGAGGAGGAGCCGTGTGATATCCACGTAGTCTATGAGGCACCCTTGATAGCGGAGCCTATTTCAGTAGTGGCCCCTATTGATGATGACGATGAGGAGGAGGAGATGGAGCCTCTACCTGAGAAATCTGATTCAGAGGAGGAGCCTATGGAGGAGGAGCCTGTGGAGGAGGAACCCAAGCCCATGGAGGACTCCGACGAGGCTACTTTCGAGGATCGAATGTTGGGGGAGTATGAAGAGCAGATTTTGAAATTAGGGTGTAGAGTCGAGAAACTAGAAACCGAGACTCTTGAGAGGCAATTAGTGATGTAGGAGGTGGAGGTGGAAATTGCTCACCGTAAGGAGGCAGGGATCCAGTTGGGAACTTTGTTTCACCGATCGGTAGCAAGGAACGTTGACCTGGCAGGGAAGGTAAAAGAAATGGAGTAGAGGGTTTTGAGTGAGAGGACGGAGAAGAAGGCTCTCCGAACTCAGTTGGAGATGGAGGTGATGGATAGGATTCACTTCGAGGAGAAGTGGGAGGAAGCCAATGATAGGGTGGATGATTTAGAAGATGAGGTGCGATGCAAGAGGAGGAAGATGAACAAAATGGGCTATGCTCTACGCACGGCCATGGAGAGATTGATCGATGGGGTAAATCACTACCCAACTGAGCAAGGACAGACCCGGCATACCATAAGTCGGGATATGGTGGTACACATTACGCAGAAAGAATATCAGAGCGCCGTGGAGCGTGGGATGTTAGATTGAGTCTAGAGGAAAAAATAAAAGCTCAGTAGTGTAGTATTTTATTTATGTGTTGTTTAATATGTTGTTGTAATCTCAGTCTTTTGTGTAAGATGTGAGATGATGGTAACCCCAACTTTTGAAAAGTGTTAGAAGGGTAGTAAGCTGGTGTTGTCCCCGTCTTTTGTGATACTAGGAGATATGTGTTATCATTTATAGCAGTATGCTAGAAAAGAACATGTATTGTAACCATTTTGCATATGAATATAAATGATCTTATTTTAGAAACGTGTTATAAACCTTTAGTTCCTTTCAATTGAGAAATGTCTAAGTGCTATAATTAGATAATTAAATGAAAATTTCGTGATGCAGAAAATGCCGCCCAGACGTAGAATAACTGTCCCAGAAGAGTCAGTTAATGATGAGAGAGGACTAGTAGATCCGATACAGAGACTTGTAGATTGTGAAACCCTAGATTTTATGAATAAAGATTTAATTTTTTTGAAATATTTTTTTAAATATTATGGTGTGAATTTGAGATAATGCTATAGTTGTGGGTAGTATTTATAAATTTTACAAAGTATGCAAGTTGTTATATTATATTCGATTGGTCGGAGAATATTATTTTTGTCGGGGAATATTCGTACAACGGCACAATTATTGGTGGACCCCACAACAGAATTATTGTCGGATTGAGAAAACGACAAAAATATTTTATGAAAATAACGGCAGAAGTTTTACCGTTAATACTGTTGAACTACTCGGTAGTAAAAGTACAGTAATACGTGTGATTGCATAGTAGCATACAGTATTGATTATTGAGGCTTACGTGATAAGTCACTCAGTTTTGTTTTATTGGTATTATTAATGTAATAAAATAGAAAAACTTTTTATATAAAACAGAATACTTTTATAAAGCTATTCGTTTTATTAGGCTAATAGTAAAATCTTTTTATATAAAACGGAATACTTTTATAAAGTTATCTGTTTTATTAGACAATAATTAGAATATATTATATTTTATTATGCATAGTGTTTGTATAGTGCCTGCATAGTGTTTGCATAGTAAAATCTTTTATAAAAATTTTCGTTTTATTAGATTATAAATAGAATATATTATATTTTATTTAAAAGATTTTGCTTTAAATATGGACCGTCAGATTAAAGTAAATCAATCTAGACTGTTCACGAGTTAGTTACTATGCAGTCCATTTTTTTATAAATAGAAGCTCATTCCTTCATTATTTCTTACGAATTCACTGAAACTCTAGAGAGAGAAAATTATAGAGAGAGAAGAAAAGTGTTATGCTACTTCACTACTCCTATATCTGGTACTCTTCCTTTCAAGGTAAGAGATATTATTTGTTGTACTCGTAAAGGGTATTCTTTCTTTCTTATTCGCGAAGAGAACTTCTGTTATTCCATTCTTTATTATTCTGTTGGAATAACCTGTAAATGCGGGCTACCCTATACTTGGTAAAATTCTTCTGTTCTTCCATTCTTTATTATTCTGTTAAAATATCTTGTCTGTGCGTTTTACGCCGGACCTGGTTCGGTCTTTATTATTCTGTTGGAATATCCTGTCTGTGCGTTTTACGCCGGACCTGGTTCCGTCTTTATTATTCTGTCAGAATATCCTGTCTGTGCTTTACGCCGGACCTAGTTCCATTATTTATTATTCTGTCGGAATATCCTGTCTGTGTTTTACGCCGAACCTGGTTCTATTATTTATTATTATGTCGGAATATCATGTCTGTGTTTTACGTCGGACCTGATTCTATTATTTATTATTCTGTCAGAATATCCTGTCTGTGCGTTTACGCATGACCTGGTTCCACTATTTATTTTTCTGTTGGAATAACCTATCTGTGCGGTCTATCGCATGCCTGGTGATTTCTTTTGTTATTCTATTCTTTATTATACTCAGTTGTTTAAAGTTTTGGCTTTTATACTCCATGAAATTAGTGGAATATCTTTGATATTTGCACTTCATCCAGTATCTTTTTATGAAAATATTCTTCTGAGCATTATTGAATTTTACTCTATAAAGCAGTATCATGTTGACAATTTGGACGTTATCAGTTCCTAGATAAATTAATTCTTGAACTTGTTTTATTGAATTCTTATATCATTGTCATCATCCTCATGCTTATATTATGTTGAAAGTCATCTGTGGCCAGTAGTGCATAGATGGACTTGGTATGATTATGACCAAGGATTATTCAGTATAATCATAACTGTAATGTTACAAATGATGTGAAAAAAGTCCTCATTGGGCCGTAATGCATTGATGGACAGTTTTTGGTATGATTATGGCTATGGATTCTCTTTGGCCGTAGTGCAGAGATAAATTTTTTTATGGCATGATCAGGACCGTTGATGAAAACATGATTATCTTTAGCCGTAGTGCATGGATAATTCGTGGTCGTGATACTAAAGAATATCCTTGGCCGTAGTCCAGGGGTGATTCGATGATGTGGATTATTTATTAAGTTGAGTCTCAGCGATAAAAGTCATGAAAAACCTTTTAAATCATAAAACATAGTAGATTTTATTCTCTACTTGACTCTTTTAATGGATTTCTTGATCCGCTGCAGTTAAACTTGATGTCTATTGTATTTTATCAGTTTAACATTGTTGAAGACTAATGATAATTTATTTTGCATTATCTTAGTCATAATATTTCTTACTGGGCTAGTTGAGCTCACCCTTTCTTTCACTGTTCTCTTCAGGAAATGAGAATATAGTTGGGACGAGTCGGGAAACGGAGTGATGGACCAGATTATAGCATTAGTAGTCCTCACTATTCTATGTAATAGTGTGATAATAATTGTAATGAGGACTCCTTTTGAGTATGGGTACTCTCTAGAAGATAATATTTGTATTCAAACTCACAGTTTATGTTTTGTCGTATTGTACACGACAGTTGTATTATTAAGTTGTATTTGAATTCTGTACCATGTATCTGGCGACTCAAGATGGGTGATGTATACCTAATTTTGGGGGCGTCACAGTTGGTATCAATGCTTAGGGATATGATCCCTGGTTGAGATGTGAGATAAGAACTAGGAGGGGAGAGACGAAAAATTCCTTCGCTAGTATGACCTACCTAAGTTTACTTGTTATTTAATTGGTCGGTCAAAGTATAGAGATAATATGTGATATGTTAATTAACTCTTATTTTATGGCAGTATTTGAAAATGGCATCTGAAAATGTTGAGATACGCAATGGAGCATAGGAGACCGTTGAGTCTCCACAGATCAATAATCAGGATAATGTGCAACAGGAAGATAATAATCATCATGTAAACAACAACACTGATCAATTGACGAACGACGGTCCGTTTAGGAGTTTTTTAGAATTCATGAAACATCAGGCGAAGGCGGCTCCTGTTCATAATGCAGGAGGAAACAATGGCAACCCATGGTTCGTCACCTCTAAGCAATTCAAGGAGCTGGGACCACCGGAGTTTTTGGAAAAGCCAGAACCACTTAAGGCGGAGACGTGATTAAAGCAGATCACCAAGATATTTAATGTCTTGGGATTCTCTGAGGAGCAAAAGGTTCCCTTTGCCACCTTTATGTTGCGTGAAGAGGCAGATCACTGGTGGGAATCTGTAAAACGTACCCAGCCTGACGCACTCAAGATGTCTTCGGAGAAGTTCCAAAAGCTGTTCAATGACAAGTACTTTCCCGAAAGCATTCGTCACATGAAGAAGGTGGAATTTATCAAGTTGGAGAAAAACAACATGACCGTGTCGCAGTACGAAGCCAAGTTTGCCGAGTTGTCCCGATTTGCATCCCACTTGGTTGATAATGAAGAGAGAATGACGCGGATGTTTTTAAGAGGTTTGAAGCCGGAGATACGTCAATATCTTATTTCTCATAAACTGTGTTTGTATTCAGATATTGTAAATAGGGCTCAGTTAGTGGAGCGCGATAACGAGTCAACGCAACCAAAAGAGAGCAGCCGGTAAAATGATAATACCGGTGATAACAGTCATCAAAGTGATGACAATAAACATAGAGGGAATCAACATGCCAAAAATGGTAACCACTTCGGTGGTAATCATGGTCAAAACAATAAGAATGGACATTTCAAGAAGAGGAGATTCAACAATGATGGAAAGACGTCAGCACCAGCACCCGTTGTTAAGGAAGGAGAACGACCGCCTATCATATGCTTCAAATGCGGAGGGGAGGGACACATCAGTCCAAACTGCGCGATGATGTCCAAAGCATGTTATAATTGTGGAAGAGAAGGTCACTTAGCCCGATTTTATCGTTCACCGAAGACAAGTTCAGCTAAGATGGAGGCACCAAAGGCTGTCCCAGAAAAGTCAAAGCCGGTAGTTTAAGAGAGAGCGTTTTTTTTCGTGACAAGGAACCTGAATAAAATTATCAGGGGTGTGTTAGTCATAAACTCTTGTGAAGTCTATACTGTGTTAGATACCGGTTCTACTCACTCTTTTATTTCACCTAGTTGTGTTCAATGTTTGAAGTTAACTCTAAAGAAGTTAGACTTTGATATATCTGTTTAAACTCAGTTGGGAGAAACCTTCGTTACCTCCACTATTTATAAATCTTGTTCAAATCAACACTTTCACGTTACCTGTCGATCTTACCTCTTTGAAAATACTTGACTTTGATGTGATTTTAGGAATCGACTGGTTAACTACTCATCATGCTTTTTGTAAGGTTGTTAGCTTTCATACTCCTAACCAACCTGTTATGCGAATTTAAAGTAACCAAACCACTAAAGTCAATCATTGTCATATCAAGCCATAAGTAAAGAGCACCGATCCTTTCGTTGTTGACTTCCTTATGTGGAATGCACCGAAGCCAGACTTTCTGTAGGCGATGTCGTGAATGACAATGGCAAGTTGATAGGTATCAATGTGACGTGCTATCCAAGTCTTGAATGAGGGTCACAGTTTTGAACGATATTTCTATTATTAATAAAGTTCCTGACGTATTCTTGAAGACGGAACTTAGCCTACCCCGGAGCGTGAAATCGAATTTTATATTGACCCCAATACAAAATCCATTTCTTAAACCCTTAAATATTTCTTCACCCAAAAGGAACTTAACATGCGGCAACGACGTTGGCTTGAACTATTATGATCCTACCCTCCAATACCATCCTGGAAAAGCGAACGTGGTAGCTGACGCATTGAGTAGAAGATCATATATGGGTACGAGTGCGATATTGCCAACGCAAAGACCCATTTCGTATAACTTACAAATGATGAAGATAGAGTTAAAGACTCTAGGGACCCACGTGAAGATAACGAATATACGATTATAATCGACTTTAATCGATAAAGTTAAAGCCGCTCAAGCTACATACTCAGAGCTGATGAATGTGAAGAAGAAGGTTCAAGAGGGTATTATTCTAGAAGCAAGAATCGATGAAGAGAGGAAATCTCAACCCTTGATTTAATTGAACCATTTAAAATCCTCGATCGAGTAGGAATTGTGGCTTATAGACTCGTTTTACCACCAAGTATGTCGTGTGTTCATAACATTTTTAACGTATTGATGTTACGTAAATATATGGACAACCCGAACCATATTATTGATTTAGAACCGGACAAGATAGCGGATAATTTAATGTATGAAGATGTACCTGTTAAAATCCTAGAATGTATTCAACACTCAAATGTTATACCTCAAGAGTTAGAATCTGACGAAGTGTCCTCATCTGTTCGGCATACCAGGTACGTACGTAAATTTTGAGGGCGAAATTTCATAAGGAGGGGAGATTGTGAAACCCCAAATTTTATGAATAAAGATTTAATTTTTTCAAAATATTTTTTTTAAATATTATGGTGTGAATTTGAGATAATGTTATAGTTGTGGGTAGTATTTATAAATTTTGTAAAGTATGCAAGTTGTTGTATTATATTCGATTGGTCGGGGAATATTATTTTTGTCGAAGAATATTCGTACGACGGCACAATTATTGGTGGACCCCACAACGCAATTATTGTCGGATTGAGAAAACGACAAAAATATTTTATAAAAATAACGACGAAAGTTTTACCGTAAAAGTATAGTAATACATGTGGTTGCATAGTAGCATACAGTATTGATTATTGAGGGTTACGTGATAAGTCACTCAGTTTTATTTTATTGGTATTATTAATGTAATAAAACAGAAAAGCTTTTTATATAAAACAGAATACTTTTATAAAGTTATTCGTTTTATTAGGCTAATAGTAAAATCTTTTTATATAAAATAAAATACTTTTATAAAGTTATCTGTTTTATTAGACAATAATTAGAATATATTATATTTTATTATGCATAGTATTTACATAGTGCCTACATAGTATTTGCATAGTAAAATCTTTTATAAAGTTATTCGTTTTATTAGATTATAAATAGAATATATTATATTTTATTTAAAAGATTTTGCTTTAAATATGGACCGTCAAATTAAAGTAAATCAATCTAGACCGTTCATGAGTTAGTTACTATGCAGTCCATTTTTCTATAAATAGAAGCTCATTCCTTCATTATTTCTTACGAATTCACTGAAACTCTAGAGAGAGAAAATTATAGAGAGAGAAGAAAAGTGTTCTGCTACTTCACTACTCCTATATCCGGTACTCTTCCTTTCAAGGTAAGAGATATTATTTGTTGTACTCGTAAAGGGTATTCTTTCTTTCTTATTCATGAAGAGAACTTCTGTTATTCCATTCTTTATTATTCTGTTGGAATAACCTGTATACGCGGGCTACCCTATACTTGGTAAAATTCTTCTGTTATTCCATTCTTTATTACTCTGTTGAAATATCTTGTCTGTGCGTTTTACGCCGGACCTGGTTCGGTCTTTATTATTCTGTTGGAATATCCTGTCTGTGCGTTTTACGCCGGACCTGGTTCCGTCTTTATTATTCTGTCAGAATATCCTGTCTGTGCTTTACGCCGGACCTAGTTCCATTATTTATTATTCTGTCGGAATATCCTGTCTGTGTTTTACGCCGAACCTGGTTCTATTATTTATTATTCTGTCGGAATATCATGTCTGTGTTTTACGTCGGACCTGATTCTATTATTTATTATTCTGTCAGAATATCCTGTCTGTGCGTTTACGCATGACCTGGTTCCACTATTTATTTTTCTGTTGGAATAACCTATCTGTGCAGTCTATCGCATGCCTGGTGATTTTTTTTGTTATTCTATTCTTCATTATACTCAGTTGTTTAAAGTTTTAGCTTTTATACTCCATGAAATTAGTGGAATATCTTTGATATTTGCGCTTCATCCAGTATCTTTTCATGAAAATATTCTTCTGAGCATTCTTGAATTTTACTCTATAAAGCAGTATCATGTTGACAATTTGGACGTTATCAGTTCCTAGATAAATTAATTCTTGAACTTGTTTTATTGAATTCTTATATCATTGTCATCATCCTCATGCTTATATTATGTTGAAAGTCATCTGTGGCCTGTAGTGCATAGATGGACTTGGTATGATTATGACCAGGGATTATTCGGTATAATCATAACCGTAATGTTACAAATGATGTGAAAAAAGTCCTCATTGGGCCGTAGTACATTGATTGACAGTTTTTGGTATGATTATGGCTATGGATTCTCTTTGGCCGTAGTGCAGAGATGAATTGTTTTATGGAATGATCAGGACCGTTGATAAAAATATGATTATCTTTAGCCGTAGTGCATGGATAATTCGTGGTCATGATACAAAAGAATATCCTTGGCCGTAGTGCAGAGGTGATTCGATAATGTGGATTATTTATTAAGCTGAGTCTCAGCGATAAAAGTCATGAAAAACCTTTTAAATCATAAAAGATAGTAGATTTTATTCTCTACTTGACTCTTTTAATGGACTACTTGATCCGCTGCAGTTAAACTTGATGTCTATTGTATTTTATCAGTTTAACATTGTTGAAGACTAATGATAATTTATTCTGCATTATCTTAGTCATAATATTTCTTACTGGGCCAGTTGAGCTTACCCTTTCTTTCACTGTTCTCTTCAGGAAATGAGAATATAGTTGGGACGAGTCGGGAAACGGAGTGATGGACCAGATTATAGCATTAGTAGTCCTCACTATTCTATGTAATAGTGTGATAATAATTGTAATGAGGACTCCTTTTGAGTGTGGATACTCTCTAGAAGACAATATTTGTATTCAAACTCACAGTTTATGTTTTGTCATATTGTACACGACAGTTGTATTATTAATTTGTATTTGAATTCTGCACCATGTATCTGGCGACTCAAGATGTGATGTATACCTAATTTTGGGGGCGTCACATAAATTTATTGGGAGAAGCTCTGAGGGGAAGAAACGAACCCGTACCACCCATTCCCCAAGCTGTCCCAGTAACAACCTTCAAAGATTTTAAGAGTGTAGGACCCCCGGAGTTCGCGGGAACTACTAACCCGGTAGTTGTGCAAACCTGGATCAAAGAGATCGAAAAGGCCTTTACTATTGGTGGGAAGACAGTATTTGCCACGTACATGATGAGGGGCGAAGCGAACTATTGGTGGGAAGCTAACCAGCAGAGAGCGGGAGAAGGAACGATACATGGGAAAGGTTTACGACGCTATTTTTTGAGAACTATTTTTCGAAGAGTATGAAGAGTAGGATGGAAGTGAAGTTCCTAGAGTTAAAACAAGGAGATATGTCGGTGGCGCAATACGCTGCTAAGTTTAATGAACTTGAGCGATTTGCGAAACACCAAGTTGGGGATGAAGAAAGGAAGGAGAGACGCTTCAAGCAAGGTTTGAAGCCGTGGTTGTATAATAAGGTATCAGTCTTCCAGATTGATTCCTTTGCGACATTATTAGTGAAGGCAATCATTGCGGAAGGTGGCAGTGAGGCCTTAAGTCTATATCATAAGGAGAACAAGAACAAGAACACTGGTAGTGAGCATCATGGACGAAGCAGCAGTGGAGGGAGTAACTCTGGAAAAAGGAAATGGGAAACAAATAACAACAACAACATAAACAATAATCATGGTGGAAGTCACCAGGGAAACTTCAAGTAAAAGATTGAAGCTTATAACAAGTGTGGAAGAAGTCATCAGGGGGAGTACTGGAAGGGAAAGAGCACTTGCTATAATTGTGGCTAAGAGGGGCACATATTACCAAATTGCCCAAAGCCAAAGAAGATCCGAGGATGTTTTGCTTGTGGATCAACAGAGCACCAGATAAAGGATTGCCCAAAGAAAGGAAGCGGTGGAGCTGGCGGAGGACAGGGAGGAGGGAGAAAGTTAATGATTGGTGGACCTGCGCAACCCAACCGATCGACCGCCCAAACCTTTAACATGACCGTCCAGGACGCAGTAGCTGCAAAGGACATGGTGTCAGGTATAATCTCAATCGATAACATAAATTCTTATGTATTATTTGATTCGGGTGCCACCTGTTCGTTTATATCCGAAGAATTTGTTAGTAAACTTAGTACATCCCGAGAACGTTTAGAAGATTCCTTGAATGTAGAAGTTGCGAATAAGGAAATAATCCATGTAGAATACGTTTATCGAAATTATCGCGCAAACATTAAAGAACATGAACTGAGCGTAGACTTGATTCCTATTAGACTGGAAGAATTTGACGTAATACTGGGAATGGATTGGTTATATAAACATGCGGCGATAATTGATTGTCAGAACAAGTGTGTGAACCTTCAGACTCCGAGTAAGTCTAAGGTAGTGTTTTATGGTAGCTCATCGCTTAAACAATTGTGTTGCATTACGATGATGTAGGCCAAGAAATTATTAAGGAATGGATGTATAGGTTATTTAGCTTACAATACTCGAAAAAAGGGGGTAGAGATTAAAGATATACCCGTAGTGAGTCAATTTCAAGATGTGTTTCCAGACGATCTACCTGGTCTTCTGCCAGACAGAGAAATCGAATTCGTAATAGACTTAGCACCGGGAACGGCACTGATTTCGAAAGCTCTATATCGTATGGCGCCGGTAGAAATGAAGGAATTGATGATACAACTTCAAGAGTTATTAGATAAGGGTTACATTTGACCGAGTGTGTCTCCTTGGGGAGCACCAGTGTTATTCGTGAAGAAAAAGGACGAATCGATGAGGCTCTGTATCGATTATCGAGAATTGAACAGAGTAACAATCAAGAACAGATATCTGTTACCGAGGATAGACGACTTATTTGATCAACTGAAGGGAGCGAAATGTTTCTCGAAGATCGACCTACGAACGGGATATCACCAACTAAAAGTGCAGGATGAGGACATACCAAAGACTGCATTTCAAACCTGTTATGGACATTACGAGTTTTTGGTAATGTCATTTGGTTTAACTAATGCTCCGACAGCATTTATGGACTTAATGAATCAAGTTTTCAAGCCATACTTGGATAAATTTGTGGTGGTTTTCATTGATGACATCTTGATCTACTAGAAGATAGAGGAAGAACACGCCGAACATCTAAAGATTGTTTTGGAGGCACTACGGAAGGAGAAGATGTATGCAAAATTTTCAAAGTGTGAATTTTGGATGAAGAGGGTTCAATTCTTAGGCCACGTGGTGGATGAGAATGGAATCTCAATAGACCTTGAAAAGGTCAAAGTAGTAAGTAATTGGGAACAACCGAGAACTGTAACGATCCCAAAATTCATACAACTCATTTATCGACTTCGATCGTTAATAACACGTCTAACTTTTGATTTTGCATCATAATTCGATGTTAAGCTTAATAAAATGCGGAATAATTTAAACTTTTTTGTCATCTTACTTTAATTCCCTGAATCAAAACATTTATCATCTACATGTGTTTGAATCAAACTTATTTTATGATTCACTTTATCACTGTCGTTCTATAAAATTTTATATTTCAATCCAATAACCTTTACACATCAGATAACTCTAACTTTAGCTTTACAACTCAACGTAAAACTATACATCATAAAACATTTAATACATCTCATGAATCTTAATCATGTTATAAAGAAATAACAAATTTAGCTAAAATATTAATCTTCGTGTATTATTTCTGATCCACGTCATTCAAGTAGCACATAGTGTTACCTTCAATCCTTAACTTACAAAAATGGTTATTTACAAGGTTGAGCTCGACAGCCCAGCAAAATCTAATAATTTTTATGCATCACGTAGCACATAATAACATGCTCAACATATTTCTCATAAACATTGGGCTAACATAACATACATGCTATAGTTCATATAACAAGTATAAAGATTGAGTTCCTTACTCAATCAGCATGCTTTACTCAATCGACGTACTCATAAGTTAACTTTAACATTCCATACATTCAACATATAGATAACACATCATGCTCTTCGCAATAAAGATTTAAAACAGTTAATCACCAAGTTCACATAGCAAATAGGAACTGAAAGACTTGCCTTGATCGTTGTTTACCAATAACAGTTTAACAGCTTACAGTTATATGCACTTCACGTGCCCTACACAATTATATAACCATACACATCAACTATTAGTCACATAGCAACACATAATAATTGTAATGTAAACTTTACCCTACCTCCCATAACCCTTCTTACTAATCAATACACAATGTTCAATTTGATTGTGTTAACTTTCGACTTATATCTCACTATATTTCATACTCGAAGTTCATTCAAGTGCTTAAGTCTTTATAGGAATCATTATTGGTTTTATATTAACCCCATTTCATATCTTATAATATCAATTTCATTTGACTTCAAACACGTTTTACGTTCATTAACACTTATCACGACGTTTCGACGTTTATTTGTCACACGCCCGGTTTGCCTCTCTTGTGTATGCTTAGTATGCTTATACAACTTATCAAATACATCATTTATCAGTGTTAAGTATCATTATATTTACTAACATTCATGTTTTATAACTTAGAACAATATTTTTTATTGTCAGAAGCACTACACTTGCATATGTGCATGCCCGACGCCCTCTGATTGCCTCCGAAAACATAATAGTCCCAAAAATGACCATTTTGATCCTTTTTAATGACCTCAAATTGAATAACTTAAAGAATAAAAGTTGTAAGTCTATTCGTCCTCGTTCTGGATCATCATGAATCGCCTCAATCGGAGTTCCTATGAAAAGGTTATGATTGTTTTACCAAAATAGGTCAAAGCAGTCACACCTGACATACTTTGCGCGCCACATCCAGCGCACCCGCGCCACTCCCAGCGCGCCCAGCTGCGTGCCCGTGCTCCTAGGTGTCACGCCCGTGCTCGTCCTCGCCCTCGCCCAGTTTACAATTTTTGCCATAACTTTCTTGTTTTAAGTCCGAATTAGTTGGTTTTCGATTCTATAGACTCGCAATTCATAGAACTACAACATAATAAAATTATAACGATTTATAAAAACATTAACCAACCTAAAATTTGTCCCAAAACACATATCCATACTCTATTTTCATGTTTTAAACACATTTAGCGAATTCGATCGCCATGGCTTCGTTACTTAACCAATTAACATGATTTAAACTACGCCGCTTTCGTTTCTTCATATATTAACATAATCCAACCTCAATTTACAGATTATAACACATATAGGGCATAAAATTTTATACTTTTTAATGCCAATTTTCATGTATAAACACTGTTATATACTTTTCTTCCTACAAACTAATTTACATGGATTTTTATCATCAAATAACACTCATATGTGATGATTATCAGAGTATAAACCCTACTTGCAAGTATATATATCAACCCAACACTACTATCAATTTACAATGGATAATCACTAAGAAAGAAAAATATACAACTTATAAGCAATTTACCTTGATTTAGCAAAGTGTTAGAAACCCTTCTTGTTCTCTTAGCAATCTCTGCAATTCTCTCTTCTCACCAAGCTCTCCTTCTTTCTAAACCCTCTGTGTTTCTTCTTCTCTCCCAACTCTCTACTCTTAGGCCTTAGGAGAGAAATAAGATGCGAAAGAAAAATAACCTGATATGGCTTATTTCCCCCGTACTCTATCAGTTAAAAAAAATAAAAAGACGTCATTTACATAAACCAAAGGCCACAAGGCCTTGTTTGGCTACCACCTATTCCCCCAAACTAGATTATTTTTATATTATTTTTATTATATAATTTTTATTTGTCACACCTGTAACTAATTTACATAACTTACAATAATAATTATAATAATTATAATTTTTATTATAATTCTTCTGATGATTAATAAATAATCATATATCTAATTTAATTAATAAATTAGATTTAAACATCGCTTTATTTAATTTACTTATTTTCTTTAACATTAAAGAACTCATTTAATTTAATTAATTAAATTAAATCTTCAAAGAATAAATTTTACCTTTGCTTTAATTTAATTATCATACACATGTAACTAAATTATTATACCACAATTTCATAAATTATTTATTTTTCACAATAAATAAGTTATTTAAAATATTTATTTAATTCAGTAAATATTTAAAATTAATTACCAAATTTATTTAATTTCTTCAATAGTTAACTTAACTATTGAATCTCATTTTCCCCAATATATGAATATATATTTCTTCTTCACACCCGATCACATATTTAAAAATATATAGCATGTATATGTATATACTCAAACTCAAAACAATTCATAATAAGAATTTTAATTATTAAATTCCTATTTTAATAACTTATAAAAATTCGGGTTGTCACATCCTTCCCTCCTTACAAGGATTCTGTCCCCATAATCATAACTCAAACAATTCATTCGTCACATCTTCCCTCCTTATAAGGATTTCGTCCTCGGAATCACCGAAACCCTACCTTACTCAGGTTTTCACCAAAACTCTTTTCAAAATTTATCATCGAATATCTTCAACACATTACCTTAATATAAGTTTTATATTTCCTACTACATTCACTTTTTTTCAATAAATTCTAGGTTTTATTTCATAACCTTTACTTAGACTCAATTATATTTGAGTATTACATATTCTTTAACCAATTCATTTCCTTTTCTAAGGACCATTATCATAAACACTCGGGATATTACATTTACCCATTCCTCTAAGAATTTCGTCCTTGAAATTTTATTTATTAATCCTCATTCATTCAATCTATCAAATAGATTTTACGTTAATACTTTATTCATTCATTGGGTTCTATAACCACTTTCTTTGCACAAAGATCTTTCTACAATTATTAACTTTTCTATTAAAAGTTTTACATTATTCTTTGATAACTCATCTCCTTCTCATTTCAAAATTTCTTTTCTCACTTATTCAATATATTCATCATTCAGTGTCGCATTCTACGACTCACTTCTTTCTAAGGAATACTCTCCTTTTCACTTCCATCTTGCAGAATAACAAGAATATTCCACAATTTCTCAATAATTGGGGAGCGATATGAATAACAGGAATTTACAAGGTTATCCAATCATGTTGAGGAGTCACAAGACCATGAACTTGTCTCTAGGTTTAATAGTGCTTCACCACCGGTTCTTCACACATTAAACCCTATTAATAGAATGTTTATCAATCACAAAGACTAAAAACACCCTCTGCAAGTACTCTAGGTGATCAGCCTATCGTACCACAACGTCGTGCACAACGTATTACATCTTAACATCGTAACGACTATATGCGTTACTTTCGAAACCATTGTCTCCGATAACATGTCCCCTTTTACAGGGTTGTTCACCTCGGCTTCTTAACATTTGAATCCTTAACCTGTAAAAATGGTTATTTGCAAGGTTGAGCTCGACAGCCCAGCAAAATCTAACAGTTTTCATGAATCACGTAGCACATAATAACCTGCTCAACATATTTCTTATAAACATTGGACTAACATAACATACATGCTACAGTTCATATAACAAGTATAAAGATTGAGTTCCTTACTCAATCAGCATGCTTTACTCAATCGACGTAGTCATAAGTTAACTTTAACATTTCATACATTCAACATATATATAACACATCATGCTCTTCGCAATAAATATTTAAAACAATTAATCACCAAGTTCACATAGAAAATAGGAACTGAAAGACTTGCCTTGATCGTTGTTTACCAATAACAGTTTAACAGCTTACAGTTATATGCACTTCACGTGTCCTACACAATTATATAACCATACACATCAACTATTAGTCACATAGCAACGCATAATAATTGTAATGTAAATTTTATTCTACCTCCCATAACCCTTCTTACTAATCAATACACAATGTTTAATTTGATTGTGTTAACTTTCGACTTATATCTCACTATATTTCATACTCAAAGTTCATTCAAGTGCTTAAGTCTTTCTAGGAATCATTATTGGTTTTATATTAACCCCATTTCATATCTTATAATATCTATTTCATTTGACGTCAAACACGTTTTACGTTCGTTAACACTTGTCACAACGTTTCGACGTTTATTCGTCACATGCCCGGTTTGCCTCTCTTGTGTATGCTTAGTATACTTATACAACTTATCTAATACATCATTTATCAATGTTAAGTATCATTATATTTACTGACATTTATGTTTTAGAACTTAGAACAACATCTTTTGTAACGACCCAAAAACCCATACAATTTAAATCCTGACTTCGGTCGTTAACCATACATTCAACCTCTAAATAATACATCATTATTCGATGTTAAACATAATAAAATTGTGGAATATTTAAAACTTTTATACATTTCCTTCTTTCATGCCCTGAATCGCAACATTTACATTACATCTCTTTGATTCAATCTTATATCATGAATCGTTACAACAAAATGACTATACAAAGTCTTACATTATAACTAAATATCCATGTACATTGGATAACACAACTTACATTTCAACAACATGTTACGTTCAAAATATGAAATACATTTCTCATAAAACATAAAGAATCTTCAAGAATATAGATCTCTATAACTCACATAGCATGTATCTTTACCTTAAAATCTTGACCTGCAAAAGTGGTTATTTGCAAGAGTGAGCTCGACAGCCCAGCAAAGTCTAACAGTTTTTATGCATCACATAGCACATAATAACATGGTCGACATATATCTCATTAAAGTAACTGGCATACATGCTTTTAATTCACATAACAAATATAAAGATTGAGTTCCTTACTCAATCATCATTACTTAGCCAAAACAATGCAGTCATATATTGACTTTAACATTTCATGATTTCAACATGCATAACATATCATGCAATTTAAAACAGTTCATCAAGTCCACGTAGAAAATAGGAACCGAAAGACTTGTCTTGATCGTTGTTTACCAATAACAATTTAACAGCTTACAATTATCTACACTTCACGTGCCCTACACAGTTAAATAATCATACACATCAACTATTAGTCACATAACAACACATAGAAATTATAATATAAACTCTACTCCACATCTCATAATCATTCCTATTAATTAGCACACAATGGTCAATTAGATTGTGTTAACTTTTCGACTTATATCTCACTGTATTTCATATTCGTAGTTCATTCAAGTGCTTAAGTCTTGCTAGGACTACTTATTGGTTTTATATTAAACTCATTCCATATCTTATAATATCCTTTTCATTTGAATTAAAACACTTTTTAAGTTCATTAACACTTGGCACGGCATTTCGACGTTCATTCGTCACACGCCCGATTCGTCTCTCTTGTGTATGCTTACTATGCTTCTATAACTCATCTAATACATCATATATTAATGTTAAGCATCATTATATTTACTATTTTTCATGTTTTGTAACTTAGGACATCATCTTTTATGGTCTGGAGCACTACACATGCATATGTGCATGCCCGACACCCTCCGATTGCCTCCAAAAACACAACAGTCCTAAAGATGACCATTTTGACCCATCCTAATGACCTCAAATTGAACTACTTAAAGAATGAAAGTTGTAGGTCTACTCGTCTTCGTTTCGGATCATCTTGAATCAGCTCAATTGGAGTTCGTATGAGAAAGTTATGGTCATTTTACTACAGGAGGTCAAAACTGTCAAAGTCAGACTTTTGTCCCCGCGCCGCGGCGCGAGAACTAGGCTAACCAGTGGCGCCGGGGTGCGAGATTGGCGCTGGGGCCCAAATTTCAGCGCTGGAGTGCCAACTTTTGGCGCTGAGGCGCGAATTTTGGCGCCGGAACGCGATTTTTGGCGCTGGGGCTCAAATTTTGGCGTTGGGGCGCCGAAACTTGCAGAACCCAACCACGAAGAACAGAACAACTAAATTTCTTAATTTCTAACACTAATTAACATGTATAACTTATGCAAATTACAAATACACATTACTTAATCATGCATATACGAATTACGAACGACTAAACCATGATTCTAGAAACTTAAATTTTGAAAGCACGGTTTAAACATCAAAACTTCATATTTGACATATTTTAACACAGTAAACACTGTAAATTCTAATAACCACCAATTGGTTTACTTTAACTACGATTCTATGAACTTCTTAACAACAGAAATAACATTTCACAGTTTTAATTTCCCAATCAGCTACCAACAATTTACTGATTTTGATATTCTTAACAACCAAACTAAACTAATGAATATTTTAACTGTTAACAGCCATGTACCGAAACATATACTGCAAAATAGTTTCCTTCCTTTTAAACGAAATTAACATAACCTTTCATGTTTAAACAGTACTTCTAACATCATACACCCATAAAACACCATAGTTCAGTTATATAAAAACTACTACAAAATTTTGTAAAAACTTTATATATACAGTGAAATAGAAGAACACAGACTTTACTATCACGATGTAAAACATATGAGATTATGGAAAAAAAATACCTTCTTGTTGCTTTAAAATTACTTGCTAACCACTGAGAAACGTTTTGGAATTACAGAACCCTTTCTCTCAATTTTTCTCTGATACTTCTCTCTCAAACCCTCTATAATTCTCCTTCTCATAAAACTTCTATTTTTCTTCTTAGGCTTAAGCCAAATGCATTATACGTAAACTAAAACTAACCCCCAAACGCACGTCTTAATTCAAACGCTTAAAACCGACACTACTAATGGCCTTATTAAATTAGCAGTTACCAAATTAATATATATATATATATATATATATATATATATATATATATATTATTTATATTATATTATTAATAATTCAAAATTTAAAATCCAAAAGCCATAAGGCTCCATTTGGCAAAACTCTTTTAAAATTAAAGACTTAATATATTTAAGCCTTGTTTGGTAAAATAAATTAAAACTACTTTAATTTATTTTAATAACCATTTATAATATAATTATTTGTCACACTTCTAATTAATTAAGTTTTCATACTTAATTTAATTAATTCTAATAACAATTCATTGCATAATATAATAATTTATTTAATCATTATAAACTCTCTAACTTAATTATTAAATTAAATTAGAGTATTATTTCAAAATAATTAATTTCCTTAACTCATTAATTATTTATTAAACAAATAAATAATCAAATCACGTCAAATCAATTAAACAAATATTTATTCAACGATAAACACATCAATTAAATATTTATATAATTCAATAAATATTTAAATATTATAATAAAAATCTGGATTGTTACATCTTTTATTGTCAGAAGCACTACACTTGTATACGTGCATGCCCGACACCCTCTGATTGCCTCCGAAAACACAATAGTCCCAAAAATGACCATTTTGACCCTTTCTAGTGACCTCAGATTGAACAACTTAAAGAACAAAAGTTGTAGGTCTATTCGTCCTCGTTCTGGATCATTTTGAATTGCCTCAATCGAAGTTCGTATGAAAAAGTTATGATTGTTTTACCAAAATAGGTAAAAGCAGTCACACCTAACATACTTTCTGCGCCACATCCAGCGCACCCGCGTCAGTCCCAACGCACCCATGCCACTCCCAGCGCGCCCAACCATGCGCCCGCCCTCCTGGGCGGCACGCCCATGCTCGGCCTCGCCCAGTTTACAATGTTTGCCATAACTTTCTTGTTTTAAGTCTGAATTAGTTGGTTTTCGATTCTATGGACTCATAATTTATAGAACTACAACATACTAAATTTATAACGATTTATAAAAATATTAACCAACCTAAAATTTGACCCAAAACATATGTTCATACTCTATTTTCATGTTTTAAACACATTTAGCGAATTCGATCGCCATGGCTTCGTTACTTAACCAATTAACATGATTTAAACTATGCCGCTTTCGTTTCTTCATATATTAACATAATCAAACCTCAATTTACAGATTATAACACATATAGGGCATAAAATTTTGTACTTTCTAACGCCAATTTTCATGTATAAACACTGTTATATACTTTTCTTCCTACAAACCAATTTACATGGATTTTTATCATCAAATAACACTCACATGTGATGATTATCAGAGTATAAACCCTACTTGCAAGTATATATATCAACCCAACACAACTATCAATTTACAATGGATAATCACTAAGAAAGAAAAATATACAACTTATAAGCAATTTACCTTGATTTAGCAAAGCGTTAGAAACCCTTCTTGTTTTCTTAGCAATCTCTGCAATTCTCTCTTCTCACCAAGCTCTCCCTCTTTCTAAACCCTCTGTGTTTCTTCTTCTCTCCCAACTCTCTACTCTTAGGCCTTAGGAGAGAAATAAGATGCGAAAGAAAAATAACCTGATATGGCTTATTTCCCCCGTACTCTATCAGTTAAAAAAAATAAAAAGACGTCAGTTACATAAACCAAAGGCCACAAGGCCTTGTTTGGCTACCACCTATTCCCCCCAACTAGATTATTTTTATATTATTTTTATTATATAGTTTTTATTTGTCACACCTGTAACCAATTTACATAACTTACAATAATAATTATAATAATTATAATTTTTATTATAATTCTTCTGATGATTAATAAATAATCATATATCTAATTTAATTAATAAATTAGATTTAAGCATTGCTTTATTTAATTTACTTATTTTCTTTAACATTAAACAACTCATATAATTTAATTAATTAAATTAAATCTTCAAAGAATAAATTTTACCTTTGCTTTAATTTAATTATCATACACACGTAACTAAATTATTATATCACAATTTCATAAATTATTTATTTTTCACAATAAATAAGTTATTTAAAATATTTATTTAATTCAGTAAATATTTAAAATTAATTACTAAATTCATTTAATTTCTTCAATAGTTAACTTAACTATTGAACCTCATTTTCCCCAATATATGAATATATATTTCTTCTTCACACTCGATCACATATTTAAAAATATATAGCATGTATATGTACATACTCAAACTCAAAACAACTAATAATAAGAATTTTAATTATTAAATTCCTGTTTTAATAACTTATAAAAATTTGGGTTGTCACAAGAACCCCGATGGAAGTGAGATGTTTCTTAGGGTTAGTTGGGTACTATCGAAGATTCATCCAAGATTTTTCTAAGATAGCGACACCATTGACTAATCTGACGAGGAAGGCGGTGAAATTTGTATGGACCGACAAATGTGAAGAGAGTTTTCAAGAGTTGAAGAAGAGATTAAGCGAGGCGCCTATATTATCATTACCAGATGATACGGGAGGATATGTGGTGTATAGTGATTCATCGCATAGAGGACTGGGTTGTGTATTGATGCAGCATAGCAAGGTCATTGTGTATGCATAACGACAATTGAAGGATTACGAAAAACGATACCCTACTCATGACTTAGAGTTAGTGGCAGTAGTTTTTGTGTTAAAGATATGTAGACATTATTTGTATAGAGAGAAATGTGAGATATACACGGACCACAAAAGTCTGAAATATATCTTCACGTAGAAGGAGTTGAATATGCGTCAGAGAAGGTGGTTAGAATTGATCAAAGATTATCACTGTGATATTCTTTATCACTCGGGGAAGGCAAACGTAGTTGTCGACGCTCTGAGCAGGAAAGGAAGTGAGAAATTGTTTCAATTGACAACTCGGGAGGAGTTAATAAGAGATATGGAGAAGTTGAAAATAGAGGTAAAGGGACTCGAGAGGTCTGAAGAAAAGTTATTTGTAATGGAAGCTTGTCCGACATTATTGGATAGAGTAAAGGAAGTACAAGAGAAAGATGGAGAATGTGAGAAAATCAGGAAGAGGATTACGAAAAATGAGAAAGAAAAATTTTGAATAGATAAAGACGGTATCTTAAGATTCGAAGGGAGAGTGTGGGTACAAGCGGTAACCGAGTTAAGAAAAGAGATTCTGCATGAGGCACACAATACGGCGTATTTCGTTCATCCGGGAGGCACGAAGATGTACCGAGATTTACGACAATATTTTTGGTGGCCCAATTTGAAACAGGAAGTCACAGAGTGTGTTAGTAGATGTTTGATTTGTCAACGCGTAAAATCAGAACATCAGCGGCCAAGTGGGTTGCTACAACCGTTGGAAATACCGACGTGGAAATGGGAGCATATTACGATGGATTTCGTGGTAGAACTTCCAGTCATGCAGAAAGGTTTGGATGCCATTTGGGTTATTGTGGATCGACTTACAAAGACCGCATATTTCCTACCGATCAAGATCCGCTACAGTTTGAAACAGTTAGCGAGTCTGTACGTAAAGGAAATTGTTTCATGACATGGAGTGTCGGTATCAATTGTTTCTGACCGAGACTCGCGTTTCACATCAAAATTTTGGAAAAGCTTGCAAGAGAGGATGGGAACACAGTTAAGGTTAAGTAATGCTTATCATCCTCAGACAGTCGGACAAAGTGAGCGAACAATACAAACGCTAGAGGACATGCTTATAACTTGCCTGATGGACTTCAAGGGAAATTGAGACGACCACCTACCCTTAGTCGAATTTATGTATAATAATAGTTACCATGCGAGTATCGGCATGACACTGTATGAAGCTCTTTACATAAGAAAGTGCAGAACGCCATTATGTTGGGACGAAGTTGGAGAATGACGAATACTCGGACCAGAGTTAGTACAACAAACTGCGGACGTGGTGATAGTAATAAGGGCTAGACTAGTGGCAGCTCAAGATCGCCAGAAAAAGAATGCGGATTTGCATTGGCAAGACCGAGATTTTGAAGTCAACAGTTTTGTATTCTTGAAGGTATCTCCATGGAAGGGAAAGATCCATTTCGGCAAGAAAGGAAAACTGAGTCCAAGGGTCATAGGACCGTTCGAGATACTAAAGCGAGTGGGCGAAGTAGCATACAAAGTTGCACTACCACATGAGTTGGAGCACATCCATAACGTGTTTCACATATCCGTGTTGCGTCTGTACAAGCCTGACTACAAGCACGTGATTTCTTATGAACCCACTCAAGTGGAAAAGAATTTAGCGTTCGAAGAAATTCCTGACCAAATTCTTGATAGGAAAGAGAAAATCTTGAGAAATAAAGTTATTTCCTCTGTAAAAGTATTTTGGCGTAACCACGATGTTGAGGAGGCTACGTGGGAGTTAGAAGATAGGATGATAAGGGATTATCCCCATATATTTGTGTAACCTTGCAGCAATTCTAGGACGTAATTTTGATAAGGAGGGGAGGATGTAATACCCTAGAATTTTCACGTATTATTCAATGAATATATTAATGAAAATAATATTTATGTGAATATAAGTGTTATTATTTTGTGAGTTGGTTAATTCAATTGATTTGTATTAGATCAATGCATATTAAGAAGTGTGAATTGACAATGAAAATTGTAAAATGCTTTGTGTGGCACCGTGATGAGAAATAGTAGTGACTATATTGATTAGCGAATGAATTGTTGAAGCAAACAATTAATTAATAGCTATTAAAGAATATTGATTAATTGCAAATAATTATGTGATTTTATATAAGTAATGGATACACTCTTAGATTGACAAGATCACTCTTGTGGACATTAGTTCATGTCGTATAGAACGAGTTTGGCGTTAGAGGATGGCACTGGCTTGAAGCTAAACCAGTCTTGGCACTGTCAGGGTATGGCGCAGCTGCGCCGTCCCAGCAGTACAAACTGGCGTAGCTGCGCCAGTGGTCAGTTGGAGAAAAATTAATTTTTCTACTTTAGAAATAAAATAGAACAATTATGTGATATGTGTGACATTAATAAACCATGGAATAAAGTACGTTATGTTTAACGAATGAATTATTAAGTAAGGCATTAATTAATTGTTAATGGTTGTGGTAGGATATTGATTACTTGATAAGGGTAATTAATTTATAATATGTGATTATTATTGTTAGCAATATGTCTATAAATATAATAAGAATTATATAAATAATTAATGGTTATGAAGATCCATAATTTCATTAATCGATAAGGAATGGATTAATTAATATTGGTGTTAATTAATCAAGGAAGTGAATAATTTATTTATTTGACCTAAAATAAGTAAGTAAGTTATTAATATAATAATATTAGATTAACGATTATGTGCATGTGAGCAATAATACAAACTATACTATATAGTGTAGTGTGACATTTATGTGACTATATATTCAGTTTTATGAAACTATATTGTAAGAAGCAATGTGATTAAGCATATTGAAACTTTATGGTATAAATATATCATGAAATGTGTATGTGACAATATACATGTGGGTAGACATTAAAATAAAATGTACATAGATTATATGTATGTTGCATAACATCTACTACCTTGAAATGTTAAATCATATTGTGACATTAAGTTATAATGTATGGTTGATATGTGTATACAATATAGCATAAGAATAAGAGTGGTGTATAAGTATATGGTCTAATGTTGCAATAATGCTAAGTATTTGGAAATTGTCCCAAAATAAGTGTCCAATTGCCCTCATTTCTCAGTCACGTGTGTAGCAAAAAGGCTAAGGTCTATTCGTCTTTTCTTCTTCCAAGCTTCCTAGCTGATGATTATGGGGGAGTGGTGGTCATGATGAAATCCAACTAACATCTAACAACTCCTTTTTAACCTTCATGCAATCCTTTCATCCCTAAGTTTGATTTAGTGGAAAATTTCATTGTTTGTGTATTGATTTTCCTATAATGAATTGATACCCTGATATACATACTACATATTTATGACACTCAAACACTTAATCAATTCATAGGATTACTGGAATTAATGGTCAAAAGTCGTTAACCGAGCATGACTATGTTTTTTGGGTTATCCAGAAAACTGAAGAACATGAAGAACAGCCTTTGGCTGTACTTTGATCAACATAGATTTAGACATTAGAATCATACTCTATCCAAATCAGTGTTACATATATGTACCTTGATATATAGACTACCTATTACAACAAACAAAACACAAATCTATTACACGGATTGAAAGAACTAGAAGCTACAAAACCGTTAACCGACCATGACCACTGTTATGGGTTCCCCAGAAACTCAAGAACAGCTCTAACAGTGACTTTGAGCATCTATAACTTCTTGTTATATGTAGGTTAAAGCATGAAATTTGTATGATGTTGTACTACTGCATGAGTACTATAACACACATACACTTCCAAACGCAGAATCATCAACAATAGAGAATTAGAGTAGGCCATGACCAACTGATTTCCAGAAACTCAAGAACACCTATAGCGACATTTTCTGTCACTATATGGCAATAGCAACAGACAGAAAATATTTTCTAATAAATAAATTAATAAAAATTAGAAATAATTAATAAATAAATATATATAATTATAAAAACAGTTTTAAAAATTATTTTAATTTCTAATAATTAACTTTTAATATTTTTACATAAATTTAATAAATATTTTATTTATTTGGATATTATTAATAATTAAGTTAATAATAAAGTAATAAGAATAATTATTTATAAATAATAAATAATTATTTAAAAATAATATTAATGATTTAAAAATCCTAATAAATGATTATAAATTATTTAAAAATAATAAACAAGGTTTTTATAATATTCTAAGTAAATATTAATTATTCAGAAATAGAAATAAATGAGTTAAAAACCATTTAAGTGATAACTAAATACTTAAAAATTGTTATAAGATTCCATAAATTATTATAAAAGATATATAAATTATCTAAAAATATAATAAAGCTTATAAATAAAGTTTAACCAAGTTATTAACTTATTAATTATCCGGTAAAGTCTTTGGACACCGAAACCATATCAAACTTAATTCGAACATAAATAGTTTATGTATCTGAGTATTGTTATCAATACTAATGTGTTAGATTTATATGAATGAATATCTTAGGTGTTTATTAACAAATCGAATAGCGTTGCTAGATTGATCTTCGCTCAGGTAAGTTTTCTAACCTAAATCTCTTATCGATTAAGTATCTGAACCTTATTTCTTTATTGCAAGTTACTTAAGCAAGTTCTCTAACCTAACTCTCTTATTGAGAAAGTATCTAAACCTTATTTCTTTATTGCAAGTTACTAAACCCTATTTTAATTACTTAAGCAAGTTCTCTAACCTAAATCTCTTATCGAGGAAGTATCTAAACCTTATTTATTTAATGTCAGTTACTAAACCCTATTTTAATTACTTAAGCAAGTCTTCTGACCTATCTTGTTATTTATACAAAATCTCGAACCCTATTTATTCGTTGAACAAGATTTCTATCTTGAATTGCTTTGAATATGTTATACCAAACCTAAACTTGAATTGCCAATTGTTGCAAAGTTATCGCTATAGCTTCAGCATAACTAAGAAATGAATTGTTTATTCATGTAATATTGTTTATTGAGCATAAATTGTTGTGTCAAACCAAATTATTTTGGTAAGACACCCTATACTGAGTTGTGTGTCCCAAAAAGGGATAGATGTAGTGTCATTTAAATATGATACTTTGTGCATGTGGGCACGATTAGGATGAGATGCATACTCCTAGGATGTTGAATAGGCTGATCCCCTATCTCATATCTAAACAAAATTTCTAAGTCTTTATGACTGACAGAAATAAAAAGTCCAAAAATGGTTGAAATAGAAATTCCAGAAATGGTAACAACAATCAGTTGAGTTTTGAACTATTATACTTCTTCAAATCATATATTATAATCAATAGAGAACTTGCTGAGCATGTCATAGCTCACCCTTACAAATTATTCCATTTGCAGTATTAGATGGTAACCCTGGCACATCTGGAGTAAATAAAGGGAAGCGTCCCTACTTAGATTAGTTTATATCACTGTCTAACTAAATGTAATACTCTGTAATAAGAAAATCTTTATGAAAAATCATGTAATCGAACCTTAATATACGATATATATATATATATATATATATATATATATATATATATATATATATATATATACATCTTTTACTTTTGCAACCATGTTTTCTTTACATATATAGATGTAATTAGAATTTTTAATCTAGTTTGAGATCCTTGGGAACTATTTATCTGAGTGAGGGTATTGACAACATGGATTGTTCATATTTTTATTGATACTCTAGATTTCAGATAGATAGGTACTATCGATAAGATAGTGTAATTCGCATGATATAAACTATACATCTAAGTTAGGGTATTGGTAATATGGACTGTTCATGTTATTACTAGTACTCTGCATTTCAGATAGATAGATACTATTTACAGATACAGTTCATATTAACCAAGTGAGGGTATCCAAACACAGCAATAGTTCTCCTAGGAATTGTTATCTGTTATAGGATATTGTGAATCTTGGATCTATGGAAATTGCATCTTGTTATAATTGTATAGTCACTCAATTAGATATAAGCGTAGAATCGGATACCGTGGGCATATATATTTGAATGTGTTATATACATTGACTAGTAGTAAGCACCATATCAGGTACCGTGGGAGTATTGATAAGGGGGCATTACATTAACAAATGATAACATCAAATCTTGGTGACTCATCACTCAAGATATCTCATGTGGTGAAAAACAACCAAGCCAGCCATATGTTGACACCTAACATCAACCAAACCCATTGGATCAAAGCTTGAAGATTAAAAAATGGATTAAAGACTAAAATACCCTTGATAAAAATTACTAATGACGAATATGTCCTAGAAGGAAATTTCCTAGAGTTGGTGGAATGACCATTTTACCCTTTTCTAGTAATGGTTAAAGACCATTTTGCCCTTGGTCTTGAATTCCTAAAAATTGGAAGCCTTATAACCTAATTTTTTTTATATTAGGTATAAGAATTAATTAACCTAAGTGTAATAATTATTTGAGATTTTTTTTAGTATTACATACTAGTAAATTTACTTAAGAGATTTATTTTATACCTCTCAACAAATTAATATTTATAACTTAATCAAATCAAGTCTAATAGGGTTATCAAAATTAAATGTACATGAGTATTTATCTAAATTTCAAAATGAGTGGAATAGAGACCCTAATTAAGTATGGGTGAGATAAAATTTAGGTATTGGACCATGCTATTTTACATGGCCTAAACTAATTATTTTAAAAGCCCAAACATTAAATTAAGTGTCCCAAATTTTAGCCCATTTGTTAAGGAACCTTTTGGTCATTTAATAAACAAAATTAAAGCAATAAAATGAAAGAAAAAATGGTGCATTTAGGGGGGACTCACCCGGTTATTTAGAGGAAGAAAGGGAGCACATGTTTTATTTAGTTGTCAAAGTTGTTCACCAACTCCCCCATGCGTCACTTTCTAATTCAAGCCTTAATATTTCATTTGATTTGCTAGATTGTAAGAGATTAGAGAGAGTATGGAATATATTTGCAAGATATGTTAGATGATTTAATATAGATATACAAGATTATATCTACACATTAAACTAGCCTATATAAACCCCTTCCTTTCATTCTAATTAAAATCTTTACTTCATTCTCTTCCTAAACTTCCAAAAGCTAAGAACTAAAATAGAAAGAAAGAGAGAGGAAGGAGAGTGGTAGCAGCCTCTAAGAGGGGAGGATAGAAGATTTCTTCCATACATCTAGCTTTGTAGTATATTATGAAGGAGAAGAATAGAAGAACAACCAAGATCAAGGTATAAAAACCTAACTAGTTTTTTTTAGGTTGTTTACATAGAATAAAGATCTAAAGTTTCAAAACTCAAAATCCTTAGATCTACATGTTAATGAGTGTTTATGTTTAAATCTAACCCTTTTGAGTGGCAAAAGTTGGATCAAAAACAAAGAAATGAAAACTATGTTTTTAAAAGTTAGAAAACCCTAACTTTAGTATACTTTGAAAAGCTACCATTTGAAATCTGCACATCCTTTTTGTGATCCGTAAAAGAGGGGTGATACATGTGTAAGTTAACTAGTAAACATAAGTGGTAGCACTCAAAAATATTGATTTCTCAAGCCATAGGAGTTGTTTTAAGTAAAATAGTCCATAATTTTAAAAAAGAGAAAAAGGGACTGTTTTTGGGCAGTGTATTGCAGGGGTAGTTTCGTCTGATTATTTTGCTCTAAAAATTCTAGAAAAAATTGGAATGATAATATCATGAGTTAACTGTATTCTGTAAAAAGATGGTGATTTTTGGATGTGTAGAATGAAAGTTATGGATTTTACGAGAAAGTGTGATTTTAGAAGTAAACATGAATAACTCTTAGTGTGTAACTCCAAAACTTGTGAAATTTTTACAGGAAGTACATATATATAACGAGAACATCACCTGAAAGTTTCAGAATTTTTAGACAAAAACTTAGTTCATGAAAATGGTTACAAAATTCGACTGTTTTGGCCATTTTAAGCATAATAAACGAAATTGAAAAATTCTAGAAAAATTATATGTTCATAAGGGTAATATTAACTGATATTTCCCAGAAAATTAGAATTTTTGGAACTGTTTTTGTATTTTTCATGTGAATGATTGAGTTATGAATAAATGAATAAAATAAGTTAAATGATGTTATAAAGGGTAAAAATGTAATATTTTTGACAAAAGACCCTAAAGATGAAGTAATCAGATTTATGGAGGCTATTTTGGTCATTTTTGATGAGACATTATATTTATGGCATTTTAGGGTTGTTAAATAAAGTAATTAGTAAAGGGTAAACAATTAAAATAAATTATTTATAAGTTTAATAAATTATTAAAATATTATCAAATAAATAATAATATTAGATTAACAGGTTATTAGTAAATGTTAGATTAAAATATCAATAAATGATTAATAATATTAGATAATGATTTAAAATATTATTAAATAATTAATAATATTAGATTAAAGTTAAATTAAAATATTATTAAATAATTAATAATATTAGATGATTAAAATATTATTAAATGATTAATAATATTAAAGTGTGGTTAAAATATTATTAAAAAGTTAATAATATTTGTAAATGGTTAAAATATTATTAAATAATTAATAATATTAGTAAGTGATTAAAATATTATTAAAGGGTTACTAATATTAGTAAATGATTACGATATTATTATTAATTGATTAATAATACTAAGAAGTGAAAAAAATATATTATTAAGATTAATGATATGAAATGAGTATAAGATGATAGTAATATTATCAAGGTATTATAATATTACTAAGGACTTAATATAAGATCTATTATTTAATATGTAGCTAAATGTTAGATAATATGTTATTAAAATAGTAATGTTCTGAGATAAAGTATATTATGCTAATCGGAAGATCGATCTTAATAATGATAGGTCTTTTCAATAAAGAGATTATAATAGATTGCGTAGCAGTAATCGACGGGTAAGGCAAGTTTTCTTAACTCAAACTCGAGTTATTATTTTTCAAGCACGTTAGTGGAAAATTATTGTTGATTATTCCACATCTACGATTAATATTGAATATTCGCATTCATTGCAAGTTTTTCTTGCACTTTGTGCAGACTTTATATTTCCAATGCAAGTTTTCTAGCTTCATTTAATTTATTTATTAAATGTAAGTTTTCTATTTATCAGATATGATCTTGCGATATATAGTGTTCATGATTCCTGTTTTTAAAAAGGTTATGATTTATTGTTCAAACATAACCAAGACATATGAGCTATTGTTTGTGTAAAAATGCGTTTGATTTGATATCAAAGCATAGATTGTGAGAAACCAATGTTGTTTGGTACAAACATATATACTGACACTATTATGACCGGCAGTAACAGGATGATCGGGTTCCATGTACCGGCATTTATAGCAATGACCGGGGGTTATTTAGATAGGATGATATGCATACTCCTAGGTTGTTTAGTTGAGCGGATCAACCCGGGTTTCTAAGTCTATATGACTGACAGAAAATTGTAATGTGCGGGGTTTGGCAGATAAACCTAAGTATATATATGTGGAAAAACTCTGAACTTTATGTTCATTCAATCCAGATTTGGTGTGGGTATAATATTGTTACTTGTCCAAAACTTGCTGAGCTTTCTATAGCTCATCCTTGCAAATATTTTTCATTTGCAGATAGAAATGATGTATCCGGCAGCTTCAGTATTTGTGGACAAAAAGGCTTAACACATGATTATCCTTTTTGCGGACTATAATGTAATAGTTAACGACATTTCGAATCTATGTAATTGTATATTAAATATTGTGTAATGTATTATTAGTTTTCAGTGTTTAGTTATATTCTACTGAAATTAGAAAAGAGTACAGTATCTATATGAACTATTCATCTGAATGATAGTATTAACAGACATTGGGATTCTCTGATATACTGAGGTAGCGCTTCTCAGTTCCAAGAACCCTACCATTAATATTGTGGATGTCAGATAGATAGGAATTATTGATATGGAAGAAATATCTGTAAGATACTAAACCTGTACATCTAAGTGAGGGTACTCAAATACAATAATTATTCTGACGAGAACTACTATTTGCTATGAGTACTGTGAATCTTGGATTTATGGGAATTATTATCTTATGGAATATTTACGTGAGCACCAAATCTGCTACAAGAAATGTAGAGAATTTGGGGGGTCACAAGTATAATTTCCATTGTAAATCATAATTTTATTTAACAACTTATTAAACCCCTAATTTAATTATCAAATTAAATTAACACAACTTCATTACACAACATTACAATTACTTAACCACTCATTTAATCTAATTATCTCACTAAATTAAATCTTCAAAACATAAAATTATTTAACATTAATTTAATTAATATAACACACTTAATTAAATTATTGCACAACAATTTCATCAATTAGTTATTTAACTCAATAAATAAATCAACTAAAATATTTATTTAATTCAATAAATATTTTAAATTAAATACAATATTCTCGATCGTTACAGTCACTGAAGTCTTTCGATATTGAACCCCTAACTCCTTTAAAAATGCTTCGAACTTTGAAGTCACAAATTACTGGTTGTTATCCGAAATCACCACCAAGGGAATACCGAACCGAAAGACCACAAACTCCTTTAGAAACTTTAAACATTCCTACTTCGTGATTTGCCGAAGAGGTTTCACCTCTACCCATTTAGTCATGTAATCAATAGCCCTTATCACAAAACTGACCTGACCCTTCGCCTTCTGTAACGACCCAATATATCAATTCCCCGAACAGCAAAAGGAATCAAAGACAAAATCAAATATAACTCCTCCGGTGGCTGATGGGTAATTGGGTTGTTCAACTGACACTTAGGGCACTTTTTCACATACTATGTCGCTTCTTTAAAAATTGTGGGCCAATAGTACCCCATCTGAAATAAGCCAACGCTTTTGCACCCATGTGATCGCCATAAATCCCCTCGTGAACCTCCCAAAGAACATATTCAGCTTCAAACGGAATAAGACATCTCAACAAAGGAGAAGAATGAGCCCTTCGATATAAATCCCCATCTATAAGCACAAAATTCAAATTCTGATATTTGATTTTTTTTTTGCCAACATCCAATCCGAAGGTAAGACGCCATAAGCAAAATAATCCAAATAGGGAGTCATCCAACAATTCAACCGTTTAATACACATAACCTTCTCATGTTGAACACTCAGATGATTCAAAATTTCTAAATAAACTAACCCATTGAATGTACTTGCATCGATTGTAGCCAATCTTGCCATAGCATCAGCTATGGTATTATTCGATCTATCAACTCCATAAAAGGTAAGTGAACTGAAGTATCGTAGTCAATCCTTGACCTCGGCTACATAATTAATCATTCTTGCCCCTCCCCGGGCCTCGTACTCCCCTAAAATTTGCTTGACAACCAACAGAGACTCACTAAAGATTACCAACCTCTACACCTCGAGACCCGTCGCCAGCTGATGACCTGCCAAAATTGCTACATATTCTACCTTATTATTTATCGCCTTGAAGCCGAAGCGGAACGCTTGCTATACTTTGAATCCCTACGAACTTATCAAAATAACCCAGCACTACTGACATCCGAAGTAGAAGACCCATCCGCATATAACTTCCAAGAGGCCTGAACCGGCTGAACATTCGTGATCATCTGAACTACCCCTTTTGTGTGACCACCACTGTCATCCGACTAGGAAAACAAACATTCCACCATAAAGTCGGCCAAGGCCTGGGCTTTTATTGATGTTCAGGGATGAAACTCCAAGATAAATTGTGTCAACTCTATCACCCAAGCAGCAAGCTGACTCAAGATGTCTAGCTTACTCAACACCTTCTTCAGGGGCTAATCAGTGTATACCTGATAAGTAGGTTTTATACCTACTTATCTGGTGTCTTTTACTTGAATTAGTTGCTTAATCTCATGTTTCTTAGTTACTTTTCATGCATTTTGTGTTCATTTTGTAGATTGTATGCTTGGGAGCTGAAATCGCAAAGAATTGGTATGAAATCGCAAGGAATTGGTATGAAATCGCAAAGAAAAGCAATCCAGACATCGTTTGGGCTTTTATGTTCATTTCATGTTCTTGACTTGGAACTTAGATTAAATTTTAGAGCTTCTTCTTAGCTTTCCAGAACATCTTGAATCATTCTAATCGGAATTCGGATGTAAGAGTTATGATATTTGTACCAACGGACGTCGAACGTCACTGTTTTGGGTGGTCATTTACATAGCAGTCACTTCCAGGCCAATTTCGACCTTCATCCTTCTGTTATTTCTAAATTCTCAAAGAATAAAAGTTGTAGATCTCGTCATCGATTTGAAGAGGGGCATTTTGGACACTAAATGAAGCATATATATATATATATATATATATATATATATATATATATATATATATATATATATATATATATATAGTGGAGAATGGAAGGCCACATGACTGGTTAGTGGAGGAAGAGAAAAGGGAGATGTGTATGGATGTATACCTTATATCTATACTATATTTTACAACACATTAAAAGCCATTCTCTCTTTCATCCATTATTTCACTTTCTTCCAACAAATAAACTAAAGAGAGAGAGAGAGAGGGGAGAGGGCGACAACCATAGAGGGAGAAGGAGAGGAGGGGCGGTAGCCCCATGAGAGAGAGAATAAGAGAAAGAAGAGTGGCCATGGATGTGACACCCCAAATTCAGGTACTTGAAACCCGAACTCGGTGCTTCACGATACCATCTCTATGAGCTGAATAATACTAATAATAAGAACAATAATATACATATCAAACTTAGTTTACATATATCAAAGTCTAATCCCAGGTACGTGACCTTTAAACATTCATTACATGATAATTAATAGATATCATTGTCTTAATAAAGTTAAACTATTACATAAGATAACATAAGATTATTCTGTTTGCTTTCTTTTTCCCTTGTTCTGGACTGAACATTTTCGGTTGATCACGCTTAGCTGAAAACATTTAAATTTAAAGCAAGAATGAGCATTTGATTGCCCAGCAAGTAATAGCAACAATAGATATAAGCTGAAAGGATTAAATATTTTCTTTGAATGACACTTCTACAATGAATCAATAGTTGTGAAGTAAGTTGAACCAATAATAACAACATATCAATTCTATATCAAAATTTTGAAACTACGTATTGACTTTAAATAGAGATCATTCGACATACTATGAATATTGTTTTCAATTTTTGCTAAGGTTTAGCAGAACTTCATTCGCAAACCGTCATAACTTACGGGCGCGAGGGTGATCATCCCAATGTGCCCTATATTGATCAATACTACATGCAAGAACGATATTATCGTTCATCTTATCCACCTTAGGTGCACAAAAGTTTTTCCATGTTCGGGATGTTCATACTTAGTCGGGAATCTGAACCAAAATAATTTGATTGGATACAATAAATTTCTATCATGTTGAACAATATTTCTAAACCTGTGTCTAGCAGGGTCAAGTAGCTTAGACGACTTTTAATTAATGTACACATACCGGAAATCAATAGGTATGTAACAACATGTGATCAAATTCAATGATTATCCAAGTGAGGACACTTGTATAATCATATTTATAAATTAACGAACAGAATAAATATCTAGATTGTACAATAGTACTGTATTGATAAACAATGATTGGATAATTTAATAACTTGTATGAATACAAAAGATTGGATACATAATCGATAACAATAGAGTTAATAATCTGGCACAATGATAATATAATTCTGAAACTTTCTTACTCATGTCCATTGCATAAAATAAATATAAAGTTAGGATACTTGCCTGGTCTGCTGCTTACAGTTACGCAACTTAGTTTTTTCGTTTATACCAAAACCTATCATTAATAAGATCATTCGTTCAATTAGAATAATATATTATATCACATATTACTACTATTTGCAGTCAACATATAACCTAATCACATTATCACATAAGTTTAACAGTCATTGCATCACAAACAAATACGTATCTAATCAAATTATCTAAGTCAAAATTAATTTCTGAAATATTTCGGTGTACCGACGGCTTTATCGGTTAATTATCAAGTCTAAAACTCTATTCTATAATTCAATATTCGTAATTATCAATCATTTTATTTTTCATAACCTTATAATAATTTTTAAACATTTATTATAATTTATCATAATTTTTTCAAACACTAGAATTATTTTTAAATGATTTAAATATCAAATAATTTTATTATCATTAATATTTAATTAATATTAAATTATTAATGAAACCATTTGCCAAAATATTAAAGTTATTTATAATAACTCAAAATATATTTAAAACATTTTTATTAGATTTAAATGATTTTAAAAATAATAAAAATTATTTTTAAATAATTACCATTAATATTTAATTATTAATGTCTTATATATCAAAATATTTAAAGTCATTAATTATAACTTAAAATATTTTTTTTAAAGTATTAATATTATCCTTAAATAATTTTTAAAATAATAAAAAGTATTTTTAAATAATTATCATTAATATTTAAGTATTAATGTATTATTTATCAAAATATTAAAAGTCATTACTTATAACTTAAAATATTTTTTTAATTCATTTATTTTCTTTTTAAATAATTTTTAAATCAATAAAACTATTTTTAAACGATTTAATTATTATAATTATTAAATAAAACTAATATCATTAATATTAAATTATTAATAAAATTTACCTTTAAATATCAAAACCAATATTTTTAAACTTAAAATATTTTTAAATTATTTATTTTCATTAAAAATGATTTTTAAAATATTAAAAATCATTTTTATTTAATATAATTACTAAATAAATCTAATATCATTAATATTAAATAATTAATGAAATTTATTTTAAAATATTAAAAGTTATGTTTTATAACTTAAAATATTATTAAATACCTTTTTATCATTTAAATGATTTTTAATATAATAAAATCATTTTTAATTAATTTATTTAATATATTTATTAAATAAATAGAATATCAATAACATCCAAATAAATATTAATATTTATAAAATATATGTCAAATTATTAAAAGTTAATTTTTATAATTTAAAATAATTTTTAAAACTATTTTTGGAATTTTTAATAATTAATTTCTATTTTTAAATGATTTTTTGAAAATAAATTAAATTAAATTAAATAAGATGTCGCTATAGCCTTTAGCGACAGAAAGCGTTGCCTTAGGTGTTCTTGAGTCCTCAAGAAAATTCATAACCAGTTTCGAGTGACCAGGTTTGACCAACCATAGATGTCAGATCTAGATGTTTCTGGTTAAGGTAATATATTGATCGTGTAGTACCAGTGTAACACTATATTATCCAGCAATTAACAGTTTCATTTCTTAACGCATAAGTAAGATATGAAGTGTTGAAATCACTGTCAAACATGTTCTTAACGTTCTGGGCTGCCTAGAAACGTGAAGTCATTGTCGGTCAACGATAAACATGGCCTTAAATCATGCAATCTGTTCATGTTATGGATGGTCTAGACGTCGGGCCTTCTAGAGAACCTAACAGGGTACATGTTTTGATCACTAGTCAAATCTAAACGTCAAAAATAAGAAAGATCTAAGCCATTAAAAAGTTTGTCAGAACTGTTCTTGATTTTCTGGAAATTCCAGAAAACGCATTTCATGCTCATACTGCCTACTTTGACCGTTCATTTCTTTGATCCTACTTATCATTTAGGTGATATAAAGGCTTGAACATGCAGTCCATATAACATATTATAACACGGATACAACAACACATACAAATCACATAACATAAGAGAGATTGGGACTCATGAACAAATTGTTAGACCCATCTGGGTAACTTTTGGGTTACCTAAAAACAGAAGCTTTCCGTTCAACGCATTTTGACCGATTACTACATCTGATCCATTGATTTCTAAGGGTCGAGAGTGTTCTGGACTTGTAGTCCTCATGTCATACTATAATCTAGATACCATTATTCATCCTAACAGCTTGACAGAAAAGAGATCAAAGCCAGTCAAAGTCACTGACAGAACACGTTCTTCAGTTTTTTGGGTTACCTAGAAAACTAAATTTGTGTTCAGTGAATGGACTTTGACCATGAATAACTCTTGATATACATATCCAATGATCTTGCGTCCACTTTCAGAATACTAACAACATTACCAGCTACAACTCTAAACCTTTAAAACACTAAAACACATAACAGACTAGAATCTATAGGACTTGATATTCATTATCAGACCATCATTTTAAAAAATTTCCAAATTTAGAAAATCATCAAATCCAAGCTTCTAGATGTTATGGATTTAGCATCTAGCAACCTAGATACTTGATTAACACCACATACAACATATTACAACATAAAAACACCAGATCTAACATAGCATACATGATTAAAATTTTGGCTTAGGGTTTACCTTTCTATGAACAAAATCTTAAATCTGGCTTCTTGATCTATTATGGGTGATCAAAGAGCTTGATGTGGGACTGAAATACTAATGATTTTCGTGGGTGAGGAGAGAGGGAGTCTTGGTTATGTGTTTGGAAATAAGTGAACTAGCTTTTGGACATTCTCTATCTTTAATCATATATATCCCTTGTATGCAATGTATGTAGCTGATGAATTGGCTGGATTGTAGAGTTTGTAGGCATATGACTATGCTTAGGGTTGGTGACTTGCCAAGATATGGCAAGATTTGCTAGCAATAATTCAAGAATGGGATAAAATGGTATTTTAGTCAATTGCCTTGTAATTTTAATGGTATTCTTGTCCATGATACTTGAATCTAGGATTTAATCACTAGATTTTAAATTTTAAGGTTTCCCAAATAATTTTTAGGGTTTGAAAAATTAAGTTTAATGTTTAATAAAATTTTAATTAGATTACACTAATTAAAATTAGGATTTTTAATAGAAAATTAGGGTTTTAAATAATTAGGGTTTCTTGATATTATTAGTTTTCCTCAAATTATGTATTAGGGTTTTCTAATTAACATTACAATTTACTAAAATAATAAATAGGGTTTCTAACTTAGCCATTAGGGTTCCTAATTAGCAAATTAGGGTTTCTAATTTAATAATTAGGGTTTATAAGTAATAATTAGGGTTTTCCTAATCATCATTAAATTCCATAATACTTAACCTTAATTATAATAACACAGTTACCTAACAATCTCGAACTCATAATTGAATTTCAAAATAGGGTTTAACAAATTGATATAAGGGTTTTGACATTATACACCATAATTGACTAACCATTATCAATACACACATAAAGTCTATATTTATAACACTAAAAAATAATATTATATTTAATATAATATTACTATTCTCATTCATTTCTCAAAATCCAAAATTAGGGTTTAGATTCCATATCTGATTTATTTTTTATATATAACATTTTTAATTAAGATGAAATAATTAACTTAATAATCTGAACTAAAATTCTTATAACAAAATAGTAATTATAATAATTCTAATAATCATTTCATAAATTGTTTAAATAATATAATAATTATATTTTCATAGAAAATAAATAATAAAAACATTTGTGCTATAAAATTTATTATTATAAGAATATACTTTATAATGATCAATAATTCTAAAATAAAATTATTTGAAATTATTCATGTAATAAATAAATTTTATTGATCACATAAATACATACACATTACTTGGCACATATTCCCACCTTTAAAATAAATAAATAAATTATAAGCAAAATTTCTTATTTATTTATACGGAAAATATCGGGTTATTACATTCACCCTCCCTTATAAAGATTCCGTCCCCGGAATCACCGTTTTAAAACTTATACACATAAGGGGACATAGCATGCACAGTAATTTCAAGTAGATCTAGATCAGATTCGATCGAACCGATCTTTAACTATTCAGCATAAAGCTTATCTATCTGATTAAACGGAAAAATTGATTTTCTAATAGAACTCAAATTCCTCCTTCAAAATTTCTTTATAAAATAATTTATTATATATAGGAAAATCATGTATATCAAAATATAAAAGTTATATGAATAATACCTGGAGTTTTATTCCCAGCTGCCACCGAATCCTGAACAGTCACTTTGAAGACTCTTGCGATTGGTATGTTGGTTTGTTTGTTGAAGTAGGTTCCGTTGTCATCAATGTTCCGTTGCTTTTCCCCCGTAGTCATACTCCCTGTATCCTTTCTCTTTTTCGGATAGTCCTTCCCCTTATACTTCGTTGATCCACACCTGAAACACCCTCTGTTCATCCTTGAATTGGGGCAGTTGGGAGAGATATGTCCCTCCTGCCCACACTTGTAACACACAAACTTACCCTTAAGACACTCTCCCAAGTGATTCTTTCCACAATTACCACACTGCGCAACCTGTTTCTTTCCACCTACTGGCCTATTTCTGGTATTCCCTAAATTTTTCCCTTTCCTTTTTCTAGTCCTACTAACGCTACTCCCTTCTCCGGCTCTAGCTTGATTTTCCTCCCACCAAAAATTCACCTCCCCTTTCATCGTATAGGTGATAACAACTGTCTTTTGCCCCTCCGTTACCCTAGCTGTCACAATTACTTCTACCGGGTCAGTTAATCCCCAAAATCCTGGCGGTTTGACGACCTTAAAGTCTTTGAAGTTTGCCAATTGATTTTCTGGCTGATTTCCCACGACTGGTATTCCATTCTGTATAGCTTGAGCGTCCATATTCGCCAAATTCTGTGTCGGGTCTGGTTGTCCTCCAGCTTTGTTGACAGGTTCTTCTGCCCTTTGGTTTCGTTTTCGTCTTGGTGGCATTATATGAAAAAAAAATCATGTTCATCTAACTAATTTTATAATACTTTACACTGTATAGCATAGCACATACTGTTTTAAACATCTGCTATCCCCTTTGTGACATAAAAGTCAGGAATCGTTGCCATAACTTATACAAAAGTTGAGAATATTACTTTACACAGACATACTTATCGTATACGCATCATAAAATCATACATATTCAAGTAACACTAATATTACTTATTTCATACACCTTCACTAAGGATCAATTGCGTAGCAATCTATATATTCCTATTATCCTCAATAATTCATTCACACATAACTATACCAAGTTCATCAAACCTACTACAATCATATGAGTTTAAAAAAATAACTCGAACTTAACCTTATATCCTCTAACTATATTCTACCTATCAGTTATACTATTGTTTCTGGGTCCGGTACTACATTTTCAGGCATAATCATCTCACTAGGGTTGCTTACAAAGTGAGCCACTAATTCAGTTATTTACTTTGGTATTGGCTCAGTTATGGAGGTTAAATCCTTCTTTATGATCTGAGAGTATCCTAATTCTTTTCCATCTGACATCTACACAAAACCTATCTTGATTAACACGTAGTATATACGCACAGCAATTAATAATTTTATACAAGTTATCTTTTATTATGTTTAACGATGAATTTATTCAATTCATCTCATTTTAAACTCTAAATGAGTTATTTATATTTTCAACGTTTCCTCTGTTCTAAGGTTATAGCCTAAGGTCTATCCCACCTAAGGTTTCTTACCCTAAAGCTTTGATACCAACTTGTGACGCCCCCAAATTTAGGTACTTAAAACCCGAACTCGGTGCTTCACGATACCATCTCTATGAGCGAAATAATACTAATAATAATAACAATAATATATATATATATATATATATATATATATATATATATATATCAAACTTAATTTATATATATCAAAGTCTAATCCCAGGTACGTGACCTTTAAACATCCATTACATGATAATTAATAGATATCATTGTCTTAATAAAGTCAATCTATTACATAAGATAACATAAGATTATTCTGTTTACTTTCTTTTTCCCTTGTTCTGGCCTGAACATTTCCGGTTGATCACGCTTAGCTGAAAACATTTAAATTTAAAACAAGAATGAGTATTTGATTGCCCAACAAGTAATAGCAACAATAGATATAAGCTGAAAAGATTAAATGTTTTCTTTGAATGACACTTCTACAATTAATCAACAATTGTGAAGTAAGCTGAACAAATAATAACAACATATCAATTCTATATCAAAATTTTGAAACTACGTATTGACTTTAAATGGAGATCAGTCGACAAACTATGAATATTATTTTTAATTTTCGCTAAGGTTTAGCAGAACTTCATCTGCAAACCGTCATAACTTACGGGCGCGAGGGTGATCATCCCAATGTGCCCTATATTGATAAATACTACATGCAAGAACGATATTATCGTTCATCTTATCCACCTTAGGTGCACAAAAGTTTTCTCATATTCGGGATGTTCATACTTAGTCGGGAATCTAAACCAAAATAATTTGTTTGGATACAATAAATTTCTATTATGTTCAACGATATTTCTAAACCTGTGTCTAGCTGGGTCAAGTAGCTTAAGAGACTTTTAATTAATGTACACATACCGAAAAGCAATAGGTATGTATCAACATGTGATTAAATACAATGATTATCCAAGTGAGGACACTTGTACAACCATATTTAGAAATTAACGAACATAATAAATATCTGGATTGTACAATAGTACTGTATTTATAAACAATGATTGGATAATTTAAGAACTTGTATGAATACAAAAGATTAGATACATAATCGATAACAATAGAGTTAATAATTTGGCACAATGATAATGTAATTTTAAAACTTTCTTACTCATGTCCATTGCATAAAGCAAATGCAAAGTTAGGATACTTGCCTGGTCTGCTGCTTATAGTTACGCAACTTAGTTTTATCTTTTATACCGAAACCTATCATTAATAAGATCATTCGTTCGATTAGAATAATATATCATATCACATATTACTGCTATTTACAGTCAACACATAACCTAATCACATTATCACATAAGTTTAACAGTCATTGTATCACAAATAAATACGTATCTAATCAAATTATCTAAGTCCAAATCAATTTTTGAAACATTTCAGTGTACCGGCGGCTTTATCGGGTAATTATCGAGTCTAAAACTCTATTCTATAATTCAATATTCGTAATTATCAGTCATATTATTTTTCATAGCCTTATAATAATTTTTAAACATTTATTATAATTTATCATGATTTTTCAAACACTGGAATCATTTTTAAATGATTTAAATATCAAATAATTCTATTATCATTAATATTTAATTAATATTAAATTATTAATGAAACCATTTGCCAAAATATTAAAGTTATTTATAATAACTCAAAATATTTTTAAAACATTTTTATTAGACTTAAATGATTTTTAAAACAATAAAAATTATTTTTAAATAATTACCATTAATATTTAATTATTAATGTCTTATTTATCAAAATATTAAAAGTCAATAATTATAACCTAAAATATTTTTTTAAAGTATTAATATTATCCTTAAATGATTTTTAAAACAATAAAAATCATTTTAAATAATTATCATTAATATTTAAGTATTAATGTATTATTTATCATAATGTTAAAAGTCATTACTTATAACTCAAAATATTTTTTTAATTCATTTATTTCCTTTTAAAATAATTTTTAAATCAATAAAATTATTTTTAAACTATTTATTTAATATAATTAATAAATAAAACTAATATCATTAAAATTAAATTATTAATAAAATTTACCTTTAAATATCAAAAGCTATAATTTATAACTTAAAATTTTTTGAAACTATTTATTTTCATTAAAAATGATTTTTATAATATCAAAAATCATTTTTATTTAATATAATTACTAAATAAATCTAATGTCATTAATATTAAATAATTAATGAAATTTATCTTAAAATATTAAAAGTTATGTTTTATAACTTAAAATATTATTAAATACCTTTTTATCATTTAAAATGATTTTTAATATAATAAAATCATTTTTAATTAATTTATTTAATGCATTTATTAAATAAATAAAATATCAATAACATCCAAATAAATACTAATATTTATGAAAAATATGTCAAATTATTAAAAGTTAATTTTTATAACTTCAAATAATTTTTAAAACTATTTTTGGAATTTTTAATAATTAATTTCTATTTTTAAATAATTTTTGGAAAATAAATTAAATAAAATTAACTAAACTGTCGCTATAGCCTTTAGCGACAAAAAGTGTCGCCTTAGGTGTTCTTGAGTCCTCAAGAACATTCATAGCCAGTTTCGAGGGACCAGGTTTGACCAACCATAGATGTCAGATCTAGATGTTTCTGGGCAAGGTAAAATATTGATCGTGTTGTACCAGTGTAACACTATATTATCCAACAATTAACAGGTTCATTTCATAACGCATAAGTAAGATATGAAGCGTTGAAATCACTGTCAGACATGTTCTTCACGTTCTGGGCTGCCCAGAAACGTGAAGTCATGGCCGGTCAACGATAAACATGGCCTTAAATCATGCAATATGTTCATGTTATGGATGGTCTAGACGTCGGGTCTTCTAGAGAACCTAACAGGGTACATGTTTTAATCACAAGTCAAGTCTAAACATCAGAAATAAGAAAGATCTAAGCCATTAAAAAGTTTGTCAGAACTATTCTTGATTTTTTGAAAATTCCAGAAAACGCATTTCATGCTCATACTGCCGACTTTGACCGTTCATTACTTTGATCTTGCTTGTCATTTAGGTGATATAAAGGCTTGAACATGCATTCCATATAACATATTATAACACGGATACAACAACACATACAAATCACATAACACAAGAGAGATTGGGACTCATGAACAAACTGTTAGACCCATCTGGGTAACTTCTGGGTTACCCAGAAACAGAAGCTTAACGGTCAACACATTTTGACCGATTACTACATCCGATCCATTGATTTCTAAGGTTTGAGAGTGTGCTGGACTTGTAGTCCTCATGTCATACTATAATCTAGATACCATTATTCATCCTAACAGCTTGACAGAAAAGAGATCAAAGCTGGTCAAAGTCACTGACAGAACACGTTCTTCAGTTTTCTGGGTTACCCAGAAAACTAAATTCGTGTTCGGTCAACGGACTTTGACGGTGAATAACTCTTGATATACACATCCAATGATCTTACTTCCACTTTCAGAATACTAACAACATTACCAGCTACAACTCCAAACCTTTAAAACACTAAAACACATAACAGACTAGAATCTATGGGACCTGACATTCATTATCAGATCATCATTTTCAAAAATTTCTAGATTTAGAAAATCATCAAATCCGAGCCTCTAGATGTTATGGATCTAGCATCTAGCAACCCAGATCATTGATTAACACCACATACAACATATTACAACATAAAAATACCAGATCTAACACAACATACATGATTAAAATTTTGTCTAAGGGTTTACCTTTCTATGAACAAAATCTTAAATCTAGCTTATTGATCTGTTATGGGTGATCTAGGAGCTTGATGTGGGACTGAAATACTAATGATTTTCATGGGTGAGGAGAGAAGGAGTCTTGGTTATGTGTTTGGAAATAAATGAACTAGCTTTTGAACATTCTCTCTCTTTAATCATATATATCCCTTGTATGCAATGTATGTAGCTGATAAATTGGCTGGATTGTAGAGTTTGTAGGCACATGTCTACGCTTAGGGTTGGTGACTTGCCAAGATATGGCAAGATTTGCTAGCAATAATTCAAGAATGGGACAAAAAGGGTATTTTGGTCAATTGCCTTATAATTTTAATGGTATTCTTGTCCATGGTACTTGAATATAGGGTTTAATCACTAGATTTTAAATCTTAAGGTTTCCCAAATAATTTCTAGGATTTGAAAAATTAAGTTTAAAGTTAAATAAAATTTTAATTAGAACAGTAATTAAAATTAGGGTTTTTAATAGAAAATTAGGGTTTTAAATAATTAGGGTTTCTTGATATTATTAGTTTTCCCCAAATTATGAATTAGAGTTTCCTAATTAACATTACAATTTACTAAAATAATAAATAGGGTTTCTAACTTAGCCATTAGGGTTCCTAATTAGCAAATTAGGGTTTCTAATTTAATAATTAGGGTTTATAAGTAATAATTAGGATTTTCCTAATTATCATTAAACTCCATAATACTTAACCTTAATTATAATAACACAGTTACCTAACAATCTCGAACTCATAATTGAGTTTCAAAATAAGGTTTAACAAATTGATATAAAGGGTTTGACATTATACACCATAATCGACCAGCCATTATCCATACACACATACAGTATATGTTTATAACACTGAAAAATAATATTATATCTAATATAATATTATTATTCTCATTCATTGCTCAAAATCCAAAATTAGGATTTGGATTCCATATCTGATTTATCTTTCATATATAATATTATTAATTAAGTTGAAATAATTAACTTAATAATCTGAATTAAAATTCATATAACAAAATAGTAATTATAATAATTCCAATAATCATTTCATATATTGTTTAAATAATATAATAATCATATTTTCATAGAAAATAAATAATAAAAACATTTCTACTATAAAATTTATTATTATAAGATTATACTTTATAATGATCAATAATTCTAAAATAAAATTATTTAAAATTATTCATGTAATAAATAAATTTTATTGATCACATAAATATATACACATTACTTGGCACATATTCCCACTTTTAAAAAAAATTATAAGCAAAATTTCTTATTTATTTATATAAAAAATATCGGGTTATTACAATGGAAGGAAAGAGGAGAAAATATCAAAAGGTATAATCATAAACTAATTTATATATTTTAGTTGGATTATTCTAAATCAAAACTTGAATCTGTGTTTCTAAACTCAAAAATTTTGTATTTACTTGTTAATAAGTGTTTTTTTGTTTAGATATACACATATTGGGTGTTGATTTGTTTGGAAAACAAAAGAAAAGAAAAGTAATTTTTCTAGTTTATAAATCCTAACTTTTATGTACTTTGGATTTCCACCGTTTTTAATCTACACCTTCTTTTTACGATCCGTCAAGGATAAGTGTTAGATGTATAAGTTATCCAGTAAACCCAAGTGGTAGCACTAAAAAATGTTGAGTTTACAAGTCATAGTGACTATTTTAGCAAAAATAGTCATAATATTTGAAGAATAAATAAATTATTTTCGTCCAGTCACTGCCAAGGGCAGTTTCGTACTTTTTCTGACCTTTAAAAATTCTAGAAAAATTTGGGATGATAATATGATAAGTTATCTTTTAAATTCAAGTGGAATCACTAAAAAAGGAGTTGTAAATTTTCGTAGGGACTATTTTTGGCAAAGTAAACAAAAACTGCAAAATGAGAAAAATACACTACCCAAAACTTTCCAAGGGCAGTCTCGGCCATTTAATTTTAGACATAAATTACGGGCTTTTGGGACACAAAAATATATGATATAAAATAGCTCATGTCCAAAAATGAGCTCATTCCAACTTAAATTGACCAAGTTATGGCCATTTCGATTTTTGGAATTTTCTGACGAATTAAAAACCGCTATAACCGGAGTTCTATAACTCCGATGTCCACAAAATTTAAACTGGAGGTTCACATTAATACGTGTAAGATTATGCCAAGAGATGGGAGTTTCTGGAGTTGAGCATGATATGGCTAATTTCTTAAGCTACGAGCTAAAAATGTTTTTTAAAAAATACTAAAGGGAGTTAAAAAATTACAGAAAAATTCTTTTTGTGTATGGAATATATGTATATATGTTTGGCCAAAGGATAGAAAAATAATAAGTTGATTTTGTATTTTTGTGAAAAAAATTAATGAATCCAGTTTGCTAGATTGAAGAATTAATGAATTCAGGCTTGCTGGATTGAAAGTCAGTTGAATCCAGTTTGCTGGATTAGAAATTAGTGAATCCAGGTTACTGGATTGAAGAATTAATGAATTCAGGCTTGGTGGATTGAAAGACAGTTGAATCCAGGCTTGCTAGATTGGAAGTCAGTTGAATCCAGTTTGCTGGATTGGAAAATAGTTTATTGAATTTGAGATTAGTTTAAATATAGATTGCTGGATTGGTGTGTGTGAATAATCCAGACTATAGTAGTAGTATTCTGCTTACTGGATTATAGAAAAGAACTTATAATATGAAAGATTAAAGGGTAAAACATGAAGTATATGATATAGTGATCAAAGGACGATAATAATAATGATGTTTTAAAGTGTAATCTAATATTTGATTATGTGGTTAAGTGTTTGCTAATTTGCTAATAGAGTAGTGGTATTATGAGATATACAATGTTATGCTGATAGAAAGATCAATCTTAACAATGATAGGTCTTTACAATAAAGAGATTAAATTAGATTGCGCAGCAGTAATTGACGGTACATGCAAGTTTCCCTAACTCAAACTTGATTTGTATGTTCAAAGCATGTTAGTGAATAATTATTGTTGATTATTTACATCTAAACTGATTATTGATTCACACTTAGTGCATGTTGCATATGTTCATCAAGTATGAAAGGCTGATCACCTTCATTACCCTATGGTTCAGTTAAAGTGTTCATGGTCATTGTTGACCTCCAAACATTATTGATTCAGTCATTCAATTATTAAAACTTGATTCATGTTATTTCACAATTATTACATTGTGGAAAACTTGAAAGCTTATTCCTTTTCAATCATGATATATCTTTTTATATTTAAAACTTGCTGGGCAAATTTGTTGCTCACCCTTGCTATATCATGATAAAATTTTCAGATTAAGATGAAAGCTCGAATAAAGACAGAGGCAAAGGAAAAGTGTAAGATAAAATTATTATGCAGTTAGAATTATAAATTTTTTGACGTAAAAGAAATTGTAAATCTGTTAAGACATTGAAGGTATGTATTAAGTTAAGGTTGTAGACCTTGGGATTATGTTGTAAAGATTTATTGTATAAATAATTTATGTTTATATCTTCCGTAATAGTTATAGAAATGATGTATAGTAACGTACCAGATCTGAGGTAAAAAGTACCCGAATTTGGGGGCATCACAGTTGGTATCAAAGTCGTAGGTTATAAACCTTAGGTAGGGATACCTTATGCTATAATCGCGGAGATGATGATAAGGAATAAACTCATATCGAGTTTAAGTGATAAGAGATGAATTTAGGAAATTCATCATTAAAGTAAAAAGAAAGATAAATAAGATTCAAAGAAGAATCTTGAAGAGATATAAATATAAGAATTTGGAGTTACCTGACTCCAGTAATAAAGATAAAAAGTGATAATAAATAGACGATGTCTATAAGATGAAAATTGTAAATAAAATCATAATATAATATGGTTAAAGAGAAGAATAAGAAGATCATAGTATAAGATGACTGTAAGTATAAGGAGAAATGATTACAAAATAAGATCACGACATGATCAGATTAAATTGTTGAATAACATATGATATGTTAAATGATTGGAATGATATAGCTTGATGCTATAAAGATAATGTAATATGAAACTGTACGATTTAAACTCAGGTAAAAGTGGTAAATGCTAAGATACGAAGTTACCCAACTCTGATAATGAAGATAAAAAGTGATAATGAATAAATAGAGTCTATAAGACTAAAGGTATAAAGGGAAAGGAGATCGTAAAATAAAACGATCGGATGATATAAAAGAATCGTAATATAATCCGATTATAATAGAGATCACAACGTGATCTGATGAGGCCATAGAAGGAAAAATGATCAATTGAATGATTGAAGACTTTATAGTAGAATTGTTGTACGTAAGTTGTATTATGAAATCGTACTATGTAAACTCAGGAAAGAGTTTTGGATGATGAGATACAGATTAAATAAAATTCGTATTGTGTAAAGATAAGATTAAGATTATGTGGGATTTCAATTGGGGACTCATGTCAGCAGCTAAGTTGTATGATTTCTTGTATGGGCGAGGAATTTGTACTTGGTTAGAGAACCACTTAGCTTCCTATATCGATATAGTGGTTGAGTTGAACAATTCATTGTATGGGTGGGGAGTTATCCTTGGTTTAACGACCGCTTAGCTTCCTATATTGATTAGTGGTCGAGTTGACCAATTCCTTGTATGGTCAGGGGATTGTGTTTGGTTCAACAACCACTTAGCTTTTTACATGGATAATCATTGAAATATTTGTGTCACGCTATTTGCTATATACATGTTGAGAAGGTGATTCCTTTCTCATGTGTATAACGAATAGGTAGAGAAAATAAGGATATGTGCGAGTTCTTAAAACTCATACTTATGGTAAGTTTATGACTCATAATCGTATGGTATGTTTTTGAACCCCTAAGCGTATAGACAGTTCTTGATTGGTTCTTGGACTACATATTGCTAGGATAAGTTCCTAAACTCATATTATTGTGGAAAGTTCCTGAACTCATAATGTGTGATAAGTTTGATGAACTATACTGGGATATAGAAAAGTTTTGAATAGAGAATTAAGGATGATAGAAATAGATAGAATTATTAAGTAATGGATCATTAGAGAAATTGAATTTGATGGTGGAAGCATAAGTATTCCAAATCTTCTAGCTATGCTAGACTTCAAATTTGTTGACATCAAGCTAAATTCACACTGATGTTCCTTTAAAAATATAAATGAATTTTGTTATCCTCAACACATGGTGACAAGTGTGTATGTGTGGACTTCGGGCCACTAACACATTGTTACCTACTGCGACATGATAATATTAAAATTGATTTTCAATGGTTTTGAATCGTTAAAGAGAAAAGTCTATGCTAATTGTAATGATTTGAAATGTTAAAATGTATTTTATAAATCATTAATGCATCATGTAAGCTGGTGTAGAGATGATAAAAATGATGGAGTTATCAATACAAAATTATTTAGTGTTGGATGAGATCTAAAGATCGTCAGCCCATTATGATATGATGTAGTATGACAAAGTCACAAAATGACGAAATTCTCAAACGGACTGTAAATACAGTGCAGAATCATGACGTCATAAAATGATTTTCAGAATTTTAAAGATAAATTATTGCCAATTGAATTTGGCTAGACATATGTTTCGATTGATATTCAAATTATTGGTATGAGTCTAAGCTATTTGATTCAGCTAGATAAATGTTTATGAAATTCAAAGTATTCTTTGAGAGTTTATGCCGAACCAAATTATTTTGGTGCGAAATCTTATGATAAGTCTGAGGTGAAAAATCCTAAAAATGAGGATATACTAATTGGATAACATATTCCAATCTAAGAACGCATATAGTCATTCTGATGACGAAGGTACAATAGACCGGTCATCTAAAGTACCCGCACCGGTAGTTTACATTCTTTGTGATTGTAAACATACCTAGCAGAAAATGTTTTAGAGGTAGAGTACCTTTCTTTTGTATTTGAAAGAGGTAGCAGGTAGAAATACCTCTAAACCTCAAAGTTCATGGTTTTTATGACTTCTCAGACTGATATGAAAAATTTTCTTGAATAAAACTTTTTATATTATTTTTACTGCTTCACAGTTATTGAATAATTGTGAAGACTCCTAAATGTTTAGAAGATATAAACTCCTAGTGAGTAGTTATTGTGAAATGTGATAATAGAAGAGAAATGATCAAAGGTGGAAATTGTAAAGGTTAAGTTAAAAACCTAGTTTTGATCAATAGAATAGATCCTCATGGAAGGAGATAACATGTACTCGTTAAGCGAGAAGAAATCTAATGTGATTAAATAAAGGTTATTATGACAACCTACTTTTGGAGAATGAAAGGAGCAGTAATTAATATGCTACAATTTCGAGGACGAAATTCTTAGAAGAATGGGTGAATGTGATAGCCCAAATTTTTGGGTAATATTAAAATAAGAATTAAAGAAGGAAAATTCTTATTAGATGATATGTTATGTGATATTGTAGTGCACAAAAAAATGTGTCATGCAATATGTGATGTTGTGTATAATAAATATATTAGAATTATATGTTTAGTATATGTAAGCAAAGTGTAGGAGTAAATTATTAAAGGAAATTAGATGGGTAAAATTAAAATAATTTATAATATTAAATTATTTTAATGAGGTAAATTGGTGGCATTAAATATACTTTATATATAACCACTATTTTATTGAAGAAATCATATATTACAGTATTGAGTGTAATGTATGCAGGTATTTAATGTGGTGAATATATTAATATATTTACTACAGTTAAATAAATTGTGAAGACAATTTATAAAAAGGAAAGAAAATAATTGGATATATGATATTATGTTACATGGATAATAGTATAATATTTAATATTATACCAAAGAATGTAAAGTAAAAATATGAGATAAGATCCAATATGTAAAATATGTATATAGGTATCAAAGTTGTTAGTAAATTAAATTCATATTTGAATAAATGATTGAATATATTAAATTATATATTTATATATAAATAAATTGTTTGAAAACAATTTATGGAGAGGAAAAAATTAAATTTAATTATACAATATAATTGTATAATTTAAATAAGTTACTTAAACTAGGTATGAGAATTAAATAAACTAAATGGTTATCTTTATTTAATGGTCCTAGTATTTTAATTATATATTGATAAGTAGGTTTTATACCTACTTATTAGGTGCCAACTCACTAGAATGATGCTCATCTCAAGTAGTTTTTACTATGTTTTAGTTGCATTTTATGTTTATTTTGCAGTACTTGTAGTTGGAACTCCTATGGCAAGGAAAGGCATGGAAAAGCAAGAAATGGCATGGATTGGCATTAGAATGTATTGACATGGTGGCATGAAAGGCTTGGCAAGATGGACATGAGTAGATGAGAAGCAATGAATGAGTGCCGTGTAGAATAGAAAGGGATGAAGAACAAACAACAACAACAAGACAACAGAAGACAACATGCAGTAACCGCGCGGCCGCGCTGCTAATCAGGCCTTAAATCGCGAGCCCGCGCCATATGTAATCAGAGACTGCTATACACCATCACACGGCTGCGCCCCAGCAATGAAGGAATATCACGCGCCCACGCCAAGACCTCGTCAGACAAACCTATCGCGCACCCGCGCCCGTGCTCGTTTTGCAATATAATCTCGCGCGGTCACGCGAGTCTTCTACAGTCAGTTTTGTTGACTTTTTATAATTTGAAATTAGAGCACTTTAGGCTCAACTGAACGATATGGTTGGTACCAGACGTGTATTTGGGGAGTCTTTTATCAGTTTTTATAGGAGTATTAGGGTTCTTAAGTTTTAACTATGCTAGGGAGGTTTTGATCATCTTATGATATATTTCTATATCCTCTATTCATCTTTGTTATTCAATAATCATTAGTTTCATTTCTGGAGATTATTGGTGCATTGGAATAAGCTTGGAACAGATTCTGCAACTGGGTTTAACAGATTTGTTTATCATTTCTCTTACATCTCTTATTTGCATTTCTTAATTCCATGTGTTGCGTCAGTCCCATAATGGCTTTTGGTTCAGAAATGAACTAAACTCCATTATGGGATTCTAATGGATTTTGATATATAATCTAAATTTATATATCTGATTGTATTGTTGTATGTTTATCATTGGATTAACCATTATGATTGGATGAATGTTTGATCACCATTCACCTTGTATGCTTATATGGATTTGAAAAATGAAATGTGAGTATGGATTAAATCATAATGGCATATGTTTATGAGGCTAATTTGTTAAGCTTTGTGATTCGTGAACCGGATAGACATATACCGTTTCACCATGTGTAGTCATGAAAAGAGCCTGTACTTTAATTCATTATTGCTGCAATTTCACATAGACATATAGTGATTTTGGTAATAGTGTCGCTTACATGATTTCTATCATTTGTGGAGGTTATGTGAATTGGTCATAGTTCATTGAAAAATGGTTATGTCCACTATTGTGTTCTTGAGTAATTTTCCATGATAAATATTTAAACATTACATGATGGTTGCAGTTTAGATGAAATATTAAATGAAGTTAGAATTCCATTCTTTTCCAAATTTGATTACATTACTTTAGTATTATATTTTCATTTCATGAATTAAATTTAGAATTAAATATAATTATGAGTTGTTCGTTTAAGCATATAAAAATAGTGATATAGTTGTTGTATGATAATTTAGATTTAAAACCTTTCTTCGTGGATCGATACATTTCTTACTCTGTACTACTTGTTGACCTATCTATGCTTGCATGAGTTAGAGTCCTTTTTGTTAAACTAGAAAGGAGGCAACAAGTTTTTGGCGCCATTGCCTGGGAAAGGCGTTTATTTTTAATATTGTCGTCATCAATTAAAGCTAAATTTGTATGACTTAGACAAATCTTATCTTATTCTTATTTCTATTTTATTTTTGTTTGAATTTCAGGTACTTGTGCATAGTATATGCGCACTCGATCGTCACATCCTGAGTTGATTCCTGCACAGGAAAACATGAATGGTAGTGCTTGGAGATCGAGAGCAAATAGAAATATACAAGTAGATTTAGAGACCACAACATCCAATATGGCAGCTGAAGAGCAAAGACAAGAGCAACACAGGGCCTTGAAAGTTTATTCAATGCCGAATATAAATGGGTTGCAGTCGAGCATAGTCAGGCCAACTATAGCAGCCAACACTTTTGAGATCAAATTGGGAACTATTCAAATGGTTCAGAATATGGTTCAGTTTGGGGGTGCTGCTATAGATGACCCGAATGAACATCTATTAAGCTTCATAGAGATATGTGACACCTTCAGGTACAATGGGGTGACAGAAGATGCAATCAGACTTAGACTATTTCCATTCTCTCTACGGGAAAAGGCTAGAAGTTGGCTTCATTCCTTGCCTTCAGGATCAATTACAACATGGGAGGACCTAGCACAAAAGTTCTTAGCCAAATTTTTCCCAATGGCTAAGACTTCTAAAATGAGGACAGCGGTCTCTCAGTTTGAGCAGCAACAGGGTGAATCTTTATATGAAGCCTGAGAAAGATACAAGGAGATGCTAAGGAAGTGTCCACACCATGGTATGCTGAATTGGATGGTAATAAATACATTCTAGAATGGATTGGGATGGCAATTAAGGCCAATTGTAGATGCAGCTGCAGGAGGAGCTTTATGGGCAAAGAGCTATGAAGAGGCCTACAATCTTATTGAGACTATGACAGCTAATGATTTCCAAAATCCTACAGCCAGAATGCCACAGCCCAAAGTTGCAGGAGTGTTGGAGGTAGATGATATCACACAGTTGTCAGCTCAGATGACATCTATGGCAAAGAAGATTGATTCTTTGGCAGAAAGCAAGGTGAAGACAGTTGCATTTGTGTGTGAGATATGTGCAGGGTCGCATCCGACTGATCAATGTGCAATTAGTTCAGAATCTATACAGTATGTGAGCAACTATCAAAAAAATCAAAGTCAGTTTCAGAATATATACAACTCCAACAACCGCAACCATCCAAATTTCAGTTGGTCAAATAATTTAAACAATCAACAAATTTAGTTTCAACCACAAAAACAATTTCAGGCACAACCATCTCATTAACAGTTTACATCGAAACCACCCTACCCACCTGGATTTTCACATCAACAACAACATCATACACCACCTGTACCTCAGCAAGAGAAGAAGTCAGAGATGGAGGAGATGATGATGAAGTACATGGAAAATACCGAGGTGATGATTAAAAGCCAAGCAATGGCCATCAAAAATTTGGAAACTCAAATAGGTCAAATGGCTAGCATGCTTAATAACAGACCACAGGGTTCATTGGCAAGTACAACAGAGGCTAATCCAAGAAGGGAGGGTAAAGAGTAATGTCAGACAATTACACTTCGGTCAGGGAAGCAAACTACATAAATTCAACATGGCACGCCTGCACCACTTTTGCAAAGAGAAACCGCGCAGCTGCGCGGTGAGGAAAATTTGTCTGGTGATGTTTTGTGTAAAGAAGGTTCTGAGAAAGGGGAAGTGAAGAAGAATAAAGAAGAGTCATTTGAGAAACTAGTGACCAAGATACCAATTGTTCATCCCCCTGGTCCTTATCCATAGAGACTACAAAAGCAAAGGGAAGATAAGCAGTTCAGTAAATTTTTGGAGGTGTTTAAAAAGCTACATATTAACATACCTTTCGCTGAGGCATTGGAACAGATGCCTAGTTATGCAAAGTTTATGAAGGGTATCTTATCAAGGAAGAAAAGGTTAGAAGACTTTGAAACAGTGGCCTTGGCCGAAGAATGTAGTGTTGTGCTTCAACACAAGTTACTTCCAAAATTGAAGGACCCGGGCAGCTTCACGTACAATTGGAAAGATGAGTTTCAGCAAATGCTTGTGCGATCTTTGGGCAAGTATAAATTTGATGTCGTTGTCAGTGTTTAATCAATTGGGATTGCAGGCTCCAAGGTCGATAAATATTTCTTTACAGCTAGCTAACAGGTCTATCACTTATCCACGGGGTATTGTGGAAGATGTACTAGTTAAAGTGGACAAATTCATCTTTCCGACTGATTTCATCATATTAGACTATGAAGAGGACAGAAGTATACCGATCATTCTTGGAAGACCATTCCTAGCCACAGGAAGAACCTTGATAGACGTGCAGAAAGGGGAATTGACAATGCGAGTTCATGTTCAGGAAGTCACTTTCAATGTATTCAAAGCAATGAAATTTCCAACAGATGAAGAGGAATGCTTCAGGGTTGATTTGGTGGAAAAGGTATTGAATGATGAAGTAGAGAACTTCGTGGAACATGAACCTTTGAGAAATGCTATTTTGTGAAGTTCAGAAATAGATGATGAGGAGATTGAAGAAATTGTTCAAATACTTGACACAACTCCACAGTTTAGGAAGTTCAAGACTCCTGTTGAGCCATTAAAGATTGCTGGAGAGTCATCAGTAAAATTAAAGCCATCACTTGAGACACCTCCAGAACTTGAGTTGAAACTACTTCCAGATCATTTGAGGCATGCATTTTTAAATGATAATTCAAAATTACCTGCGATTATTTCTTCTGCACTAACATCTTTTCAGGAAGAAAAACTGCTAAGAGTTCTCAGAGAGTTCAAGTCAGCTATTGGATGGACTATAACATATATCAAAGGGATCAATCCATATTTCTGTATGCACAAGATCCTACTGGAAGATTGTGACGCCCCCAAAACAGGTATACATCACCCATCTTGAGTCGCCAAATACATGGTACAAAATTCAAATACAACTTAATAATACAACTGTCGTGTAAAATATGACAAAACATAAACTGAGAGTTTTAAAACAAATATTATCTTCTAGACAGTATTCAACTCAAAGGGAGTCCTCAATACAATTAGTATCACACTATTTCATAGAATAGTGAGGACTACTAATGCTATCATCTGGACCGTCACTCCGTTCCTCGACTAGTCCCGGTTACGTTCTCATTTCCTGAAGAGGACAATGAAAGCAAAAGGGTGAGCTCAACTAGCCCAGTAAGAAATATTATGACTAAGATAATGCAGAATAATTTATCATTAGCCTTTAACAATGTTAAACTGATAAAAGATAACAAACATCAAGTTTAACTGCAGCGGAATAAGCAACCCATGAGAAGAGTTAACTAGAGAATAAAATTTACTATCTTCTATGATTTAAAAGGTTTTTCATATCTTTTATCGCTGAGACTCAGCTTAATAAATAATCCACATCATCCATGCACTATTGCTAAGAAAATTCATTAGTATCACGACCACAAATTATCCATGTACTACGGGCTAAGGATATTCTTGTATTCATCAATGGTCATGATCATGCCAACAACTGTCTATCAATGCACTACGGGCCAATGAGGACTTTTACCACATCATTTGTAACATTACGGTCATGATTATACCGAATAATCCCAGGTAATAATCATACCAAGTCCATCTATGCACTACAGGCCACTGATGACTTTCAACAGAATATAAACATGAGAATGATGACAATGATATAAGAATTCAATAAAACAAGTTCAAGGATAACTTTTAAAGATTTATAATTTAATTTATCCAGAAATCAATAACGTCCAAATTGTCAACATGATCCTGCTTTGTGGAGTAAAATTCAAGAATAATATTGTATCAAAAATAATTTGGACCGAAACCGAATCAATTTTTATCATGAATAGTATCCCGGGTGAATAGTACTCGAGTGAATAATACCCCGTGAATAGTATTTTGGGAATAGTAATCCCGTGAATAGTACTCCGGTATGAAAAAGTTAAAACTTATCAAGAATGCTCAAGATAATATTTTCATGAAAAGATACTGGATGAAGCGCAAATATCAAGGATATTCTACTAATTTCATGGAGTATATAAGCTAAAATTTTAACAAAACGAGTATAGAATTTGAAATTTGAAACGAAATAATATTACTTACATACTATAGAGTATGGAAGAAAATATTATTTCAAGCGAATATTGAATAAAAATAACACCCCTTACCTTGAAAACGAAAACGAGTATCGCATTCTTTGGTGATTGTTCTTGATGATCATTAGGGGTTGCTTCATAGCAGATAACTCTTCTACGGTGTCGTTTGCTTTGATCAGCGCCATACGTCATGTGGATCGTATTGGAGAGTATGATTGGGGTTCCTACACCTTTACCTATTTCCTCAGAGGCATGCGTATGCGCTCACAGGGTTTGACGGAGGCTTGGCTAGGATTTTACCCATTTTTGCTGGTGAGTATTTCTCTTGTCTTTTACCACGTATAGGTTAAGAGTGTTAACTGACAGCAGATGTTTGCCTTTGTGTTGGCAGTTTTGGGCCTATGAGAGGCTCCCACGTTTACGTATAGTGAGTGTGTTAGGGTTGGATACCTACCCACGAGGACGGCGATGGCATCATTCTATACTGGTGGAGGTCCCTGTAGCTGAGGGTTTCACTCACTACCGTTTACAGCTGGAATTGTTTACAGCTGAGCTTATCACATGGATTCCCTATTCTGGGGAACATTTGGCCATCAGTTTTGAGGATGGATACCCGACTAGAGTCGAGTACGTGATTTCCACCAGGAGAGTTCCTCTCTTCACAGATGGAGGCTAGGAGCTCTATTTAGGAGAGTGTGCTATTAGGAGCACTATAGTAGAGATTCGTATACCGATCTTGCCTCCTGCCAGGCATTATTGGCCTGTATCGCAGTCACCCGTCATTGATATCCCATTATTGGGGGTTGACGATTTTGTATTATCCGAGGGTCCATGTACTCAGGAGACATTCCAGCGTTGGTGGATCCCTCGTACTATTGGAGCCCAGACCCGTGCCACTCAGTTCATGGGAAATATGATTCCAGGATCCGTGATGATGACGGATTGGCTAGCCTGTGTTCGAGATCCGACTCATGTGACACAGATTGATAGCTTGACCCGATAATTGGACCAGGCACATATATTTATCTGGCATTTGGGCAGAGATCTGACAGAGGCAGGTTCGTTTGATCCTTCTAGCTCAAAAGCTGGCCCCTCTGGTGACCCATTTGGTTTTGTCGGTGCAGATCCTCCTTTGTATCGGCCTGATATCCCTGTTGATAGAGATCCAGTGACTCAGAAGGAGTTACATTAGGTGGACATGATTGATGATGTGGACATCGACACCATTGTCTTCTTCTGATGTGTATTCTCATTATTTCTTTTGATATGCCTCTATTAGCTATTGGGTGGTTGTGCCCCATTCTCGCTATATCTTTTGACAGGCCTCTGTTAGTAGTAGGGCGTCTGTGCCCTATTTCCCTGTATTTGTAGCTGTACAGAGATGATGTATTAGATGATGATATACTTAGGAATGTATGTACAATTTTTCCATTCCCTATATCATATTGCCATCTATTATCTGTTATGCATGTATTATGTTATGCATATGTATGTATGTCCAGAGATATTCAGCATTGACCCCCGGATGTTCTTATGATACGGCCCGTGCAGATGTCTTCTTCGACAGTTAGCCGTATTGATCACACCCCACCATTATTGGTGGTATCTGGTATGCGATCTTGGTATGATAGCATGTCATCATCAGACAGGGTGACCGTAGATCATTTATTGCAGTATACTATGACCCTGTTGATGTTTCAGGTTCCCACAGGATTCGTGAATGGCATGCTGGAGCACTGGGTATCGGAGAGGCAGGTTTTCCGATTTGGAACCCAGGAGTTGACTCCCACTCTGGAGGAGTATGCACGGTTGACAATGCTGCCACTGGACAGACCTTGCGTGCATATGGTTTTGGGGGACATGAGTCGACGGTTCATGACCCTCACCGGATTGAGGCGTAGAGTGGTACAGGATGAGCTGACATCTGGCCACGTTATATCCCAACGTTTTCTGTTTGATAGATTTGGCTCTGAGGACAGTTTTTCACGACATTTCGGGGATTTCACCACACCGGAGGATCATTAGCATCTAGGTAGAGTGGATGTACTACTATTGTGTGTATTGTCGTACGTCTACATGCCACGATACATGGATGAGATAGATATAGGAGTTATCATGGCGGTGAGAGCTCTCAGGGAGGGTCTTACCATCATTCCTATGATTATAGTCGAGACATTGAGGTCAGCTACATACTGGTGGACGTATCCGACATGAGTATTTACGGGCAGTTTGGTCATGCTCTACATGTGGTTTATGTCACACTTGAGACTGATTGGCACTCTTAGACGGCATGGGTATTGGTTCACCCATGATATAGCCATGTCATACTCCTTTCAGCCATCAGAGTGTACAGATGTTATGTCTTGGTCTATGTTCTTGGCGGATATCAGAGATCCATTTGCCATATTGCTGTGTTCGGGGCTTAGCTCACCTTACAGCTTTATTACTCATGCTCCGGGCATGGATTATCTCCCTCTAGCTAGCTTGAGGGGCGTGACCACTTACCATCCACTGGCCGTGATGTCTCAGTTTGACCAGTTTCAGGATTTTCATCCTTTTGAGGGGGCGTTAGGTCAGCGTTCAGCTTCTCGCTATCTTTCAGCAGAGGACCGATCCCGTGTGTATGCTTGTTGGGATCAGCGTGAGATAGCTGATTTCTCTATTAGTCATCCAAGTTGTTCTGCAGAGTATTCCGCATGGATGGAGACAGAGGTTTCATTGGTTGCGGCAGTATCCACAGTACCAGATAGTGAGACAGATAAGGGAGAGCCTATGGAGGACATTGATTCCCATGTCGCGGAGGAGTCAGTTACCGGGTTGCCAGCATCTCCTTTAGATTCTCCCAGTACTAGCACTGTTATAATTTAGCATTCAACACAGTACTTTGAGCAGCGTCTTCATCTGATGACCTTTGAGAGAGACCAGGCTAGAGCCTTGATGTTGACTGCCCTTGATGAGAGAGACGCAGCTCTGCTAGAGAGAGACGATGCATTAGCTCACAGAGATGTCGCAGTTGTTGAGCAGAATGAGGCCAGATCAGCCAGAGATGCAGTGATAGTTGAGCGGGATAGTGCCATATCTGCTCGGGATGTAGCTACCATAGATAATACTGCAGTGAGGTCCCTTACCACTGGCATGCTTGCAGAGATGAGCGCATATATTAATGAGCATATGGTCACCATGCAGATGGTTGCAGATCTGTTGGGTCGTGTGGATATCCTTATATAGGAGACCACAACTTTGCCTCCTTCTCCGGAGAGGGATGCCATGTTGGGCTTGTTAACTCGCATATACAGGCACTTGTAGATGGGCTTGTATTTTCCTGCACAGACTAGCTTAGCCAGTTTGTCATGTACAGTTTACATTTATGTATATCAAACAACATTATATATATCAGGAAAATATATTTTTGATCACTTCCCTTTTAGATATGCCTGAATACTTGCTTGATATTTTGCCTGCTGCTTCAGGACTTATGATCTTGATGTATTCTGAATTCCTCCTTGCTGGATGGACATTGAGTTGTCTCTGGACAGTTCATAATGGATCATTGATCTTTGTATATCCCTACCATCTTTCTGGTGTCTTGGGACTGGTTTCTGTATGGAAATATGGAGAGGAGTGTGGCTTTCCTCTCTAAGATTGATCGTACCACAGATGGTCGCCAGTACCCCTATTCAGGAGGAACCTAGTTAATTCCATCTCTTATGGATTAGTATTGCTCTTTGAGGAACAACTGTAGCTTAGATGGTTGCCATATCTCCTATTTACGAGGAGAGGTTGGGTAATTCCATCCCTTTGGTTTGAAGCCAATGAAATGCGATGAATTGAAGTTTGATCCCAGTACTAGTTGACAAAGGTTTGTGTTTTGGTAGGGGGTGAGACCGAACCATGAATGGCTGCCTACATACTCCTATTGAAGAGGATATCAGGTCTACTAAGTTCGAACCTGGTGTAAATGGTTCAACTCTGTTTATGAAAGGCAGATGGGTGTAGAAGCTTTATTGATGAAGAAGGTTGTAGAAGTGTTTTTGTAGAAAAGGGTAGAAATGTTTTTGTTGTTTTTGGTTTATTGCGACTGGGCCATATAGAATATGGTTGCCTACGTACTCTCGTGTATCAAGGAGATCAGGTCGACATAGTTCACCCCTCAGGGTGAGTTGAAAAGCGTGATCCCATGTGAAGGTCAGAATGCGGGGAAGAAAGAATAATCCCATGTACAGGTCAGAATGTGAGGAAGAAAGTTTAATCCCATATGCAAGATAGACTACGGGGAAGAGAAAGTTTGATCCTAGGTTGAGGATAAACTGCAGGTACGAGAAGTTTGATCCCATGTATGTGTAGCCAAATTGCTAACGCGAGAGGTTCAATCCACGGTGGGATGACCTAAGTTGTATGAGCGCAGATAAGCCAGGCTGCTGGCTGGAAGAGTGTGATTCCCTGAGGGGCAAAGTGTGGAAAAGAGTTGTATGTGGTAGAGGGTTAAAGAACCGGAATGACTGGTGATCTGATGATCCAACACCAGGATGTTTGCTTGATGGTAACTTCAGACATAGTACCATTTCACGGTGTCCGAGTTGATAAGTTGTGGAAATTCATTGCCGTCCATTTCTTGTAATCTGAGAGCACCTCCTATCAATACTTCCTTGACAACAAACGGGCCTTCCCAGTTAGGAGCGAATTTTCCCTTAGATTGATCTTGGTTGTCAGTGATCTTCTTCAAAACCAAGTCATGTCGTTTAAACTGCCATAGCTGAACTTTTCTATTGTAGGATCTGGCGATTCTTTGTTGGTATAACTGACCATGGAAGATAGCCACGGTTCGCCATTCGTCTATTAGAGATAATTGGTGATACATGTCTTGTACCCATTGGTCTTCATCCAGCTGAGCGTCCATCAACACTATGAAGGATTCCATTTCTACTTCTATGGGGAGCACTGCTTCCATCCCATAGGTTAATGCGTAGGGGGTTGCCCCAGTTGAAGTGCGCATTGATGTTCTGTAGGCTAACAGAGCAAGAGGAAATAAGTCAGGCCATCCTTTGTGGTTGGGGAACATCTTTTGCATGATTTTTTTGATGTTTTTGTTAGCCGCTTTAACAGCACCATTCATCTTTGGACGATAGATGACGGAATTAAGGTGTTTGATGTGGAATTTACTGCATAACTCCTCCATTATTTTGTTGTTGAGGTTCTTAGCATTGTCGGATACAATCACCTCTGGTTGTCTGTATCGATAAATGACATTATTTCTGATGAATGCAATGACGACTTCTTTGGTAACCCTAGGGAAGGAGGCTGCTTCTACCCACTTGGTAAAGTAGTCGATCATGGTGAAGATGAATCGATGTCCATTACTGGCTTTGGGCTCGATGGGCCCGATCACGTCCATTCCCCACATTGAGAAGGGCTAAGGTGAACTCATATTGTGGAGTTCCCGTGGAGGGGCGTGGATAACATTCCCATGAATTTGGCATTGATAACATATCTTGACATGGTCATTGCAATCAGCTTTGAGAGATAGCCAATAATGTCCTGTCCTGAGGATCTTTTTGATAAGGAGGGGGCCACTCATGTGTGGGCCACAGACTCTACCATGGATCTCATCCATGAGTCTTTGAGCTTGGTCTCTGTCTAAACATCTGAGAAGACCTTGACTTGCATCTCTTTTGTAGAGTACATCTCCGCTCAGGTAGAATTTCATAGAAAGTCGATGAATCAGCCTTTGTTCAGTCAGGCTGGCCTCAGCGGGTGTAGATCCATCTCGTAGGTACTCCTTGATATGCTGATACCAAGGTTGTTGGATGGGAGGTAGCTCATCTGATACTTCTCCAACATAGTTCCCATAGACTGGTGCCTTATGCAGGGCAATTGTGACGCTTGGCAAGTGTTCCTCGTCAGGTATATGTATCAAGGAGGCCAAAGTTGATAATACGTCTGCAAAATCATTCCTATTATGAGGAATGTGTAGAAAGGAGATTTCTTCGAACTCCGAGACCATCTATAAAACCTGCCGATGGTAAGGCAGCAAACGTAGCTCTTTGGTTTGATAGATTTCCGTGGTTTGTCTGACCACTAATTCTGAACCTCCAAAGACAGTTAACCGTCTGATACCCATTGAACGAGCAAGTTTTAGCCCCATGAGACAGCCTTCACACTCAGCTGTATTGTTGGTGCTGACAAACTACAATTTGACAGCGACGTGATACTGCTCCCCCGTATCAAAAACTAGAACTGCTCCAGCTCCAGAACCTTTTGTATTAACATCTCCATCGAAATACATCTTCCATATTTGGCGTGTATTGTCCTGCCGAGGTTGCTGAACTGTCATGACCCCTTCATCGGGGAAGTATGTTTCCAAGGGTTTGAAATCTCTTGAAGGTGCGGCGACCAGTTGATCCGCAACTCCTTGACCTTTGATGGGCTTTTGAGTTACGTAGACGATGTCAAATTGTTGTAGGATCAACTGCTATCTGGACAGTCGACAATTTAACATGGGTTTGTTGAACACGTACTTGAGAGGATCCACGCGGGATATGAGATGGGTTGTGTGGCCATGGAGGTAATGCTGTAACCTCATGGAAGCCCATGCTAAAGCGTAACAAGTTTTCTTAATCAGAGTGTACTTGTGTTCACTGTTGCTGAATCTTTTGTTGAGGTAATAGATAGCTCGTTCTTGGCCTCTATTGTCCTTCTGTACCAGCATACAGCCCATGGCATTGTCACTTACTGATAGGTACATAAACAGAGGAGCATCATCTCTGGGTGCTACCAAAACGGGAGCTTTGACTAGCTAATCTTTGATCATAAGGAAGGCCTTCTGGCACTCATCATTCCATTTCATGGAGGAGTTCTTCCTTAACAGCTTAAAGATTAGCTCACAGGTTGCTGTGAGTTGAGAGATAAACCTGCTAATGAAGTTGATTCTTCCCAAAAATCCCCGTATTTCCTTCTCTGTCTGAGGAATGGGCATTTCCGTAATGGCCTTGATTTTGGCAGGATCCAGCTCAATTCCTTTATGGCTGACTAGAAATCCTAGCAATTTGCCTGATTTAACGCCGAAGGCGCACTTGGCTGGATTCAACTTCAAGTTGTACTTACGCAACCTATTGAATAGCTTTCTGAGGTGGTCTAATTGGTCATCCTCCTTCCAGGACTTGACAATGATGTCATCCATGTAGATCTCTATCTCTTTGTGCATTAAGTCATAGAAGAGAGCCATCATAGCTCTCTGATAGGTAGCTCCGGCATTGATGAGGCCGAATGACAACCATCTGTAGCAAAAGGTTCCCCAAGGCATGATGAAAGCAGTTTTCTCACGATCTTCCTCAGCAACCATGATCTGATGGTACCCCGCAAAGCAATCAGTGAAGGAGTATATGTCGTATTAAGCAGTATTGTCAATGAGAATGTGGATAAATGGCACGGAAAAGCTGTCCTTTAGGCAAGCTTTGTTCAAATCCCGGTAATCCATGCAAACTCGCACCTTTCCTCCAGGTTTAGGCACGTGCATAATATTGGATATCCACTCAGGATATGTAGACACCATGATAATGCCAGCTTGAAATTATTTCATACTTTCTTCTTTCACCTTTAAACTCCACTCAGGTTTTAATCGCCTGAGCTTCTGCTTAACTGGCTTAAATCCCTCTTTAATGGGAAGACGATGAAGAACAATGTCAGTGGACAAACCCACCATATCTTCATGAGACCATGCAAACACATCCTGGAATTGGGTTAGTAGCTTAACCATGTCATTCCTTTGGTTTGGGGTAAGGTCTGATCCAATTTGGATTAACTTAGGGCTTTCTAAGGTTCCGAGATTGAAGGAAGTGGTTTGATCAAGGTTGGGTTTAGGGTTGTCTTTGACCCATTCTTGAATTTCTGGAGGCACCTCAATGTTTTCATGTATTTCCATCAAGGTTGAATTCATCTCTACATCAAAGTCACAATCTTTGTGGAGAAGAGGCACCGTATCAGCAAGTACAGGCACATCTAAACTCAAGGTCCTGAAACAAAATATGCTTTCACATAGTATATATGCAGCATTTTGATCATACACAGTGTTAGCATGTACTGGCAAAACAAACTGCTAATATTGTACAGAAAAGTAAGCAGTTATTATATCTACAGGGTAGAAAGAGTTTCTACCCGTTTTACCCTTGTCGACCAATACAAGGAGTGCTGCTCCAATTGGCAAGGATAAAGTTCGGGTGGACCGCGTGATGGAGGGGTTGTCATCATCCTCCTTCTCCCAAATGATGACCATGATGTCTGGGCAATCATTGTCTGGGGTATATCTATTTGTATGTTCATCATGGATGATGATACACATGTCCGACATTATCCGGACGACGTTATGTTTGACTCTTTGTTTCTCTTCCTTCACTGTGGGATCTGGAACAAAGATTTCTTTTGCTTTGAATAGTACTGGCTTGGGAAATAGCATAGCCATCGCGTTGGTTGGCACCTTTATAGGAGGTTGTGCGGACTCAATGTTAGAAGGCGAAGATAAACGCCGCGTGGTTGAAGCCGAAGGAATCTGCTGATGCTTATGAGGATTCCTCTAACTAGAACTGGCAGAATAGCCTAATCCAGCTGTCTCAGTTTGACTGGTTACTTGGATGGGGTATTTGATACCTTGGTGATCTTTACCCAGCCCTTGTCCTGGTTGATGACCCAAAGACATCATTTCCTGAGTAGTCGACATTACTTCGGCAGAGATCTTGGGTACGGGCAATGGCATTCCCAGAGCATGGTATTGAGTATTGCTCACTTCCAAGGCATGCAAACTGACTGGTTCAACATCTGCATTAGCATTGATGAATGGCAAATCCCCGTGTTGAGGACATTCTGGTTCAGCGTTGACAGTGACCAGGCTATTGTTGATTATGTATTTTAACTGTTGATGAAGGGTGGAGGGGACTGCCCCAGCCATATGAATCCACGGTCTTCCCAAGAGAAGGTTGTATCCCGAATCTATCTTGAGTACGTGGAAAGATACGCAGAATGTATGGGGACCAATTTCAATTGGCGGCTCAATTACTCTGACCGAATTTCGACGGGCTTCCTCAAAAGATTTGATGACCGTATGGCTGCTCCAGCTTCGGTTGAGATTAATATTCATCTTCAACAACGTGGCGTATGGACAAATATTTAGAGATGAGACTCCATCTACCAAGACTCCAGCCAGCATATATCCGGAGGACAAGACCGCAATGTGTAACGGCTTGCAATGACCGGTCCCTTCGGGTGGTATATCGTCATCAGTGAAGGATATCACATTGTTGTTGAAAATGTGATCAACCAGGTGTTGAAACTTTTCTGTATCCACTGATTCTGGTAGATAGGCTTCTTCTACAACCTTTAGTAAGATCTTCCGGTGATCCTCGGAAGTTAGGACCAAGTCCAAAATAGAAATTTGGTGTGGAGCTTCTCTCAAGCTTAGAACCACCTTGGCTTCGTGACGAACCATAGTGCGGAGGAATTTTTTAATCTTCTCCATGGGTAATTTCCCCTTTGATTTAATGGTAGACTTCATCACCCATTGGGGAAGGTACAGTGGGTTTTCCTTCGACACTGTAGCAGTTGTATATGAGGTGGATCCTTCACCTTCTCCATAATTCCACGGAACTGTGTGCATGCTAACAATAGGATATTGTGTTCTGCATTGTAAGTTGATTGGCTTGGGAGCGGCCACTTTTAAAGGATTGTTGCTTCCTATGAGTTGAATTGTTGGTATAGTGAATGGCTTGACAATATCATCAGCCTCAGTGGATATAACTGATACCAATCCCTTCCATTTAGTAGGACAGGTATTCTCACTTCCACATAGTATAGTATCATCGTCTGCTAAGTGCAGGATACTGCTATCAATGAGATTCTGGATAAAATGGCGGAGTGCCCATCATTCCTCTGTGTTGTGACCGCGAGAATTAGAATGATACTGACATACTCCATTAGCATTGTACCGTCCTGAACGGGGGTTGATTGGAGGTAGAAGGGAATTGATCCTTCCTTCATTGATTAGCATTTGAAGGATTTCCTCCATAGGTTGGCCTAGATGTGTGAATTCCCTTCTGTTGGCAAAATCGTGACGAGCTTTGGCATTCGCTCTCTTTGCCACTTTGTCCTCTAGAGTTTCACTTTCTGAAGGTAATATGGGAATATTCATAATAATAGGGAGGAGATTAGCATGCTCCTGACTTACTAACTGGTGTGTAACTTGATGCTGGTAGGTCACTAGTTCTGCCAGTTGTTCGATCTGTTTGGATAAAGCTTTCATCTTACGTTCCATTGTGAATTGGAACTTGGCATAATCCCATTTGTCCACCCCATCTCTAGTGGTCTGAGATGATTCATAGTTGAAATTGGAACTTTGTCCATTGCTCCAATTAATCATGTTGACCTCTTCTTCTTTGTGTTGAGGAAGAGGGTTTTCTTGAACGTGAGGCTGATCTAGTTTGGTGACCATGATCTCACCGTTGTCTATCAGGTCTTGGATTTTGTGTTTCAAGGCCCAACAATCTTGAGTATCATGTCCAGGTGCCCCGACATGATATGTGCATTTCTTAGCAGCATTGAAACCCCGTCTATTAGGGCTGGCTGGTGGAAGAAGATGCGTGATTTTCTTCTGCGTTGTCAGAAGAGTAAGAATATTCTCGAGTGAGTCTTCCAAGGGTGTGAACACTCGAGGGCGTCTAACTTCTCCACCTTTTGGTACTGGAGGATTTAAAGACTGAGCTTGAAAGGGAGTGTAACTTCTCCTTTGAACAGGCATGTTCTGATTACCTTTTTGACCCTGCAGTATGAGGGAAACATCTTCCTCTTTCTTTTTATGGACCCTCCGGGGGTTGTTTCCATAATTTCCAGACTGGATGTGCTCAGCAACAACTTTAAGGGCAGCTAGGTCTTGAATCCCATCTCAGCCATCTCCCCGTGTTTGATCATTTTAGAAAATGGTTTACCGATTCCGGCTAACACTCTTTCATAGAAAGGAGCTTCTCGTATATCTATGAAGGTCATGACCATTTCTGATTTCGTTATAGAAGGAATAACTTGAGCAGCAAGGCGCCTCCACCTTTGAGCATACTCTCTAAAAGACTCGTTATACTGTTTCTTGACCTTGGTAATCTGATACCGGTCAGGAGCCATTTGAGATTGGAAGCTGTATTGAGTGAGGAAGGCGTGTGCTAGCTCTTCCCAGCAATGGATATTGGAGTTGTCTAATCTGGTATACCATGAACGGGCTTCTCTAGTTAGACTTTTCTGGAACAGCTACATTCTGAACTTCTCGTCCTCTGCATAAGATCCTAGTTCTCCAATGAATACCTTCAAATGGGTATAAAGATCTCCTAACCCGTCATATTTTTCGAAGTCAGGAGTCTTAAATTTTTTTGGATAATGAACACCAGGGAATATACAAAGGTCAACATATGAAACACTCACGTGTGCTCCAATTCCTTTGATAGCGCGAACATTTGAAGGACTTTCTTTCGGATGTCACCGGTGTCTGGATCTCTAGTGGGATGGGTGGCATCATGACTTTTGTTGGTTGTATCCAACTGCAGTTTAGGTATGTAACGACCTGAGCTCCCCCTTATGTAGAGGATTTAACATGTACAGGTATTTTTGGACACTGTGTGGATTGATGTAGTTATTTAAGCAGAACAGCCAAGTCTGTAATTTGTTTAGTTAATCCGTCAAATTCTTTGCGAGAAACTAGATTAGACTGGTCAGATGAAGACATAATTGGCTGTAGGCCCGCGGCCTTTTTGGATTTTGACCGGGTAGTAGGTCCGATGGATTCCCTGCAAAAGACTTGCATAGTTTAGTCTTTAGGGAATGTGTAAATATTAACATGCTATGTGGTGTGTCTTTGCTTTAGGATTTTTATCCTGTAAAACAGAGGTTAGTTGTAATACGTGATAGCATGTTAATTTGAATATGTATATGCACATATTTCTTCATATTTCTCATTACATGGAGATGAATATGGAATGAATAGTGCAAGTAATGAAAAAGCATGACGAGACTTTCCTCCGTATTGGGTTTATCAGAGGCTGACCTATCTCAGGTTACTCTCGCGGCTTTTTGGCATGAAGGTTCCCAAATCATCGCAATTTACTCAACCGGAAGTTAATCCGGTCTTTCAACTGGAGCGAATTTGGGTGGTGCCTTTCCTGAGCCTCGGGGAATTAGTCTTCCCACGTGTCCAGTAATCAAACACCGACGAGATAGCCTCCTGGTGGAGGGACACACAACATACATTCACATACATCGCGTCTTACCGTATGAAAATGATGACATATGCGAAGCACTAATATCATAAGCAGATATGGTGCGAAGCACTGAGTGCAATAAGGAAATGCATTCGTACTATTTCATCATAAATGTAAATGCAACATCCACACACAAGCAGATAATAGTTTTGAAAAGATTGTAGTAGCGGCTTAAGTCCTCTTACGTATTTCCCCAGCAGAGTCGCCACCTGTCGACGTCGGGATTTTTATTTGTCCCTTTTCGTTACTTGTTCTATGGTGTTCTCATTTTAGGTGAGATTTGTTTGAAAAAACAAGTGAAAAAGGTCCGACATGTATAATGTCGACGATTGGACTGTAAGAGTCGCCGGTTGGTTTTTTAACTGGTTGTACCAACACAACCGAGAAAAGGTTTGCACATTGACCAGTGATGTGACACTGCTAAACGGGTCGGTGAAACCGAGATTCATTAGGGTCCTGGGACTTAGTTACGCGGAGGGAAGGTGTTAGGCACCCCCCGACATCCATGTTGCCACGGTGACCGCCACTTTTCAAGAAACTATTATCTGAATGTGTGTGTGTGTATGTGTATGTGTGTGTGTGTGTGTGTCAATGTGCTGTTATTTGGAAGTAGTGCGCTATGCCTCGTTAGTACCTATATACAAAGGGTTTGAATTTATGTAAAAATTTAATTTTAAACAAGATATAGCAGTGATGTTTTAGAAAAGAGGTTTTTCAAACCTTGTGCTCAATAGTAATTGAGGCCTTTGATACTTCCATTTTATTCCGTATTCGGCTGGATTGATTTTATTTTACAGATGCGAGGCATCTGTATGAAAATAATGTACAAAAGGTGCTGAAATCCTCGTGGGTATGAAAACCATCTGAGGACATCCAAACATCACAGATAAATTTACAAGCTGCTTACAGCTGAAAAATGTCCATCACAGGAACCGAATCTAGATTCAGTGGACTGAACCTGTGATCACATGATTCCTAGGCTCACATGATGCCGCAATTGATATAAATGCAGTAAGCAGGTATAAATATAAAAGCTGTAAATATATATATACAGACATGATTTCTAACCACGAAGCACCTCCATGGGGGATCAAAAATGTAAATAAAGTTGTAAAAGATATCAACCGCCACAGAGGAGACTCCAGGCGGGACAAAACGTAAATAAAACTGTCAAGACGGTCGACCGCCATGGAGAAAACTCCAGGCGGGACGAAATGTACAGAAAGCTGTAAAAAATGGTCAACCACCACGAAGTAGACTCTAGGTGGGACGAAATGTAAATATATATATATATATATAAAAGCACGTAAACGCACCGGATATAAAATCCAGGCTCATCGGACGAAATCCGACAACAGTTGATATATATAAATATATATATATATTAAAGCGGTAAATGCACCGGATGTAAAATTCAGGCTCATCGAACATAGTTCGACACACAGTTCATATATATATATATATATATATATATATATATATATATATATATATATATATATATATACACACACACACACGAAAGAATTTAAACGCACCAGACATAAGTCTAGGCTCATCGAACAGAGTTCGACACGCAGTTCATATATAAATGTATATTTATATAAAAAAACAACTAAACGCTCCAGACCGAAGTCTAGGCTCAATCGAGACATAACTCGATAATGTTAGTCCATATATATATATATATATATATATATATATATATATATATATATATGTATGTATGTATGTATGTATGTATATACAAACTGAAATAATACCACGAACCGAAGTCCGGGCAAACACACGCAACATGACTCTCAACTTGAAGAAGGGTGTGTGCAAAGATGAAGAGAAAGGCTTTAAAGTGAGTGAAAAGGCTTACAATGGGCTGCCAAAGAAGACTTCTATATCTTTAAAGTAGATAAACACTGGCTTCAGCAGGTACAAAAGTAGCTATATGTGAGCTCACAAGTGTTTAAAATGAGAAAGCACTCAGTTTCGGGTGAGTACAGATCAAATTCGGCATGGTTTCCACGGCATTTTCTCTTACAAAATGGCCACCCCACGCCCTCTATTTATAGAGGGTGGACCTGCGGCTAGGCCGTAGGTGTACCAGTCACTGCCCGAGGTGCCCCGTGCTTCGCGGGTCCTACCGTCTCGAAGTACGTGCATGTAGGCAACGTGATGTCTGCTCGAACTTTCAGAATTGCAATCCGGGCATCTTACTGAGGTATATAGGACCTGATTCGGACCTCCGTTGTCGAGAGTTAACGCAATGACATGGGATTAGAGGTTATACGAAGTCATGAAGATGGGACGGTGCCCTCCGGTCTTCAGCTTCAAATTCTATCCGTTATCCTGCGCAATAGTCACTCGGGATTGGTTCTTCTGAGCTTTTGTGGGACATTGTTGCGTAGAAATGTATGCCTGAAATATTGAGACGACGTGATGTGGCGTCATGTTGGCGAGATGACGACTTTACCCCTTACCGGGGTTATCTCCGATTTGGGCTGATAAAGTAGATGTTGCTCAGGGTTATCGCTGAGATTGGACTGCTGCAATGGTTGAAGGTCCTCAGTGTCATTTCTGAGGTGTGCCTGCCCTCCTAGTGTTATTGCCAGGTCTTGTACTGAGTATCTCGTTGTGAGCGCCGAGATTGAAGCTGATTGCATTTGAAACAAGCATTTTCGGGGTTATCTCCGGAACTGCATTCCTTGGGGTTATCGCCAAGGTTGGTAGTTATTCCAATGGTTGGGACTGAGACTGGATACCTCAGGGTTATCTCCGAGATTAATCGGTCTTCTCCGGTGTGTGTTCCGGTATTGTATCAACAAGCCTCGAGGTTATCTCCGAGGTTTGAACTGTTACTCCAGATGTGTGTTCTGGGGTTGAGGCTGTTGCTCCTAGTGTGTGTTCTGGGGTTGAAACTGAGCTTCCAGTAATATCTGGACTAGATGTGAACGATCTTCCAGGGTTCCCTCTTGAAAGACGAATCTGTGCTCCTGCAATGTTAGTGACAGGTGTACAGAAAATTTCGAGTGTCTACACATAACATATCAAAAAATCACAACGATCCAACGGTCTGATTAAAATTATAACTCACGCAATAGAGCTTTAAGAACACCGATTTGATTTTTTAATACTTACAATCCGGCAAAATATTGATAAAACACCTCAACATTAATTTCTTCATTTATAACCACATAAAATAAATATTTTCCTATCCATCATTTATGTCTACATAAAATAAATATTTTCTTATCATATAAATCAATAATTAATTATTCACAAATAATATTATAGAATCACAATAATGACAACCAGGCCGTTCCCAAGAAAGAGGGGGCTTTCCGATAAGGATTTCCCCTTACTGGCGCGCAATTAGATGACCAAACCTCTCCTTGACAGAAGTTTCTAGACATTGCCAACAATGCTATCTAATAATATTATTCAAATAATATGAATTATTGATTTGATAATAAGAAATACTATGCAGTGATAATTATTGAAACAATAATAATATAAAATATCAACGCAACAATTATTGAATCAATAAAATAAAATATTGAACAATAATTACTGTAACAATTATTAAGTAATGTCTTCTTACGTAAGAATCAATAATTCAAAAATATTATGCAATACCGTGTGCTACTGTGTAACCCCGCGTATTACTATATTTTAACCACCGAGTATTCTAAAAGTTAACGGTAAAACTTTCGCCATTATTTTATAGAAAAATATTTTTGTCATTTTCTCAATCCGATAATAATTTCGTTGTGGGGTTTACCAATGATTATGCCGTCGTACAAATATTCCCTGTTAAAATGAATATTCTCCGACCAATCGAATATTATATAACAACTTGCGTACTTTGCAAAATTTATAAATTTTACCCACAACTATAACATTATATCAAATTCACTCCATAATATTCAAAAATGATATTTATAGAAAATTCATCTTTATTCATAAAAGTTAGGGTCTTACAACCTCCCCTTCTTATGAAATTTTGCCCTCGAAATTAGGGTACCTACCTGGTATGTCGAAGAGGTAAGGATACCTTAATTTTATTTCATATTCTAACTCCCAGGTCATTTCCTCAACATCGTGATTTCTTCACAAAACTTTGAATTGAGGTATAACCTTGGAGCGTAAAATATACTCCTTCTTATCCAAGATTTTAACAGGAACCTCTTCATACGTTAAATCTTCCGCTATTTCGTCCGATTCTAACTCAATAATGTGGTTCGGGTCTTTCATATATTTACGTAACATAGATATGTGAAAAACGTTATGAACACGAGACATACTTGGCGGTAATGCGAGTCTATAGGCTACAGTTCTGACTCGTTCGAGGATTAAAAATGGGCCAATGAATTGAGAATTGAGCTTTCCTCTCTTTCCAAATCTTGTAACTCCTTTCCATGGAGCAACACGTAACAACACATATTCTCTAATATTGAATTCCACGTCCTTTCGATGAAAATCAGCATAACTCTTTTGTCGATCTTGTGAAGTTTTTATACGTTGTCAGATCGGTTGAATCTTTTCTGTAGTCATACTTACCAACTCTGGTCCCAACAACGTTGCTTCACTCACCTCATCCTAGCATACTGGAGAACGACACTTTCTTTCATACAACGCCTCGAATGGAGCCATGCCAATACTTGCTTGATAACTGTTGTTGTAGGAAAACTCCACCAATGGTAAGAACTTGTCCCAACTTCCCCTGAAGTCAAGGACACAGAGTCTTAATAGATCTTCAAGAGTTTGAATAGTCCTTTCTGACTACCCGTCCGTTTGAGGATGATAAGCCGAAATAAATTATAAATTCGTGCCCATAGCTTTTTGCAAACTAACCCAAAATCATGAAGTGAATATTGGGTGTAGATCAGAAACTATGGATACTGGTATACCATGCAATCTTATAATCTCATTTATGTACATACGAGCAAGACGTTCAAGTGTATAAGTTTCTCGTATAGGTGAGAAATGAGCCGAATTGGTCAATTTATCAACAATGACTCAAATCGCATCTATGCCTTGAGAAACCTTGGGAAGACCGGTAACGAAATCTATAGTAATGTGCTCCCACTTCCATTCAAAAATTTTAAGTGGTTGCAATGGACCTTTTGGTATTTGATAATCCGCCTTGACTCGTTGACAAGTTAGACACCTTGAGATAAACTCCGTGATCTCTCTCTTCATATTACTCTACCAAAATGTATGTCGAAGATCATGATACATTTTGGTACTCCCAGGATGGATTGTAAACGGTGTGTTGTGCGCCTCCATCATGATTTTATACTTTAAATCAGGGTCGTTAGGAACACAAAGTTTGGAGTTGACTCGAAGTATTCCTTCTTCAACGATTCTTGCTTCAGGCATAGCACCTTCTTGCACTTTCTTCCTCATACGCATTAGCTCCAGGTCTGTAGCTTGAGTAGCTTTAACTTTATCGATTAAAATCGGTTCTACTCGTATATTCTGTGAAAGCCCTGAATCCGGGTCCCAAATCACCGCGGATCCGGTACAATCATTCTATCACTATTTGCGAAAGATATAAACATAAATTTTTTATACAATAAACATACACAGTATTTCTCCAAAATTGAGTAACCTTAACTTATACACAATTCATAAACTATCAGACATATAACATAATATCAAACTATACTATTACAAATTAGCTGCACATTTTATCCCAAGCTGAACTTGGCATTATCCTTTTCATGTATCCAACAATTTTGCCTTAATCTATAATGTTAAATCATGATATAGCAATGGTGAGCATGAAAGTTGCCCAGTAAGTTTAAATTTATTAAGACATATTATGATTAAAAGAGTCTAAATAATAAACTGGCTATAATTCAACAATATAATTGTGAACTAGCAGGAATAAACTTTTTACTGAACAAGAATTAAACATGAACAAATATATCTGGACCAACTGGTACGGAAGGTGATCAGCCTTTCATACCTGACTTATACATGCAATATGTACAGAGTACAATTCTACAATGGCAATCAGCAATGATTAACCATGAGTATATCTGAATGAAACAACTCTTAGTAGAGTTAAGTAAAACTTGCCTGAACCGTTGATTACCGCTACGTAATTTATATCGCTTTATCCGAAGACCTGATATTAGTAATATAGATCTCCAATATTAGAATAATATCATCACAATATAATACTATTATATATATACACAGAATAACCTAAACATATAACATATAACTCTATCAGTCTATAACACACATAAGACTCGGTGTCAAGTCAAATTATTGCAGTCTGAGTTGAACTCGACACAAATCTAATGTCCCGACAGTCTAGTCGGACTTTTATCGAGTCTAAGTTCAATTAAACTCTGTCTAACACTTAACAATTATCTCAGATAATTTTAATATCAGTCAAAATATTTTTCATAAGCTCGTAATAATTTTTAAATAATAATTACCATTTAGAATGATTTTTCAATCATTAATATCGTATTTAAATGAATTAAATACCACATAATTTCTTTATCATTAATATTTATTTAATATCAAATATTGATGAAAATCATCACATAATATTATAATATTTTTATAATATCATAAAGTATTTTTAATACCTTAAAATCACCTTTATATGATTTTTAAACCATTAAATTCATTATCTGATAAGTGCTATTAATATTAAAATATTAATATTTTCATGACAAAATATCAAAAGTTATATTTTATAACTTAAAATATTTTTATAACACTTAAATCATTTTTATATGATTTTTAAATCATTAATTCTATTTTTTCATATTTTATTTAATATATTTATCAAATAAACTACTTATCATTAATATTAATTAATTAATGAAATTCATCACTAAATATTAAAAGTTACTAAAAAGAACTAAAAATATTTTTTTATACCATAATATTATTTTTCATGATTTTTCATGTATTAAAATTATTTTTAAATCATTTATTTAATATTATAATTAAATAAATTAGATACCATTTATATTCTAAAAATATTAAATATTTATGAAATATACTCAAAATAATTAAAAATTATTTTTCAGACTTTAAAATAATTTTTAGGAATTTATTTTGTTTTTTTAATAATTAAAACTCATTTTTATCTATTTTAAATAATTTTCAGAAAATTAGAAATTCAAAATTAATAAAACCGTCGCTAAAGGGCCCTATAGCGACAAAGCCATCGCTATAGGTGTTCTTGACCATGTTTTTAGCTGCCCAGAAATTTATCGACAGTCTACAAGGTAGGTGGTTTGACCACCCATAATTTCTTGATCATACGGTTTCTGGTCAATCATAATATGTTTGTAGTCGTGATGTAATACTATAACCTAAAGCAAGTTTCAAGGTCATTACACAACATCACAGCAAGGTCTAAGCTTCCAAACTTTCTGACAACACTGTTCTTCATTTCTGGGTTTTCCAGAAAATGAAGAACAGTCGAGGGAGCTTAGTTTAGATCTTTATGGTTTGTAGTCTGGGCTCGGTTTGTGTGATCTAGTGAATCTATCTTGTAGAAGAGATGTCAGACTACATGTCTATAACAACATATCATCATAAAAGCATCACACCTAACAAATCATCGCTAGTCAAAGTAGGGGTCAGGAAACGGTCTTGAAGATTCTGGGTTACCCAGAATCTCCTTCCGGGAAGCTGGTCAACGGTAGTTTGACCTCATATAACTTTGATTCCTTTACGTATTTGGGTGATATAAAAGCTTATACATTTAGGCCATATGATAGACTACAATATTAATACAACAACTTGGCCAAACAATCAAACGGCTGCAAGATCAGAGGCCAAACAAACTTGTCAGAAAGTTCCTGGAAATTCTGGGTTTTCCAGAAACAGTCTCCCATGGTCGGTCAACCATGTTTGACCACCTAAAACTTGCAAACTAGACATGATTTGACCCTGTTTCTAGTTCTAGATCATAAACAACATGGCATACTACAGATCTATAACATTAAACACACTTACATCTAACTGGTAAAGATCTAGAGTCCCTGACATATGACTATCATGCCACTTTTTTTTGATCTTTTTCCAGATTTTCAAAACATCAAATTTCGAGCATCAAAATGATATGGATCTAGGTTTTGACAACCCAGATCATCAAATGACACCCTAATACACAACTTTAACCAACAACCTATCTAATATCAAATACAAAGATTTCAAGATTAGGGTTTTTTTTATACCTTTATAGCTTGGATTTTGATTCTGATCATCATGATCTGTTCTTACCTTGCTATGGATCATATAAGGGACTGATATACACCATATTTCCAATATGGATCTAGAGAGAGAAAGTGTGGGTTGAGAGTTTGTCACAAAAATGAGGTTAGATAATAACGTTCTCTCTCTTCAATTATTTTATAACTTGAATGCAAATGAAATGGCTGGTATGGGGGCTAATAGTTGCTGAACTTAGCCATATAGGGTAGCTAGATTTGGTCAATCACCTAATATCTTGGCAAGATTCTCATGTCTCCTCCAATAATGCACAAAAGGGCAAATTGGACATTTTGATATTAGTTTTAATGGCATACTAGTAAATTGTCCAAACCCTTAGGGTTTAAGGTTTGGAAAACCTTAGGGTTTAGGGTTTGAAACCCTTAGGGTTTGCAAATTAATTTTCTAAAATTTTCAATTTAGGTTTTAACAATAGAAAATTAATATTTCTAAATTATAATTAGGATTTTCTAATTATATTAAAATTTACTAATCGTTATTCAAGCTTGCTAATTAGGATTAACATTTTCTAATTAAAATTTCTAATTGAGCAATTAGGTTTCATAATCATGTATTAGGGTTTATAACCCAAGAATTAGGGTTTCTAAATTATTAAAAATCTAATTAATAATTAGGATTATTCCTAATTATATTTATAATTCAAAATACATAAACCTTATACATAGCATTTAAATTCCCAAATTAGGATTTTAATATCCGGATTAGGGTTTTAAATTCCTGGAACTAAATTTAGGGTTTTTAGAACCGATTTTTAGGGTTTCTTATAGATCGTAAGAATTTTCTAACTGAACGTGGACGTTCTAAATATATACCTAGGGTTTGTCACAGATATCATTTATCTGGTCAACCCTTGACCCTTAACCACATCATGCACACATATACACAGAACATAAACGCTTATTCCCTTAATCCTGAATAATTCACCTAAATCCTTCACAAAATTTTGAAATCCTCAAAATTCCTTCTCAAAAATATCAAACGCATACACTTATTTTCCGTCTAGGTTCTAATATTGAACCTTAAATTAATTAATAAAAATTTTAAAAGTTTTCTAAATTCTCGGGTTGTCACATTCACCCCTTCTTCTAAAAATTTCGTCCCCGAAATTTACCTTACACCATACACCATACATACACAGCATCTCATGCTACCCAATACACCTCTCACAAGAGTAAAAATTTTGAAATTGTGCTGAGGAGTTTTACAGACTATTATCTGTCATTTTCGCAAAGGTTATATGGAAATTCATCCGTTAACCGTCTTAACTTACGGACATAGTGGATAATTAGCCTGATATACCCTATACTTATAAAGTACTTCTAGTCTGATCTGTTTCTCATATCCGCCTTGGGCACATAAACTTCTACCTCAGTCTTAATGGATTCCGCACCAAAACAATTTGGTTCGAAAAATTTCTTTCAATGAACACTTAGAGTTTTTTATAACATTAGTCTAGCTGAATTGAATAGCGTAGACTCATATCAATAATTCAATTCAATCGAACTATTTAGGTGTAGCCAAACCCCGTTAGAAAATTAAATTTTTTTTTTGAAAATATTTTTGAGAATGACGTCATGATGTCGTACTGTATTAACTGTAAGACCCCAACTTATTAATAAATAATATTAAATTTCCTCTATTTATTATTTTGAAATAGAAAGGGTTGATTTGATTAATGTGGTTAGTTATGGGTAAAATGCGCAAATATTTCAAATAAGCAAGTGGTTATAAAATATTCATTTTTGGTCGGTGAATATTCGTTTGGTCGTGAAATATTCTTGCTGTCGGGGAATATTCGTATGACGGCGCAGCCTTGTGTGCGCCCCATAACGAAAAGCGATTGGATGAAGAAAACGACAAGTATAAGTTGTTTATAATTAACGACGTAGTTGTTACCGTTAATACTGTTGGAATACCTGGTGGTTAAAATACAGTAGCACACGGTATTGCACCAATTATTGATTCTTATTGATTCAATAATTGTTGCGTTGATATTTTATATTATTGTTGTTTCAATAATTGTTGCTGCACAGTATTTTTTATTATCAGATCAATAATTCATATTATTTGAATAATATTATTAGATAGCATTATTGGCAATGTCTAGAAAGTTCTGTCTAAGGAGAGGTTTGGTCATCTAATTATGCGCTAGTAAGGAGAAATCCTTATTGGAAAGCCCCCTCTTTCCTGGGAACGGCCTGGTTGTCATAAATGTGATTCTGTAATATTATTTGTGAATAATTAATTATTGATTCATATGATAAGGAAATATTTATTCTATGTGGATATAAATGTTGGATATATTTATTGTGGTTAAAAATGAAGGAGTTAATGTTGAGGTGTTTTATCAGTATTTTTATCAGAATTGAGGTATTAAAAATCAAATCAGGGTTTTTGAGAAATATTGCGGGGGTTATAATTTTTAATCCGACCGTTGGATCGTGGTAATTTTTAGATATGTTATTCATATATAAGTTGAGTATATGTCCACAAATTTTGATCCGTTAAAAATGAACGTATGATTTGTTATGAATTTTACGAGATGACTGGTTCAGAAATTGTAGAAGTTGCGAAATTTGTCATTTTGGCAGAAAATTCTAGAATTGGTGGGCCCCACTTTTGGTTGGTGAAAATGTGCTGAGATTTTTATTCAAATGTGGTGGGTGGGAATAGTAGTTGGTAAAGCCATCAGTTGCAGGTTAAGTTTGCTTTGGCGTGCTAACATTTTCCTATAAATGGAGGGCTAAGTTAGAATTGAAAATCACACCAAAAACAAGTTTTCTCTCTTTCTCTCTCTAGATTATTGAGTGTATTTTGGAAGTATTTAGATACTTTGTGAGTTTCTATTCATCAGTGCAAGTTTTCTTCAGCCTTATACCGATATTTCGGTCAGAAGTACTGATATTTTGAGGTAAGGGATATTATTTTCTTCTTAAATGATATTATTTTCTTCAATATCATTATGCTGAAATATTGATATGAGTTTTTTTATAAAATTTGGAACTTTTTGTGTCGAGATTACTATTCACGTATACGACACTATTCACGTATACGGCACTATTCACGAATACGGCACTATTCATCGAAAAATAAAATTTTCTCTTTTTGTCCAAGATGTCTATTATGGTTACTATCTTTGATTGTATCCATGTTTTGATCTTTATTTTTTAAATTCTGCTTCACAATTGATTATTATGAAGTATTATTGATCTTGGATAAACTGTTATACGAATCCCTACTATTTGTCCTTCTGTCTCACTGGATTCGTTTTCTTTAAGATATTTTCATCATCCTCAGTCCTAAATAATAATATTACTGAATATCTTTGGCCTGTAGTGCAAAGATGTATGATTACCTGATGAATATCTTTGGCCTGTAGTGCAAAGATGAACAGGTGTTGAGATGAACATGACTCACTGGTGATACAAATGAATATCTTTGGCCTGTAGTGCAAAGATGAATATTTGGTTAAAGATGATTATTAATTGATGTTACAGGGATAAAATATTGATGATGGACTTTTAAATCTTAGAAGATAGTAGAATTCATTCTCTACTTGACTCTTCTAATGGTTTGTTATTTTCGCTGCAGTTGTTGATCTAAAACTTGTTGTCGATTATATTCTATCAGATTTTTTGCTGTTGAATACTAATGATAATTTGTTGTATAGTATCTTAGTCATAATATTCTTTACTAGGCTAGTTGAGCTCACCCTTTTCCTTTTTGTTCCATTTTTCTTCTCAGGAGGTGAGAACATAGCAGGATCTAGTCGGGATATGGAGTGATAGTTCTAGAAAGATGTTTTAGCAGTCCTCACTATTTCTGTAAAATAGTGTTTGAATAATTGTAATGAGGACTTATTTGAGTGTGGATATTGTCTAGAAGGCAATATTTGTATTTAAACTCACAGTATGTGTTGTCGTATTTTGCACAACAAGTGTATTATTGAAGTTGTAGTTTGCTTTTTGTACCATGTATTTGGCGACTCAGAATGGGTGTTGTATACCTATTTTGGGGGCGTCACAGTTGGTATCAGAGCTTAGGGATATGATCCCTGGCTGAGATGTGAGACAAGAACTAAGAGGGGAGAGACGGGGAATTACTTCGCTAGTATGACCTGACTAAGTTTATTTGGTGTTTATTTGGTCGGTCAGAGTATAGTGATAATATATGACATGACTATTAACCCTTGTTTTATGGCAGTATTTAAGAATGGCAGCTGAGAACGTTAATAATGGAGTAAATAAGATCGTGGAGACACCTTTGATCACCACCCAGGGGAACGTGCAACAGGAAGGCAATATTCCTCCTGTAAACAACGTTACCGAGCAAACGATGAATGATGGAATGTTTAGGAGCTTTTTGCAGTTCATGCAAAATCAGACGAGGGAAAATCGTGTGCAGAATACGGGTGGAAATGATAACAACGCGCGGGTTGTCAAAGCCAAGCAGTTTAAAGAATTGGGACCACCAGAATTTAAGGGAAAGTCGGATCCGATCATGACGGAAACGTGGGTCAAGCAAATTACCAAGATATTCGATGTCTTGGGATGCACGGAGGAACATAAGGTTCCATTCGCCACCTTTATGTTCAGCGGTGAGGCAAACTACTGGTGGGAGTCTGTGAAGCGTACCCAGCCTGACGCACTCTACATGTACTGGGAAACATTTCAGAAACTGTTCAATGACAAGTACTTTCCTGAAAGTATTCGTCATATGAAGGAGGTGGAGTTTATCTGACTGGAACAAAACAACATGACGGTGTCCCAGTACGAGGTGAAGTTTGCAGAGTTATCCATGTTTGCACCTTATTTGGTCGAAAATGAGGAACGAATGACAAGGATATTTCTGAGAGGTCTAAAACCCGAGATTCGGTAATATCTTATCTTTCATAAATTTTCTTTATATTCAGATGTTGTAATCATGGCTCAATTATTAGAGCGAGATAATGAGTATGTTCAACCGAGGGACCACAACCAGGGTCATACCGGTGGCGGCAGTCATCGAAGCAATGAAAACCAGCAGGGAGGAAAACATTCGGACAAAAGCGGTAACCACTCTGGTGGTAATCGTGACCGTGATAATAGAAGGAGCGAGTCGGGAGGAGATTTTAAGAAGAGAAGGTATAACAATGATAACATGAAGACGTCAGCACAAACATCAACTGCTTTTAGAGGTGGAGAACGAGCGCAGGTCGTTTGTTACAAATACGGGAAGGAGGGACACATCAGCCCAAACTGCCCACAACAGTTCAAGGTATGTTATAACTGTGGAAATGAAGGTCATATAGCTAAAGATTGTCTTGTTCTGAAACCAAGTTCAACGGGGATAGTGACTCCGAAGGCTGTTCTAGACAAGTCAAAATCGGTGGTTCCTGGAAGGGCGTTTGTCGTGACTGCCCAAAATGCGAGGAACCCAAACGAGGTGATCACATGTAAGCTAATCATAAACTCTTGTGAAGTTTATACCTTATTAGATACCGGTTCTACCCATTCGTTTATCTCTCCTGCTTGTGCTCAACGTTTAAACTTGACTTCAGAGAAATTAGACTTTGACCTATCTGTGGAGACTCCGTTAGGAGAAACTTTCATTACATCTACAGTTTTTAAATCTTGCTTAATCCAAGTTAGCACAATCACATTACCTGTTGACCTTATCTCTTTAAAGATACTTACTTTTGATGTGATTTTAGGAATTGATTGGTTAACTACTCATCATGCCAAAATTGATTATTTTCGTAAGGTTGCTAGTTTTCATATTCCTAACCAACCTGTTATGCGAATTCAAGAAACCAAACAACTAAAATCAATCGCTGTCATACCAAGCCATAAAGCCATTCATTTATTGAAAAATGGATGTCAAGCTTTCATAGCCCATGTTATGGACTTGAACAAAAACATGTCTGATTTGAATAATATTTCTGTTGTTAGTGAATTTGCTGACGTATTTCTTGAAGAACTTCCCGGTCTACCCCCAGAACGTGAAGTTGAATTCTTTATTTACCTTGAACTTGGTACAAAGCCCAATTCTAAAACCCCATATCGAATGGCTCCTATTGAACTTCAGGAGTTAAAGGTTCAACTACAGGAGTTGTTGGACATCGGTTTTATTCATCCTAGTACATCTCCTTGGGGTGCTCCTGTGTTATTCGTTAAGAAGAAAGATGGGAGTATGCGAGTTTGTATCGACTACCGAGAATTGAATCATGTCACTATCAAGAATAGGTATCCGCTACCTCGCATTGATGACCTATTTGACCAGTTGTAAGGAGCACAATTCTTTTCAAAGATCGATCTTAGTTCTAGATATCATTAGCTGAAGATTAAAACTGAGGATATTCCAAAGACTGCCTTCAGAACTCGGTACGGGCATTATGAATTCTTAGTCATGTCTTTTAGATTGACTAATGCTCCTGCTGCCTTCATGGATATGATGAACCGTGTATTCAAAGAATATTTAGATCAGTTCGTTATTGTCTTTATTGATGACATCCTCATCTATTCCAAAAGCCGTGAAGATCATGAGCGCTATTTGAAGCTGGTACTGCAAAGGCTTCGTGAAAACAAGCTATATGCCAAATTGAAGAAATGCGAGTTCTGACTTGAGGAAGTAGTATTCCTTGGGCACGTGGTGTCAAAACATGGAGTATCTATCGACCCGACGAAGATTAAAGCCATACAAAGTTGGGAGCAGCCGAAGTCGGTGACCGAAGTACGTAGCTTTCTGAGCTTAGCTGGGTATTACCGGAGATTCGTGGAAGGATTTTCTAGAATCGCTACTCCGTTAACTCAGCTGACTCGAAAGGATACAAAATTCGGTTGGAGCGAGAATTGTGAGAAGAGTTTTCAAGAACTTAAGAGGAGACTCATTTCGACACCTATTCTGACAATACCATCTGGTTCGGATGGATTTGTTATCTACAGCGATGCTTCAGGCAAAGGGTTAGGATGTGTTCTCATGCAACATGGGAAAGTCATAGCCTATGCCTCGCGACAACTCAAAGAATATGAGAGGAATTATCCTACTCATGATTTGGAGTTGGCAGCAGTCGTTTTCGCGTTGAAGATTTGGAGACACTACCTGTATTGGGAGAAAGTGGAGATCTATACGGATCATAAAAGCCTCAAATATTTCTTCACCCAAAAGGAACTCAACATGCGACAACGACGTTGGCTTGAGCTGTTGAAAGATTACAATCATACCATCCAATATCATCCTGGAAAAGCGAACGTAGTAGCTGACGCATTGAGTAGAAGATCATATGCGGGTACGAGTGCAATGCTGTTAACACAAAGGCCCATTTTGTATGATTTGCAAAGGATGGAGATAGAGATGAAGGCTTCAAGTACCCACATGATGATATCAAATATACGAGTAGAACCGACTTTAATCGATAAAGTTAAAGCTGCTCAAGCTACGGACATGGAGCTGATGCATATGAAGAAGAAAGTGCAAGAAGGTGCTATTCCAGAAGCAAGAATCGATGAAGAAGGAATACTTCGAGTCAACTCCAGACTTTGTGTTCCTAACGATTTTGACTTGAAGCATAGAATCATAATGGAGGCACACAACACACCATTTGCAATCCATCCTGGGAGTACCAAAATGTATCATGATCTTCGACATACATTTTGGTGGAGCAATATGAAAAGAGAGATCGCAGAGTTTATCTCGAGGTGTTTAACTTGTCAACGTGTAAAGGCAGAGCATCAAGTGCCAAAGGGTCCATTGCAACCACTTGAGATCCCGAAATGGAAGTGGGAACACATTACCATAGATTTCGTTATAGGTCTTCCCAAGGTTTCTCAAGGCATAGATGCGATTTGGGTTATTATTGATAGATTAACCAAGTCTGCTCATTTCTTGCCTATACGTGAGACTTATTCCCTTGAACGTCTTGCTCGTATGTACGTGAATGAGATTGTGAGATTGCATGACATGCCAGTATCCATAGTTTCGGATCGTGACCCAAGATTCACTTCACGATTTTGGGTTGGCTTGCAGAAAGCTATGGGCACGGATTTACGATTTAGTTCAGCATACCATCCTCAAACGGACGGGCAATCAGAGAGGACTATTCAGACCCTTGAAGATCTATTAAGACTCTGTGTTCTAGATTTTAAAGGAAGTTGGGATAAGTACTTGCCACTGGTGGAATTCTCCTACAACAACAGTTATCAAGCAAGTATAGGTATGGCTCCATTTGAAGCCTTGTATGGACGAAAGTGTCATTCTCCAGTATGCTGGGACAAGGTGGGTGAAGCAACATTGTTGGGACCAGAATTGGTATGCATAACAACAAAGAAGATCAAAACGATTCGACAACATATACAAACGTCACAGGATCGACAAAAGAGTTATGCAGATCTTCATCGGAAGGATGTAGAATTTAGTATTGGGGATCATGTATTGTTACGTGTTGCACCATGGAAAGGAGTTACAAGATTTGGGAAGAGAGGAAAGCTCAATTCACGATTTATTGGTCCATTTGAAATTCTTGACCGAATAGGAAATGTGGAATATCGACTCTCATTACCTCCAAGCATGTCTCGTGTTCATAATATTTTTCATATATTTATGCTTCGTAAATATGTGAAAGACTCGAACCACATAATTGAGTTAGAACCAGACGAGATAGCCGAAGATTTAACGTACGAGGAGGTACCTGTTAAGATCTTGGATAGGAAAGAGCATGTTCTACGCACGAAGGTTATACCACAAGTTAAGGTTTTGTGGAGAAACCATGCTATTGAAGAAATGACCTGGGAGTTGAAATCAGAAATGAAAGCGAGGTATCCTCACCTTTTTGAAACACCAGGTACGTACGTCAATTTCGAGGACGAAATTTCATAAGGAGGGGAGGTTGTAAGACCCCAACTTATTAATAAATAAAATTAAATTTCCTCTATTTATTATTTTGAAATAGAAAGGGTTGATTTGATTAATGTGGTTAGTTATGGATAAAATACGCAAATATTTCAAATAAGCAAGTGGTTATAAAATATTCCTTTTTGGTCGGTGAATATTCGTTTGGTCGTAGAATATTCTTGCTGTCGGGGAATATTCGTATGACGGCGTAGCCTTGTGTGGGCCCCATAACGGAAAGCGATTGGATGAAAAAAATGACAAGTATAAGTTGTTTATAATTAACGGCGTAGTTGTTACCGTTAATACTGTTGGAATACCTGGTGGTTAAAATACAGTAGCACACGGTATTGCACCAATTATTGATTCTTACGTAAAAAGGCACTACTCAATAATTGTTACAGTAGTTACTGTTCAATACTTTATTTTATTGATTCAATAATTGCTGCGTTGATATTTTATATTATTGTTGTTTCAATAATTGTTGCTGCACAGTATTTTCCATTATCAGATTAATAATTTATATTATTTGAATAATATTATTAGATAGCATTATTGGCAATGTCTAGAAAGTTCTGTCAAAGGAGAGGTTTGGTCATCTAATTGCGCGCTAGTAAAGAGAAATCCTTATTGGAAAGCCCCCTTCTTTCCTGGGAACGGTCTGGTTGTCATAAATGTGATTCTGTAATATTATTTGTGAATAATTAATTATTGATTCATATGATAAGGAAATATTTATTCTATGTGGATATAAATGTTGGATATATTTATTGTGGTTAAAAATGAAGGAGTTAATGTTGAGGTGTTTTATCAGTATTTTTATCGGAATGGAGGTATTAAAAATCAAATCAGGATTTTTGAAAAATATTGTGGAAGTTATAATTTTTAATCCGACCGTTGGATCGTGGTAATTTTTGGATATGTTATTCATATATAAGTTGAGTATATGTCCACAAATTTTGAACTGTTAAAAATGAACGTATGATTTGTTATGAATTTTACGAGATGACTGGTTCAGAAATTATAGAAGTTGCGAAATTTGTCATTTTGGCAGAAAATTCTAGAATTGGTGGGCCTCACTTTTGGTTGGTAAAAATGTGCTGAGATTTTTATTCAAATATGGTGGGTGGGAATAGTAGCAGGTAAAGCCATCAGTTGCAGGTTAAGTCTGCTTCGGCGTGCTAACATTTTCCTATAAATAGAGCGCTAAGTTAGAATTGAAAATTACACCTGAAATAAGTTTTCTCTCTTTCTCTCTCTAGATTATTGGTATTTAGATACTTTGTGAGTTTCTATTCATCAGTGCAAGTTTCCTTCAGCCTTATACCGATATTCCGATCAGAAGTACTGATATTTTGAGGTAAGGGATATTATTTTCTTCATAAATGATATTATTTTCTTCAATATCATTATGCTGAAATATTGATACGAGTTTTTTTAATCAAATTTGGAACTTTTGTGTCGGGGTTACTATTCACGTATACGGTACTATTCACGTATACGGCACTATTCACGAATACGGCACTATTCACCGAAAAATAAAATTTTTTCTTTTTGTCCAAGATGTCTATTATGGTTACTATCTTTGATTGTATCCATGTTTTGATCTTTATTTTTTAAATTCTGCTTCACAACTGATTATTATGAAGTATTATTGATCTTGGATAAACTGTTATATGAATCCCTACTATTTGTCCTTCTGTCTCACTAGATTCGTTTTCTTTAAGATATTTTTCATCATCCTCAGTCCTAAATGATGATATTACTGAATATCTTTGGCCTGTAGTGCAAAGATGTATGATTACCTGATGAATATCTTTGGCCTGTAGTGCAAAGATGAACAGGTGTTGAGATGAACATGACTGACTGGTGATACAAATGAATATCTTTGGCCTGTAGTGCAAAGATGAACAGGTGTTGAGATGAACATGACTGACTGGTGATACAAATGAATATCTTTGGCCTGTAGTGCAAAGATGAATATTTGGTTAAAGATGATTATTAATTGATGTTACAGGGATAAAATATTGATGATGGACTTTTAAATCTTAAAAGACAGTAGAATTCATTCTCTACTTGACTCTTCTAATGGTTTGCTATTTTCGCTGCAGTTGTTGATCTAAAACTTGTTGTCGATTATATTCTATCAGATTTTTTCCTGTTGAATACTAATGATAATTTGTTGTATATTATCTTAGTCATAATATTCTTTACTGGGCTAGTTGAGCTCACCCTTTTCCTTTTTGTTCCATTTGCCTTCTCAGGAGGTGAGAACATAGCAGGATCTAGTCAGGGTATGGAGTGATGGTTCTAGAAAGATATTTTAGCAGTCCTCACTATTTCTATAAAATAGTTTTTGAATAATTGTAACGAGGACTTATTTGAGTGTGAATATTGTCTAGAAGACAATATTTGTATTTAAACTCACAGTATGTGTTGTCGTATTTTGCACGATAATTATATTATTGAAGTTGTAGTTTGCTTTTTGTACCATGTATTTGGCGACTCAGAATGGGTATTGTATACCTATTTTGGGGGCGTCACATTAATAGTCCGTTTGAGGATGTCGTCATTATATGACTTTGTCATAACACATCATACCATAGTGGAACAATAATTTTTAGATCGAATTCACACTAAGTATTCCTGTATTTACAACTCTATCAACTTTTTATCATCTCTGCACCAGGTTACATGGTACATGAGCGTTAAATAAAAATAAATTTTGATATTTCAAATCATCTTCGTCTAGCTAAAACAAGTAGCATAGACTATACTTTAAACCGTTTCAAAAATGATTACGAGTCTACATTTTTTTTAAAAGCACATAGTGCGTATTTAGCTTGATGTCCAAAAAGTTCGAAATCTAGCATAGCTAGGAATTTTGGAAAACCTATGTCTCCACTAACAATCATTTGCTTAAATAGTCTATCTATTCCTATTATCCTTAATACTCCATTCACACAACTATACTTAGTTCGTCAAACTTACCACACTTATGAGTTCAGGAACTTGCCACAATCATATGAGTTTAAGAACTTGTCCTAGACAGACCTTTGGCGTCCATTCGCTGAGGGGTTTATAAACATTTCATATAATTATGACTCACGAACATACCATAAGTATGAGTTTTAAGAACTAGTACTTAACCTTATATTCTCTACCTATAACCTATATGTCTGTTATACACATGAGAAAGAAAATCACCCTCTTAACATGCATATAGCAAATAGCGCAACACAAACATTTCAATGATTATCAATGCCAGAAACTAAGTGGTTTTTACACCAAGTACAATTCCCCGCCCATAACAAGGAATCATACAACTCAACTACTGACATGAGTCCTCAATTAAATCCCCACCTAAACCTACTCCCTTCTCAATATGAATTTCATTTAATCCGTATTCATAATCCTTTCATGAATCTGTACCTATTCATAGTACAACTGTCACACAACATTCTTGCCGTAAACTGTTCAATTATTAGATTGATTCTTCTCCCTGCTATCACCTTATCAGATCACGGGGTGATCTTATCATATATATTACGATTCATTTCTATTCTATGTTCGTTTTGTTTTACGATCTCCTATGACTGTACTATTAGTCTTTTAGACTCTATCTATTCATCACTACTGTTCACTTTTATTATCAGAGTTAGAAAACTATGTATCTTATAATTCGCTGAGATTCGTCTTTGAATCTTGCCGACACACTAACTCTATTTGAGTTAGTACTTATCCTAATCAATGCGGTTATTAGTCTCAGGTAACCCTACCTAAGGTTTACAACCAACAGCTCTGATACCAACTGTGAAAGCCCCGAATTCGGGTCCCAGATCACCGCGAATCCGGTACAATCATTTTATCACTATTTGCGGAAGATATAAACATAAATTGTTTATACAATAAACGTACACATTATTTCCCCAAAATCGAGTAACCTTAACTTATACACAATTCATAAACTATCAGACATATAACATATTATCAAACTATATTATTATATGCACATTTTATCCCAAGCTGAACTTGGCATTATCCTTTTCCTGTATCCAACGTTTTCACCTTAATCTGCAATGTTAAATCATGATATAACAAGGGTGAGAATGAAAGTTGCCCAGGAAGTTTAAATTTATTAAGACATATCATGATTGAAAGAGTCTGAATAATAAGCTGGCTATAATTCAACAATATAATTGTGAACTAGTAGGAATAAACTTTTGACTGAACAAGAATTAAACATGAACAAATATATCTGGACCAACTAGTACGGAAGGTGATCAGCCTTTCATACCTGACTTATACATGCAATATGTACAGAGTACAATTCTACAATGGCAATCAGCAATGATTAACCATGAGCATATCTGAATGAAACAACTCTTAGTAGAGTTAAGTAAAACTTGCCTGAACCGTTATTTACCGCTACACAATTTATATCGCTTTATCCGAATACCTAATATTAGTAATATAGATCTCCAATATTAGAATAAGATCATCACAATATAGTACTATTATATATATATACACAAATAATATCCTAAACACATAACATATAACCATATCAGTCTATAACACAAATAAGACTCGGTGTCAAGTCAAATTATTGCAGTCTGAGTTGAACTCGACACAAATCTAACGTCCCAACGGTCTAGTCGAACTTTTATCGAGTCTAAGTTCAATTAAACTATGCCTAACACTTAACAATTATCTCAGATAATTTTAATATCAGTCAAAATATTTTTCATAACCTCGTAATAATTTTTAAATAATTATTACCATTTAAAATGATTTTCCAATCATTAATATCGTATTTAAATGAATTAAATACCACATAATTCCTTTATCATTAATATTTATTTAATATCAAATATTAATGAAAATCATCACATAATATTATAATATTTTTATAATATCACAAAGTATTTTTAATACCTTAAAATCACCTTTATATGATTTTTAAACCTTTAAATTCATTATCCGATAATTGCTATTAATATTAAAATATTAATATTTTCATGACAAAATATCAAAAGTTATATTTCATAATTTAAAATATTTTTATAACACTTAAATCATTTTTATATGATTTTTAAATCAATAATTCTATTTTTCCATAACTTATTTAATATATTTATTAAATAAACTACTTATCATTAATATTAATTAATTAATAAAATTCATCACTAAATATTAAAAGTTACTAAAAATAACTTAAAATATTTTCTTATACTATAATATTATTTTTCATGTACTAAAATCATTTTTAAATTATTTATTTAATATTATAGTTAAATAAATTAAATACCATTTATATTTCAAAAATATTAAATATTTATGAAATATACTCAAAATAATTAAAAACTATTTTTCAGACTTTAAAATAATTTTTTGGAATTTATTTTGTATTTTTAATAATTAAAACCCTTTTTTATCTATTTTTAAATAATTTTCAGAAAATCAGAAATTCAAAATTAATAAAACCGTCGCTAAAGGACCCTATAGCGACAGAATCGTCGCTATAGGTGTTCTTGACCATGTTCTTGAGCTGCCCAGAAATTTATTGACAGTCTACAGGGTAGGTGGTTTGACCACCCATAATTTCTTGATCATACGGTTTCTGGTCAATCTAGTATAATATGTTTGTAGTCGTGATGTAATACTATAACCTAAAGCAAGTTTCAAGGTCATTACACAACATCACAACAAGATCTAAGCTTCCAAACTTTCTGACAACACTGTTCTTCATTTCTGGGTTTTCCAGAAAATGAAGAACAGTCGAGGGAGCTTGGTTTAGATCTTTATGGTTTGCAGTCTAGGGTCGGTTTGTGTGATCTAGTGAATCTATCTTGTAGAAGAGATGTCAGACTACATGTCTATAACAACATATCATCATAAAAACATCACACCTAACAGATCATCGCTGGTCAAAGTAGGGGTCAGGAAACGGTCTTGAAGATTCTGGGTTACCTAGAATCTCCTTTTGGGAAGCTGGTCAACGGTGGTTTGACCTCATATAACTTTGATTCCTTTACATATTTGGGTGATATAAAAGCTTGTACATGTAGGCCATATGACAGACTACAATATTAATACAACAACTTGGCCAAACAATCAAACGGCTGCAAGATCAGAGGCCAAACAAACTTGTCAGAAAGTTCCTGGAAATTCTGGGTTTTCCAGAAACAGTCTCCCATGGTCCGTCAACCATGTTTGACCACCTAAAACTTGCAAACTAGACATGATCTGACCCTGTTTCTAGTTCTAGATCATAAACAATATGGCATACTACCGATCTATAACATTAAACACACTTAACATCTAACAGGTAAAGATCTAGAGGCCCTGACATATGACTGTCATGCCACTTTTTTTTGATCTTTTTCCAGATTTTCAAAACATCAAATTTCGAGCATCAAAATGATATGGATCTAGGTTTTGACAACCTAGATCATCAAATGACACCCTAATACACAACTTTAACCAACAACCTACAACATCTAACATCAAATACAAAGATTTCAAGATTAGAGTTTTTTTTATACCTTTCTAGCTTGGATTTTGATTCTGATCATCATGATCTGTTCTTAGCTTGCTATGGATCATATAAGGGACTAATATACACCATATTTTCGTGGATCTAGAGAGAGAAAGTGTGGGTTGAGAGTTTGTCACAAAAATGAGGTTAGATAATAACTTTCTCTCTCTTCAATTATTTTATAACTTGAATGCAAATGAAATGGCTGGTATGGGGGCTAATAGTTGCTGAACTCAGCCATATAGGGTAGCTAGATTTGGTCAATCACCTAATATCTTGGCAAGATTCTCATGTCTCCTCCAATAATGCACAAAAGAGCAAATTGGACATTTTGATTTTAGTTTTAATGGCATACTAGTAAATTGTCCAAACCCTTAGGGTTTAAGGTTTGGAAAACCTTAGGGTTTAGGGTTTGAAACCCTTAGGGTTTGCAAATTAATTTTCTAAAATTTTTAATTTAGGTTTTAAAAATAAAAAATTAATATTTCTAAATTATAATTAGGATTTTTTAATTATATTAAAATTTACTAATAGTTATTCAAGCTTGGTAATTAGGATTAACATTTCCTAATTAAAATTACTAATTGAGCAATTAGGTTTCATAATCATGCATTAGGGTTTATAACCCAAGAATTAGGGTTTCTAAATTATTAAAAATCAAATTAATAATTAGGATTATTCCTAATTAGATTTATAATTCAAAATACATAAACCTTATACATAGCATTTAAATTCCCAAATTAGGATTTTAATATCCCAATTAGGGTATTAAATTCCTGAAACTGATTTTAGGGTTTCAAAAACCAATTTCTAGGGTTTCTTATAGAATTTTCTAACTAAACGTGGACGTTCTAAATATATACCTAGGGTTTGTCACATATATCATTTATCTAGTCAATCCTTGACCCTTAACCATATCATGCACACATATACATAGAATATAAACGCTTATTCCCTTAATCCTGAATAATTCACCTAAAACCTTCACAAAATTTTGAAATCCTCAAAATTCCTTCTCAAAAATATCAAACGCATACACTTATTTTCCGTCTAGGTTCTAATATTGAACCTTACATTAATTAATAAAAATTTTAAAAGTTTTCTAAATTCTCGGGTTGTCACATATTCGCTATCATCACATGGGTCCCTGGAGTCTTTAACTCTATCTCCATCCTTTGCAAGTCATATAAAATGGGCCTTTGCGTTGACAATATCGCACTCGTACTCGCATATGATCTTCTACTCAATGCGTCAGCTACTACGTTCACTTTACCAGGATGGTTTTGAATGGTATGATCATAATCTTTCAACAGTTCAAACCAACGTCGTTGCCGCATGTTGAGTTACTTTTGGGTGAAGAAATATTTGAGGCTTTTATGATCTGTAAAGATCTCCATTTTCTCCCTACACAAGTAATGCCTCCAAATTTTAAGTGCGAAGACAACAGCTGCTAACTCTAGATCATGACTAGGATAATTCCTCTCATATTCTTTGAGTTACCGAGAGGCATAGGCTATGACTTTCTCATGTTGCATGAGAACACATCCTAACCTTTTGCCCGAAGCATCACTGTAGATGACAAATCCCTCCGAGCCAGATGGTATTGTCAGAACATGTGCTGAAATGAGTCTCCTCTTGAGTTCTTGAAAACTCTTCTCATATTCCACACTCCAACCAAAATTTGTATCTTTCCGAGTCAGCTGAGTTAATGGAGTAGCGATTCGAGAAAACCCTTCTACGAATCTCTGATAATAACCAGCTAAGCCGAAAAAGCTACGTACTTCGGTCAGTGATTTAGGTTGCTCCCAGCTTTGAATAACTTCAATCTTTTTCGGGTCAATAGATATTCCATGACGTGATACTACGTGCCCAAGGAATGCTACTTCCTCAAGCCAGAACTTGCATTTCTTTAACTTGGCATAAAGCTTGTTTTCACGAAGCTTTTGGAGTATCAGCCTCAAGTCTTGCTCATGATCTTCACGACTTTTGGAATATATGAGGATGTCATCAATAAGGACGACCACAAAGTGATCCAAATATTTCTTGAATACTTGGTTCATCATATCCATAAAAGCAGCAGGAGCATTAGTCAATCCAAAAGACATGACTAGGAATTCATAATGCCCGTACCGAGTTCTAAAAGCCGTCTTTGGAATGTCATCGGTTCTAATCTTTAACTGATGATATCCAGAACGAAGATCGATCTTTAAAAAGAATTTGGCGCCTTGCAACTGGTCAAACAGGTCATCAATACGTGGCAATGGGTACCTATTCTTGATGGTGACAAGATTCAACTCCCGATAATCAATACAAAGTCGCATACTCCCATCTTTCCTGTAAGATCCCAACTTATTATAAATGAAATTGAATTTCTCTATTTATTATTTTGAAATAGTAAGGGTTGAATTGATTAATGTGGTTAGTTATGGAAAAAATGCGCAAATAGTTTAAATAAGCAAGTGGTTATAAAATATTCATTATTGTCGGGGAAAATTCATTTGGTCGTGGAATATTCTTATTGTCGGGGAATATTCGTATGATAGCACAGCCTTGTGTGGGCCCCATAACGGAAAGCGATTGGATGAAGAAAACGACAAGTATAAGTTGTTTATAAATAACGGCATAGTTGTTACCGTTAATACTGTTGGAATACCCGGTGGTTAAAACACAGTAATACGCGTTGTTGCACAGTAGCACACGGTATTGCATCAATTATTGATTCTTATGTAAGAAGGCACTACTCAATAATTGTTACAGTAATTACTGTTCATTATTTTATTCTATTGATTCAATAATTGCTACGTTGATATTTTATATTATTGTTCTTTCAATAATTGTCACTACATAGTATTTTTCATTATCAGATTAATAATTCATATTATTTGAATGGTAATGTCTAGAAAGTTCTGTCTAAGGAGAGGTTTGGTCACCTAATTGCGCGCCAGTAAAGAGAAATCCTTATTGGAAAGCCCCCTCTTTCCTGTGAACGGCCTGGTTGTCAGTATTGTGATTCTGTAATATTATCTGTTAATAATCAATTATTGATTTATATGATAAGAAAAATATTTATTTTATGTGGATATAGATGGAGAAAATTTTTAGTGTGACAATTGTTAGAAATTGATATTTTATCTTTTCTGATAAAATAATTCATTTAAATATATTATTATATTATAATAATATAATAATTGTGATATTTTTACAATGAATGTGGGATATAGGAATAAATGAGGAGGAAGAGTATTTTTGTTACAAAAAATATTTAATACATGTTTTGTGTGTCGGTGAACCCCATTTCTTGACTGAAATTTGATTATAGCCTGTAAAATCGTCCGTATGTGAATTTCGGTCAATTTCTGTTTGGAATTTGGAAAAATTTAAAGTTACAAAGTTCTAGAGAATTGAATTTTCTATGGAAGGACATAAGATTCGAATTTTTCTGATAAAAGGGTTATTTATTATGAATTATTGAAGTTCCAGAATAATTAATTTTTAAAGTTTTAAATATTTTTTAAATGAAAAACGTTTTTGTTATGTTTGGGGGAGCCCACTGGTTGTTGAAATGGCTGAATTCAGTATTCAAAGTGGGCGTAGGAAATTTATAAAATTATATTAATATTTTATTAAATTTTCTGCTTTGGTGTTCTAAGCATTTTTCTATAAATAGGGTGCTTAGGTTAGAATTGAAAAACATACCAGAAATTGAAATCTTTTCTCTCTATTATCGAGTGTATTCCAGTGAGTATTTTGATACTTTGAGTGTTGCTATACGGTGCAAGTTCCTTCAGCACTATATCCAGTATTCCAGTCAGAAGTACTGTCTTTTCGAGGTAACGGATGTTATTTTTTTTTATAAATAGTATTATTTCTTTCAATATCATTATGCCAAACTATTGGTCTAAACTTTTTATCAAATTTGGAACTTTTTGTGTCGGGGTTACTATTCACGTATACGACACTATTCACGTATACAACATTATTCACGAATACGGCACTATTCACCGAAAAATTAAATTTTTGTTTTTTGTCCAAGATAACTATTATGGATATTAGCTTTTATTGTATCCATATTTTGATCATTCTTGATTTTTACTTCACTATGATTATTTATGAAGTATTTTTGAACTCAGATTGTTTAAAGTACGAATCCTTAATATTTGTTCTTTTGTTTCACTGAATTCGTTTTTTTTAAAATATTTTTCATCATCCTCAGTCCTAAATAACGATATAACTGAATATATTTGGCATGTAGTGCAAAGATGAATAATTTTTTGATGAATATCTTTGGCCCGTAGTGCAAAGATGAACATGTGTTTAGATGAACATGACTAACTGATGAATATCTTTGGCCTGCAGTGCAAAGATGAACATTTGATTCCAGATATATATATTGATTGATGTTACAAGGATAAAATATTAACGATGAACTTTTAAATTCATAAATAGAAGATAATAGATTTTATTCTCTACTTAACTCTTCTAATGAGTTATTATTTCCGCTGCGAATATTGATTTAAAACTTGTTGTCTATTGTATTCTATTAAATTTTTTCCCTGTTGAGGACTAAAGATAATTTGTTCTATATTATCTTGGTCATAATATTCTTTACTGGGCTAGTTGAGCTCACCCTTTTCCTTTTTGTTCCATTTTTTTTCTCAGGAGGCGAGAATGTAGCAAGTACTAGTCGGGGTATGGAATGATGGTCCTAAAAAGTTGTTTAGTAGTCCTCACCATTTTTGTAAAATAATGTATCAATAATTGTAATGAGGACTTATTTGAGTGTGGATATTGTCTAGAAGACAATATTTGTATTTAAACTTACAGTTTAAGTGTTATCGTATTTTGCACGACAATTGTATTAATAAAGTTATAGTTGTTTCTGTATCATGTTTTGGCGACTCAGAATGGGTGATGTATACCTGTTTTGGGGGTGTCACAGTTGGTATTAGAGCTTAGGGATATGGTCTCTGGCGGAGATCGGGGAATAGAACTAGGAGGGGAGAGACGTGTAAATCCTTCGCTAGTGTGTCCTACCTAAGCTTATTTATTGGTTGGTCAGAGTATATGGTTATTATGTTTCATGTCAATTTCTTTAATTAACCCATATTTTGTGACAGTATTTAAGAATGGCAGCTGAGAATATTAACGATGGAGTAAATGCGACCGTGGAAACACCATTAATCACCAACGAGGAGAACGTGCAACAAGCCAACAATGTTCCTCCTGTAAATAACACTACTGAGCAGACGATGAATGATGAGATGTTTAGAAGCTTTTTGTGGTTCATGCAAAACCAGACGAGGGAGACTCCTGTTCAAAATACAGGTAGAAACAATGGCAACGCACAGCTGGTCACAACTAAACAGTTCAAAGAGTTGGGACCACCAGAATTCTGGGGAAAGCCAGATCCGATTAAGGCAGAAACGTGGGTTAAGCAAATTACCAAGATATTCGATGTCTTGGGATGCATGGAGGAACAGAAGGTTCCATTCGCCACCTTTATGTTCCGTAATGAAGCAAATTATTGGTAGAAATCTGTGAAGCGTACCCATCCAGCCGCACTCAGTATGTCTTGGGAGACATTTCAGAAACTATTCAATGACAAGTACTTTCCTGAAAGTATTCGTCATATTAAGGAGGTGGAGTTTATTAGACTGGAACAGAATAATATGACGGTGTCCCAATATGAGGCGAAGTTAGCGGAGTTATCCAGGTTTGCACCTCATTTGGTGGAGAATGAGGAACGTATGACACGGATGTTTCTAAGAGGTTTGAAACCCGACATACATCAGTATCTCATTTCTCATTAATTTTCTCTCTATTCAGATGTTGTCAACAGGGCTCAATTATTAGAGCGAGATAACGAGTACGTTCAACCGAGGGACAACAACCAGGATCGTACCGGTGATAGCAGTCATCGGAGCAACGATAACCAGCAGGGAAAGAAGAACACGGACAAAAGCGGTAACCACTCTGGTGGTAATCGTGTCCATGAAAATAGAAGAAGTGAGTCGGGGGGAGATTTTAAAAAGAGGAGATTCAACAATGATAATGTGAAGACGTCAGCACCAGTAGTAACTGTTTCTAAGGGAGGAGAACGACCACCGGTCGTATGCTATAAATGTGGAAAAGAGGGACACATTAGCCCAAACTGTCCACAACAGTTCAAGGTATATTATAATTGTTGAAAGGAAGGACATATCGCTCGAGATTGTACTATAGTGAAACCAAGTCCAATGGGGATGGTGACTCAAAAGGTTGTCCCAGAAAAGTCAAAGTCAATAGTTCCTGGAAGAGCATTTGTTGTGACTAGTCAAAATGCGAGGAATCCAAACGAGGTGATCACGGGTAAGCTAATCATAAATTCTTACAAAGTTTATACCTTACTAGATACCGGTGCTACCCTTTCATTTATCTCTCCTGCTTGTGCTCAACGTTTAAACTTGACTCCGGAGAAATTAGACTTTGACTTATCTGTGGAAACTGCATTACGAGAAACTTTCATTACATCCACTATTTATAAATCTTGTTTGATCTAAGTTGGCACCATCACATTACCTGTTGACCTTATCTCTTTAAAGATACTTGCATTTGACGTGATTTTAGAGATTGATTGGTTAACTACTCATCATGCCAAAATTGATTATTTTCGTAAGGTTGTTAGTTTTCATATTCCTAACCAACCTGTTATGCGAATTCAAGCAACTAAACCACTAAAATCAATCACTGTCATATCAAGTCATAAAGCCATTCATTTATTAAAAAATGGATGTCAAGCTTTCTTAGCCCATGTTATGGATTTGAATAAAAACACGTCAGATTTGAATAACATTTCTGTTGTTAGTGAATTTCCTGACGTATTTCCTGAAGGACTTCCCGGTCTACCCCCAGAACGTGAAGTTGAATTCTTTATTGATCTTGAACCTAGTACAAAGCTCATTTCTAAAACCCCATATCGAATGACTCCTATTGAACTTCAGGAGTTAAAGGTCCAACTACAGGAGTTGTTGGACATCGGTTTCATTCATCCTAGTACATCTCCTTGGGGTGCTCCTATTTTATTTGTAAAGAAGAAAGACAAGAGTATGCGACTTTGTATTGACTATCGGGAATTGAACCATGTCACCATCAAGAATAGGTATCCACTAACTCGCATTGATGACCTGTTTGACCAGTTGCAAGGAGCACAATTCTTTTCAAAGATCGATCTTCGTTCTGGATATCATCAGCTGAAGATTAGAACTGAGGATATTCTAAAGACTGCCTTCAGAAGTCGGTACGGGTATTATGAATTCTTAGTCATGTCTTTCGGATTGACTAATGCTCATTCGACTTTCATGGATATGATGAACCGAGTATTTAAGGAATATTTGGATCAGTTCGTTGTTGTCTTTATTGATGACATCCTCATATATTTCAAAAGCCATGAAGATCATGAGCACCATTTGAAGCTGGTACTCCAAAGGCTTCGAGAAAATAAGCTATATGTCAAGCTGAAGAAATGCGAGTTCTGGCTTGAGGAAGTAACATTCCTTGGGCACGTGGTGTCAAAACATGGAGTATCTGTTGACCCGGCGAAGATTGAAGCAATACAAAGTTGGAAGCAACCTAAGTCGGTGACCGAAGTACATAGCTTTCTGGGCTTGGTTATTATCGGAGATTCGTGTAAGGATTTTCTCGAATCGCTACTCCGTTAACTCAGCTGACTCGTAAAGATACAAAATTCGTATGGAGCGAGGAATGCGAGAAGAGTTTTCAAGAGCTTAAGAGGAGACTCATTTCGGCACCTGTTCTGACAATACCATCTGGTTCAGATGGATTTGTTATCTACAGTGATGCTTCAGGCAAAGGGTTAGGATGTGTTCTCATGCAACATGGGAAAGTCATAGCTTATGCCTCGCGACAACTCAAAGAATATGAGAGGAATTACCCTACTCATGATCTAGAGTTGGCAATAGTCATTTTTGAGTTGAAAATTTGGAGGCACTATCTATATGGGGAGAAAGTGGAGATATATTCAGACCATAAAAGTTTCAAATATTTCTTCACCCCAAAAGAACTCAACATACGACAACGACGTTGGCTCGAGCTATTGAAAGATTATGACCGTACCATTCAATACCATCCTGGAAAAGCGAACGTTGTAGCTGATGCATTAAGTAAAAGATCATATACGGGAACGAGTGCGATGTTGTCAATACAGAGGCCCATTTTGTGTGATTTATAAAAGATGAAGATAGAATTCAAGACTTCGGGGACCCATGCGATGATGTCAAGTATACGCATAGAACCGACTTTAATCGAAAAAGTTAAAGTTCCTCAAGCCACAGACCTGGAGCTGATGCGTATAAGGAAGAATGTACAAGAAGGTGCTATTCCAGAAGCAAGAATCGATGAAGAAGGAATACTTCGAGTCCAGTCCAGACTTTGTGTTCTTCATAACTCTGATTTAAAATACAAGATCATGATGGAGGCACACAATACACCGTTTGTAATCCATCCTGGAAGTACCAAAATGTATCGTGATCTTCGACATACATTTTTGTGGAACAATATGAAGAGAGAGATCGTGAAGTTTATCTTGAGGTGTTTGACTTGTCAACGTGTAAAGGCAGAGCATTAAGTACTAAAGGGTCCACTGCAACCACTTGGGATTCTGAAATGGAGGTGGGAACACGTTACCATGGATTTTGTTACAGGTCTTCCCAAGGTTTCTCAAGACATAGATATGATTTGGGTTATTGTTGATAGATTAACTAAGTCTGCTCATTTCTTGCCTATACGAGAGACTTATTCCCTAGAACGACTTTCTCGTATGTATGTAAATGAGATTGTGAGATTGCATGGCATGCCAGTATCTATAGTTTCAGATCGTAACCCAAGATTCACTTCACAATTTTGGGTTAGCTTGCAAAAAGCTATGGGCATGGATTTACGATTCAGTTCGGCATACCATCCTCAAACGGACGGACAATCAGAGAGGACTATTCAAACTCTTGAAGATCTATTAAGACTCTGTGTCCTAGACTTCAAAGGGAGTTGGGATAAGTATTTATCATTGGTGGAATTCTATTACAACAACAGTTATCAGGCAAGTATAGGTGTGGCTCCATTCGAAGCATTATATGGACGAAAGTGTCGCTCTCCAAAATGTTGGGATGAGGTAGGTGAAGCAACATTGTTGGGACCAGAGTTGGTACGTATGACTACAGAAAAGATCCAAATGATTCGACAACATATACAAATGGCACAAGATCGATTAAAGAGTTATGCGGATCTTCATCGAAAGGACGTGGAATTTAGTATTGGGGATCATGTATTGTTATGAGTTGCTCCATGGAAGAGACTTACAAGATTTAGGAAGAGAGGAAAGCTCAATCCAGGATTTATTGGTCCATTTCAGATTCTTGACCGAGTAGGAAAAGTAGCCTATAGACTCGCGTTACCTCCAAACATGTCTCGTGTTCATAATATTTTTCACATATATGTACTTCGTAAATATGTGAAAGACCCGAACCACATTATTGAGTTAGAACCAGACAAGATAGCCGAAGACTTAACGTATGAGGAGGTACCTGTCAAGATCTTGGATAGAAAGGAGCATGTCCTATGCACAAAGGTCATACCACAAGTCAAAGTTTTGTGAAAGAACCATGCTATTGAGAAAATGACCTGGGAGTTGGAAATGGAAATGAAAGCGAGGTATCCTCACCTTTTCGAAACACTAGGTACGTACGTCAATTTCGAGGATGAAATTTCATAAGGAGGAGAGGTTGTAAGACCCCAACTTATTATAAATGAAATTGAATTTCTCTATTTATTATTTTAAAATAGTAAGGGTTGAATTGATTAATGTGGTTAGTTATGGGTAAAATACGCAAATAGTTCAAATAAGCAAGTGGTTATCAAATATTCATTATTATCGGGGAATATTCGTTTGGTCGTGGAATATTCGTACGACGGCGCAGCCTTGTGTGGGCCCCACAAGGAAAAGTGATTAGATGAAGAAAACGACAAGTATAAGTTGTTTATAAATAACGGCGTAGTTGTTACCGTTAATACTGTTAGAATATCCAGTGGTTAAAACACAGTAATACGCGTTGTTGCACAGTAGCACACGGTATTGCACCAATTATTGATTCTTATGTAGGAAGGTACTACTCAATAATTGTTACAGTAATTACTGTTCATTATTCTATTCTATTGATTTAATAATTGCTACGTTGATATTTTATATTATTGTTGTTTCAATAATTGTCACTACACAGTATTTCCCATTATCAGATTAATAATTCATATTATTTGAATAATATTATTAGATAATATTATTGGCAATGTCTAGAAAGTTCTGTCTAAGGAGAGGTTTGGTCACCTAATTGCGCGCCAGTAAGGAGAAATCTTTATTGAAAAGCCCCCTCTTTCTTGGGAACGGCCTGTTTTGTCAGTATTGTGATTCTATAATATTATCTGTCAATAATCAATTATTGATTTATATGATAAGAAAAATATTTATTTTATGTGGATATAGATGGAGAAAATTTTTAGTGTGACAATTGTTAGAAATTGATATTTTATCTTTTCTGATAAAATAATTTATTTAAATATATTATTATATTATAATAATATAATAATTGTGATATTTTTACAATGAATGTGGGATATAGGAATAAATGAGGAGGAAGAGTATTTTTGTTACAAAAAATATTGAACACATGTTTTGTATGTGGATTTCGGTCAATTTCTGTTTAGAATTTAGAAAAACATAAACTTACAAAGTTGTAGAGAATTGAATTTTCTATGGAAAGACATAAGATTCGAATTTTTCTGATAAAAGTGTTATTTATTATGAATTATTGAAGTTCCGAAATAATTAATTTTTGAAGTTTTAAATATTTTTTAAATGAAAAACGTTTTTGTTATGTTTGGGGGAGCCCACTGGTTGTTGAAATGGCTGAATTCAGTATTCAAAGTGGGCGTAGGAAATTTATAAAATTATATTAATATTTTATTAAATTTTCTGCTTTGGTGTTCTAAGCATTTTCTTATAAATAGGGTGCTTAGGTTAGAATTAAAAAACACACCAGAAATTGAAATCTTTTCTCTCTATTATCGAGTGTATTCTTGCGGGTATTTTGATACTTTGAGTGTTGCTATACGGTGTAAGTTCCTTCAGCACTATATCCAGTATTCCAGTCAGAAGTACTGTCTTTTCGAGGTAAGGGATGTTTTTTTTTTATATATGATATTATTTCTTTCAATATCATTATGCCAAAATATTGGTCTGAACTTTTTATCAAATTTGGAATTTTTTATGTCGGGGTTACTATTCACGTATACGACACTATTCACGTATACGACACTATTCACGAATACAGCACTATTCACCAAAAAATTAAATTTTCATTTTTTGTCCAAGATATCTATTATGGATATTAGCTTTGATTGTATCCATGTTTTGATCATTCTTGAATTTTACTTCACTATGATTATTTATGAAGTATTTGTGAACTCGGATTGTTTAAAGTACGAATCCTTAATATTTGTTCTTTTGTTTCACTGGATTCGTTTTCTTTAAAATATTTCTCATCATCCTCAGTCCTAAATAATGATATAACTGAATATCTTTGGCATGTAGTGCAAAGATGAATAATTTTCTAATGAATATCTTTGGCCCGTAGTGCAAAGATGAACAGGTGTTTAGATGAACATGACTAACTGATGAATATCTTTGGCCTGCAGTGCAAAGATGAACATTTGATTCCAGATATATATATTGATTGATGTTACAGGGATAAAATATTGACGATGAACTTTTAAATTCATAAATAGAAGATAGTAGATTTTATTCTCTACTTAACTCTTCTAATGAATTATTATTTTCTCTGTGAATATTGATTTAAAACTTGTTGTCTATTGTATTCTATTAAATTTTTTCCCTGTTGAGGACTAACGATAATTTGTTCTATATTATCTTGGTCATAATATTCTTTACTGGGCTAGTTGAGCTCACCATTTTCCTTTTTATTCTATTTTTCTTCTAAGGATGCGAGAATGTAACAAGTGCTAGTCGGGGTATGGAATGATGGTCCTAGAAAGTTGTTTAGTAGTCCTCATTATTTTTATAAAATAATGTATCAATAATTGTAATGAAGACTTATTTGAGTGTGGATATTGTCTAGAAGACAATATTTGTATTTAAACTTATAGTTTAAGTGTTGTCGTATTTTGCACAACAATTGTATTAATAAAGTTATAGTTATTTTTGTACCATGTTTTGGCAACTCAAAATGGGTGATGTATACCTGTTTTGGGGGCGTCACATTTCTTCTTCACGAATAGAGCATGAGCACCCCAAGGAGACATACTAAGACGAATGAAACTGATGACTAACAATTCCTGCAATTGGGTCTTTAACTCCTGAAGTTCAATAGGAGCCATTCGATATGGGGCTTTGGAAATAGGTTTTGTACCAGGTTCAAGGTCGATACAAAATTCAATTTCTTGCTCTGGGGGTAGGCCAGGAAGTTCTTCAGGGAATACGTCAGGAAATTTATTAACAATAGAAATATCATTCAAAACTGACGTATTTTTGTTTAAATCCGTGACATGAGCTAAGAAAGCTTGACATCCGCTTTTCAATAAACGAATAGCTTTATGGCTTGAGATGACAGTGATTGATTTTATTGGTTTGGTTGCTTGAATTCACATAATAGATTGGTTAGGAATGTGAAAGCTAACAACCTTACAAAAATAATCAATTTTTGCATGATGAGTAGTTAACCAATCAATCCCTACAATTATGTCAAATGCAAGTATTTTCAATGAAATAAGATCGACAGGTAATGTGAGGGTATCGATTTGAACCAAACAAGACTTATAAACAGTGGATGTAATGAAGGTTTCTCCCAACAGAGTTTCAACAGATAAGTCAAAGTCTAATTTCTCTAGAGTCAAATTTAAACGTTGAGCGCAAGTAGGAGAAATAAAAAAATGGGTAGAACCGGTATCAAATAAGGTATAGACTTCGCTAGAGTTTATGATAAGCTTACCCGCGATGACCTCGTTCAGGTTCCTTGCTTTCTGGGAGGTCACGACAAACACTCTCCCTTAAACTACCGGCTTTGACTTTTCTAGGATGACCTTTGGTACCTCCATCCCAGCTGGACTTGTCTTCGGTGCATGACAAAATCGGGCTAGGTGACCTTCTCTTCCATAATTATAACACGCTTTGGACTGCATCGCGCAGTTTGAACTGATGTGTCCCTCCCCTCTGCATTTGAAGCATGTGATAGGTGGTCGTTCTCCTTCCTTAACAACGGGTGCTGGTGCTGACGTCTTTGCATCATTGTTGAATCTCCTCTTCTTGAAATGTTCACTCTTATTGTCTTGGCCATGATTACCACCGAAGTGATTATCATTTCTAGCATGTTGATTCCCTCCACGTTTGTTGTCACCGCTTCAATGACTGTTACCACTGGTATTATCATTTTGCCGGCTGCTCTCTCTTAGTTGGGTTGACTCATTATCACGTTCCAATAGCTAAGCCCTATTCACAACATCTGAATAAAAGCAAAGTTTGTGAGAGATAAGGTATTGACGAATCTCGGGTTTTAAACCTCTTAGAAACATCTGCGTCATTCTCTCCTCATTATCAACTAAGTGGGACGCAAACCGGGACAACTCAACAAACTTGGCTTCATACTGTGACACGGTCATGTTGTTTTGCTCTAGTTTAATGAACTCTACCTCTTTCATGTGACGAATACTTTCGGGAAAGTACTTGTTGTTGAACAGTTCTTGGAACTTCTCCCAAGACATCTTCAGTACGGCAGGTTGAGTACGCTTTACAGATTCGCACCAATAATCTGCTTCTGCCCGCAACATAAAGGTGGCAAAGGGAACTTTTTGCTCATCGGAGCATCCCAAGATATCAAATATCTTGTTGATCTGCTTTATCCACGTCTCCGCCTTAAGTGGTTTTGGTTCTCCAAAAAACTCTAGCGGTCCCAGCTCCTTGAACTATTTAGCAGTGACCGTCCGAGAGTTGCGAGTGTTTCCACCAGCATTTTGGACAGGAGTCTCTCTTGCCTGATGTTGCATGAATTGCAGGAAGCCTCTGAACATCCCATCGTTCATCATTTGGTCAGTGTTGTTGTTTGCATGAGGATTATTGCCTTCCTGATGCACATTATCCTGATTGTTGATTTGTGAAGACTCAACGGTCTCCTGTGCTCCATTGCTATTCTCAACATTCTCAGATATCATTTTTAAATACTGCCACAAAACAAGGATTAATTGACATGTCACATATTATCCCTATACTCTGACCAACCAATTAAATACCTAAAAAACTTAGTAAGGTCATACTAGCGAAGGAATTCCCCGTCTCTCCCCTCCTAGTTCTTGTCTCACATCTCTGCCAGGGATCATATCCCTAAGCTTTGATACCAACTGTGACGTCCTTAAAATAGGTATACATCTCCCATCTTGAGTCGCCAAATACATGGTACAAAATTCAAATACAACTTAATAATACAACTGTCGTGTAAAATATGACAAAACATAAACAGAGAGTTTTAAAATGAATATTGTCTTCTAGACAGTATTCAACTCAAAGGGAGCTCTCAATACAATTATTATCACACTATTTCATAGAATAGTGAGGACTACTAATGCTATCATCTGGACCGTCACTCCGTTCCCCGACTAGTCCCAACTACGTTCTCATTTCCTAAAGAGGACAATGAAAGCAAAAGGGTGAGCTCAACTAGCCTAGTAAGAAATATTATGACTAAGATAATGCAGAATAATTAATCATTAGCCTTCAACAGTGTTAAACTGATAAAATATAACAAACCTCAAGTTTAACTGCAGGGGAATAAGCAACCTATGAGAAGAGTCAAGTAGAGAATAAAATCTACTATCTTCTATGATTTAAAAGGTTTTTCATCACTTTTATCGCTGAGACTAAGCTTAATAAATAATCCACATCATCCCTGGACTACGGCCAAGGATATTCATTAGTATCACGACCACAAATTATTCATGCACTACGGACCAAGGATATTCGTGTATTCATCAATGGTCATGATCATGCCAACAACTGTCCATCAATACACTATGGGCCAATGAGGACTTTTACCACATCATTTGTAACATTACGGTCATGATTATACCGAATAATCTCTGGTCATAATCATACCAAGTCCATCTATGCACTACAGGCCACAAATGACTTTCAACAGAATATAATCATGAGGATGATGACAATGATATAAGAATTCAATAAAACAAGTTCAAGGATAAATTTTTAAAGATTTATAATTTAATTTATCCAAAAATCAATAACGTCCAAATTGTCAACATGATACCGCTTTGTGGAGTAAAATTCAAGAATAATATTGTACCAAAACTAATTTGGACCGAAACCGAATCAATTTTTTTCATGAATAGTACCCCGGGTGAATAGTACGATAGTGAATAATACCCCGTGAATAGTACTTCGGGAATAGTAACCCCCGTGAATAGTACTCTGACATGAAAAAGTTAAAACTTATCAAGAATGCTCAGAATAATATTTTCATGAAAAGATACTGGATGAAGCGCAAATATCAAGGATATTCTACTAATTTCATGGAGTATAGAAGTCAAAATTTTAACAAAACGAGTATAGAATTCGAAATCTGAAACGAAATAATATTACTTACATACTACAGAGTATGGAAGAAAATATTATTTCAAGTGGATATTGAACAAAAATAACATCCCTTACTTTGAAAAGAAGAGTATTCCAACTGGTATAGCGGGGATATTCTTGAAGAAAATTTTCACTGTTTTCTACGCTCAAAGCTTTCTAAAACTCTAAAGAAATACGCTCAAGATTATAGAAGAAGAATTCTCTGATTCTGGTGTGATTTTTAATTCTAATTTAAGCGTCTATTTATAGAAAAATGCTAGAACGCCAAAGGAGACTAAATAATAAAATAATATTATTATTTGTACAAAATTTCTACGCATGCTTGTTGAATTGTTGGGCAGCCATTTCTAAAAATTTTTGGCAGCCCACATATTAAAAACAAAAGTAGGTCCCACCCAATTTTAATAAAAATTATTTTATTTTTTGAAACTTCAGTAATTCATAATAAATTGCCATTTTATCAGAAAAATATGAATTTTATGTCCATTCCACATGAAATCGAATTCTCTACAACTTTGTAGCTTTAAGTTTTCCCAAATTCCAAACAAAAAATATCTGAAATCTACAAACGGATGGTTTTTAACACCTTTTAAATTTCACAACAAATCATGCGTTAATTTTTAACGGTTCAAAATTTGTGGACATAAACTCAACTTATATATGCATAACATATCCAAAAATCACAACAATCCAACGGTCGGATTAAAATTATAACTCACACAATAGAGCTTTAAGAACACCAATTTGATTTTTTAATACTTTCAATCCGACAAAATACTGATAAAGCACCTCAACATTAATTCCTTCATTTATAACCACATAAAATAAATATTTTCCTATCCATCATTTATGTCTACATAAAATAAATATTTTCTTATCATATAAATCAATAATTAATTATTCACAAATAATATTACATAATCACAATAATGACAACTAGGCCGTTTCCAGGAAAGAGGGGGCTTTCCGATAAGGATTTCTCCTTACTAGCACGTAATTAGGTGACCAAACCTCTCCTTGACAGAACTTTCTAGACATTGTCAACAATGATATCTAATAATATTATTCAAATAATATGAATTATTGATATGATAATGAAAAATACTGTACAGTGACAATTATTGAAACAACAATAATATAAAATATCAACGCAACAATTATTGAATTAATAAAATAAAATATTGAACAGTAATTACTGTAACAATTATTAAGTAGTGCTTTCTTACGTAAGAATCAATAATTCAAAAATACTGTGCAATACCGTGTGCTACTGTGCAACCCCGCGTATTACTATATTTTAACTACCTGGAATTCTAACAGTTAACGGTAAAACTTTCGCCGTTATTTTATAAAAAAAAATATTTTTGTCATTTTCTTAATCTGACAATAATTCTGTTGTGGGGTCCACCAATGATTGTGTCGTCGTACGAATATTCCCCGACCAATCGAATATTATATAACAACTTGCGTACTTTGCAAAATTTATAAATATTACCCACAACTATAACATTATATCAAATTCACTCCATAATATTCAAAAATGATATTTATAGAAAATTCATCTTTATTCATAAAAGTTGGTGTCTTAAAAAGATGATAGCAAGCCTTCAGTGGAACAACAAAGAAGAATTAATCCAATTATGAAGAAAGTGGTCAAAAAAGAAGTGTTGAAATGGCTGGACGCAAGAATTATATATCCGATCTCAGACAGCTCGTGAGTGAGTCCGGTACAGTGTGTGCCGAAGAAGGGGGAATGATTGTAGTCTCCAATAAAAACAATGAATTGATATTGACGAGGACAGTAACGGGGTGGAGAGTCTGCATGGATTACCGCAGACTTAACAAAGCTACAAGGAAGGATCGCTTCCCACTACCGTTTATTGATCAGATGTTGGACAGACTAGCAGGTCATGAATTCAATTACCTTCTGGGCGGGTATTCAGGCTATAATCAGATTGTGATAGCTCCAGAAGACCAGGAAAAGACAACTTTCACATGTCCGTATGGTTCATTTGCCTTCAGAAGGATGTCTTTTGGTTTGTGCAATGCCCCAGCCACTTTTTAGAGATGTATGATGGCTATCTTTTCGGATATGGTGGAGCATAATGTGGAGGTATTTATGGATGACTTCTCAGTATTCGGGGATTTTTTTGATTTGTGTCTGGAAAATTTAGTGATGGTTTTGGAAAGATGTGTTGAGACGAACTTAGTGTTAAATTGGGAAAAGTGCCATTTTATGGTACAAGAAGGAATAATTTTGGGACATAAGGTGTCGAAGAAAGGGTTAGAGGTGGAGATGGCCAAATTAGAGACCATTGAGAATTTTCCACCACCGACTTCTGTAAAGGTGTTCGCAGTTTTGTAGGACATGCAGGCTTCTACCGCAGATTCCTTAAAGATTTCTCCAAGATAACAAAGCCACTTTGCAGCTTATTGGAGAAGGATGCACAATTCAAGTTTGATGAGGATTGCATGTCGATGTGTGATGTCAGTGATTATGTTGTGGGGGCTATTTTGGGCCAGAGAAGGGAAAAGATTTTTCATGTGATATACTATGTGAGCAAGACCCTTACTGATGCTCAGTTGAACTATACCACCACAGAGAAGGAACTATTGGCAGTTGTGTATGCATTTAACAAGTTTCGGGCATATCTAATTGGGACAAGTGTGATAGTATACACAGATCATGCGGCAATTCGATACTTGGTGGCAAAGAAGGATACAAAGCCTCGTTTGATCAGGTGGATACTGCTGTTGCAAGAATTTAATTTGGAGATTAAGGATAGAAAGGGAACTGAGAACCAAGTGTCGGACCACTTATCTCGACTGGAAAATCCGGGAAGAGAGGTAGATGACAAGATTGTAATTAATGAGTCTTTTCAGACGAACAGTGTTTTATGGTGAAAGGGGAAGTGCCATGGTTTACAGACTATGCGAACTACTTGGTGAGCAGGATATTCCCTTCTGACTTAGTTGGACATCAAAAGAAGAAATTTTTGCATGACGTGAAGTGGTTTATATGGGATGAACCGTATTTGTTCAAATAATGTGCTGATCAGATGATAAGGAGATGTATCCCATATAGAGAGACAGATTAGATTTTGCAAGATTGCCACATTTCATTATATGGAGGTCACTACGGGTGGAGAAAGGGCAGCGGCTCAAGTGTTGCAAGCAGGATTCTATTGGTTGACGATTTTTAAAGATGCTTACAGTTTTGTCCAGAGATGTGATAGATGTCAAAGAGTTGTGAATATATCGAAAAGGAATGAGATGCCATTGAATAAAATCCTCGGTTAAAATTTTTGATGTTTGAGGGATAGATTTCATGGGTCCTTTCATTTCTTCATGTGAAAATTTATACATCTTGTTAGCAGTCGACTATGTTTCGAAGTGGATGGAAGTGGCAGCACTTCCAACTAATGATGCCAAGGTGGTCCTACGATTTTTACAAAGAAGTATTTTTACAAGGTTTGGGACTCCAAGGCCTATCACTAGTGATGAAGGCAGTCATTTCTGTAATCAGCAATTTACAGCTCTGTTGGCTAAGTATGGGGTAAATCATCGCATTGCTACAGCTTACCATCCTCAAACCAATGGCCAGGCAGAGGTTTCAAATCATGAAGTAAAGAGAATTTTGAAGAAAGTCGTAAACCCCACAAGAAAGGATTGGTCATTAAAACTTGACGATGTTGTATGGGCGTATAGGACTGCTTACAAGACTCCGTTGGGCATGTCACCTTTACAGCTGGTTTATGGAAAGGCTTGTCACCTTCCCATGGAGCTTGAGCATAAGGCGTATTGGGTAATTAGGAAGCTCAATTTTGATTTGAAGGCTGCAGGTGAAAAAAGCCTACTCCAACTAAATGAGTTACAAGAATTTAGATTGCAAGTGTATGAAAACTCCAAGCTGTATAAAGAAAAGGTGAAGAAATGGCATGATCGCAAGATTATGGAAAGAGTATTCGAGCCGGGACAAAGAGTTCTGTTATTTAATTTAAGACTTAAACTCTTCCCTGGGAAGCTCAAATCAAGGTGGTCAGGGCCATTTACAATGAAAATAGTTTATCCACATCGTGCAGTAGAGGTATTCAAAAAATTCCCAGATAAGTCGTTCAAAGTTAATAGACAGTGGCTTAAGCATTACTATGGCGGTGAGGTTGACAGGCAGAAAGTCACCTCCATTATTTCTTTAACATGATTGAGTCAGAGATAGTCAAGCTAATTGACTATAACTTAGCGCTCGATGGGAGGCACCCCATTATTTCTATCATTACCTCTTGTTTAATTCTGTTTTGATCATATTTATTTTTCATTTTCATGTTAGTTTTTTATAGCATAACAAGTGTTGGTATGAGTTTTGTGGAGCTGAATGTGCATATGATGATGATTAGGAGTAGCATATAAAGCATTGTTTTGGGACAGTCATTCATGCATATTAATTAGTTTATGTTTTGATTTTGGAGAATTGATATATCACATACTGATATTTATTATTTGTACAGGTGCATTAAAGATTATCAGTAGCCGCTTTGCTATTTTTAAAGATGCAGATCAGTATGGTCAGGATACAGGGCCACACGGCCGCGCAAGGAAAACATTACTAAATCACGCGCCCGCGCCGCGCCGTATTTCTGTGCAGCATAGCCTATTGCGCGCCCGCGCCTTTATTCAGTGTAAAAGTTGCGCGGCCGCGCTTGAGACCGGAGCCAGAAAATTTTTTAAGTGTTTTAAAAGACGTGTCTTCTCCCATTTCTTATATCAGTTACATTTGAAATGTGTGTATCTATTTCTCTCTTCAGACGCACGACTCTCCTCTCTCCGAACCGTTCCATTTTCAAATTCGTAACTCCTCACCCCATTCAAACTTCTATCCATATTCAAACTTCTATCTTTATCTCTATTCAGTTACAGAGAAACTAGGGTTTCTTCATAGGGTAAGCGAAAACAATAAGTTTGGGGGAGTTCAGTGCACGTAGTTTCTCATCCCAATTTTTCTTTTCAATTTAAGGTTCTTCTTCATTCAGTATAATGGGGCCAAAAAGAGAACGTTCCTTTACTTCATCATCGTCTTCCTCCAGCAATTGGAGTGAGGATGTAGTGGACCATACAAAGTTTATCAGCCTTGATGCTCAGACAGAATACTACAGGATAATAGCGAAGACATTTGTGAAGGAACGAGGTTTCAAGCCTGAGAAGCAAGATGGCCATTTATGGGATATGATACGTGAAAGAGGTTGGGGGGGAGTGACTGCGACTCCTATGCCATCACAGTGAGTTAGATTGGTTGCCAGTTTCGTATATACCTTCGCTCTCTGAAGGAATTATTTAGCCCAGCTCTCATATGTCAACCATCAAAGGTTACGATTGTACCACAACCTAACTTATCGTAACTTATCCAAACCATTAACTATAACGTTGGTTAAGTCAATTTCTTATTCCTTACGGCTTTCTGGCAACAAAATGCCATACCTCAGGATTCATTCCTTATCGACTCACATTCGGCTTTCATTAATCTTATTACCATTAATTGATTACGTCTTTCTTGATAATTAATATCTTATTAATACTTTCATTATCCATTACATGAACCCCATGTTCATTACTCATTCTTAGTGTCAAAGCCATACTGATCGTTATATGCCTTACCGATTGTTCATCGCAACAGCGTTGCGTTCACAGCGTCTATACACTTTACATTTATCTCTCACTATCATGACATAACATCGAAATGTTATTCATTACCCTCGTCGCTCAAAGTCTAAGGAATCACAACCATAGCAATCCTTCACGTTCGTTCATCGTGACTATGGTCCTCGGACATCGGTTACGTAACCCGCATTATATTCTTTATCTTTTAATCTCGTTTAATCTTTCCGTTCAACCTTCATTTAAGATTTAATTCACTTGTTTAAGTGTTACATTAGTTGGACATTATGTTCTTTATCTTCCCATACGTTTCCCCCAAGAGCTGAGCAGTTAACAGCTCATCTCTGGCTTTTTCCCTACACCGGCGATGCGGCGCCACTCTCTTCTTTATCTCTCAAGCTACGGTGCAAGTTAGTAGTGCACAACCTCCCTTGCTTGGCGCTGCGGTGCCGCCTCTCAAGGCATAGCTGGCGCTGCGGCGCCGAGCCTAAACCCTATAAAATTTTCTAAGTCTTGCATCAAGTTTGAGACGTGTACTTCCCGATCTCATAACTTCTTCGTTATAACTCAGAACGAGGTCGTTCCAAAGCTATTCTCTTCCTTATCTAACGTACTTCAATACCCCTTAGAAAAAACTTCGTTCTAAATCCATTAATGTGCCATTCGATTGGCTTGATCTTCACCCTTCATTCATTTTTATATTTTTAACGTTCTTCGTTCGTTCGTCCGTAATTCGGTCATCCGAAGTCAAAACTCGTTCATTCTTGAGTCCACGACTCACGTTTTCTACATTCTCTTACTTTCTTATGAAATCCTATAGGTTCAGGTTCATTTACTAACTTTTTAATTCTCGTTCGTCTTTTATAAAATTTTCGCCATAACTTCGTTATAGCTCTGTTTTAATCTGTTCTTCATGAACGTTTCTACCGTTCCTAACCAAGTAATAAGCAAATAACTTATACGCAATGGTTTTAAACTTGTCCATTAACAACAATTATCCTACGATGGTTTTAAATTTGTCCATCAACAACGTTCTTCGCGTTCTTCGTTCATTCTTCATTTTAATCGATATTTTGGATTACGATTTCACTTTTTATTGGAATTTGATGTTATAGAACACTATTCCTTACTTATTTCACCTACTCATTCATATAATCCACTCGAATCATTCTGATTCATTACGAATCTTATACTTCCTTAAGAAATTTATAAAATAAACTTCTAATTCTTATTTCTTCATTTTCTTACGATTTCAACCATATGAAATCGTCCCTAACATCATCTACTCCTTATCTTCATTAAGTTATGTTTTTAAACATAGAAACTTAAAGAAAATTTATAAGAGACTAGGTTTCGGATTACCTTTCTCCTTTAATCTCTTTCCGTCGGACAAAGATTGCTCACGAGCAAGCTCTTCCTCTTCCTCTTCCTCTTCTTTCTCCCATCCGAACTCTCTCTCTCTCTCTCTCTCTCTCTCAAAGTGTAGGATTTTCAAAATCTCAAAATAATGAACTAAGCTTCCTATTTATAGAAAACCAAGGCTAGGGGTATTTTAGTTATTTTTCCCCCCCCCCAAACCTCTTTACTATTCAAGTCTTAAGCACTAAGTTTACTTGGCCTCCACAATTACTTAGCCATTAAGTTTACTTAGCCCTTAAGTTTACTTCGCCCTTAAGCATAAGCACTTTACTTAGCTATTAAGTTTACTTAGTTATTACTTAACTTATCCTTTACTTAGCCATTAAGACTAATCGTATTTTACGCATCTCATTCTCGTATTCTCTTCGTATATAGTTCGTACAATATTCGTATTATACGTCGTAATAATTTTCGTACTATACTTGTATAATAACTAGTATTACACTCGTATTTCTTACGCATAATAACCCTACTTATTATACGAAATCATTAAATTCTCGGAACTCACTTTTCCTAACCCTTAGGTTTTAAGTCTGCAGGTGAAAACTTCATTTTTGCCATAACTGAAATATTATTGAATATTCTATTACGTCTTAGAATTCTATCATTATGCGTTTCTCGAAAATTCAAAATAAATCTCCGAGCAGAAACAGATGAATAGTGCCTATTTCGTCTTTTTCCCCGAAAATATTTTTGTTCCTGAAAATATTTTATTTTCATCTTGAAAAATCTTATTCGTTCAATCTAGCTCGTAGTCAGAATCCTCCCGATTTATAATCATCCTAGGTTATAGAACGATTAATAAACACATAACACATAATATTATTAATAAAAATTCCTTTTATTAATAACTAATTCTTTAAAATTAAATTCTGGACAATCTGAATTCTCCGGGTTGTCACACTTCCCCCCTTATAAAAATTCCATCCTTGGAATTTCTTAAAACCACACCCTTACCCGGGTCATCACATACACCCCTTCTTCATAGAATTTCGTCCTCAAAATTTTAGCTTACCTTTCTTCTCAACTTCCCTTCAACGGAGTCCTTATCTTTCCATCATTTCTAACCCTCATAACCTATCAAGAATCATGAAGTAGAAGGAATAACAAGGAATATAAAATTTCCTTTAAAAACGTTTCATACTTTTGCTGAGGGGTCAAATCGACCATGAACTCTTACTAGGTTTAACAACATGGCGCCATAACCTTTCTTCCAGGGTCAGTTTACAATCATAAAGAAAATAACTACATCTTAGCCATCGTATACCCCATTTCGGGATATGTTCACCTCAGACTTAAGCATTAGATTCCGCACCAAAATAATTTGGTTTGGCACAACTTCTTCAAAGAAAGCTCGATTTTCTTTTAAACATGACATACCATTTGTCTTAGCTAGAACAATTAGCTTAGACCATACCAATAAATTGGACATCAACTTGAAACATTCGTCTAGTCAACTCAATTGACATCGACTACTTCTTTAAATTCTTTTCGCAATACATCAAAACATTTTATGACGTCATGATACCGTACTTTTCACAGTACGTTGAGGACTTCGTCAGTATGTGACTTCGTCATTATACATCATACCATAGCGGGTTGTTGATCCTAAGATCACATCCAACACCAGGTTTAATTACATTAATAACTCCATCCTTTTACCATCCTTGCATCAAATGCACGGATGATATAAAATTCATTTTGATATTTTAAATCAATTTCTGTCTAGCCGAAACAATTAGCATAGACATACCAAGAATAGTTCTTTTAAAAATCTATTGGTTCCAAAAGTTGAACCAATTCTTTCCTTTTCAAAATGTACATATCAGCACGAGTTCAATAAACTTTGAAATCTAGCATAGCTAGATGACTTGGAATATCCTATTCTCTATCTTCCTTCATTGTCTTACTGCGATAATACTTAATCTTCTCTATCACCTTCATTGCTAAGTCTATTGAAAATTCTTACTTTCAGTCTAAACATTCCTATACCTTAGTACAATCCATCAACTTACCACACATTATGAGTTCAAGAACTTTCCACAATAATATGAGTTTAAGAACTATCCAGATAGACCATATGCGTCCATTCGCTGAGACGTTCAAAAACATACCATATTATTATGAGTCACGAACTTACCATAAGTATGAGTTTCAAGAACTCGCACCTACCTTATCGTTCTCTACCTATCAAGTATATACATGAGAAAAGATTCACCTTCTCGCCATATACATATTGATAGCGCGACCAATCCCAATGATTATCACTATAATAAGCTAAGCAGTTGTTACACCAAGCACAAACCTCTGCCTATAACAAAGGTTCATACAACTTAGCTATCTCATGAGTCCTCAATTGAAATTTTACAACTTCTAACTTTCCCTTTTCTTAATACAAATTTTCTTTAATTCATATAATATCCTTCACAACTCAATCTGAGTTCTTCTTCCCGTACTACTTCATAGTACCCTTCATTCATAGCATTAGCTATAAATCATTCATCGTTTAATAACTCATCTGTTACTACGAATCACTATGATCACGTGGTGATCATCTTATCCTTCTCTCTACGATTATAGTCTTAGGTACTCCTACCTAAGGTCTATAACCTATCAGCTCTAATACCAACTTATAATGCCCCAAAATTCGATCTACCTTCACACCCAGATTCCGTGCGCACTAGTACTTCATTCATCCAACATACGTCATTATATACTAAAATATAACAACATACACTCTCAAATCCCAAGTTCTAGAAACCTTATAACCTCTTTTATTATAAATAATGATAATACATTATTCATTTCATCTTACAAGAGTTACTTTTATCCGCCACCAAGGATACCTAACAGTTCATTAAGCTAGTCTATAATTCAATTTCATATTTTTACATTACAAGTCTTCACTTGATCTTCTCGCTCATTCACATTCTGAATGGCATTTCATCTGGATATCGTCAGCTTGATCTTTACGGGATCTTTAAGTTCTTCTAACCTCGTTCGCTGAAAATATTTTTCATTTAAAGCAAGTGTGAGCATTCAATTGCCTAGCAAGTTATAATAGCTGAAGACATAACTTCAAGAATTTAAACGTTCCTTTAGAACTTCGATAACCGAACAAAGGTTATGAAGCAGCTTGAATAATAGGAATAGTCTCGATTCCTATCATCTTAAAATATCAGTCACTTTCACTTTAAAATACTTTCATGCCTCTACCTTTTTCATACACCTCTTGTCTGACTAGAATCAGTAGCATAGACTTAACAATAACGGTTCATGTATAAACAGAACATACTTGTATTGAATAGCTCAATCACAGAACAGTTCATATCATAGAAACACCAAAGTGTTCACATTATGGCACAAGACCTCATATGTAACGACCCCAAAATAGGTCCATTCCATCCAACCCATTCTGAGTCGTCAAATACATGGTACAGAAAACAAATACAACTTTATTACAACAATTGTCGTGCAAAATACAACAACACATATGCTGTGAGTTTGGATACAAATATATACCAAATGTGACATTGGACACCATCATGTATCAGCACTTCACAAAGGTACCTTACATAAAGGTATAGTCAAAAACTGTTCTAGAAATTAGAATATTTGGGAAGTGCTCAAGGAAACCTTCGTACATGGGAGGCCACGCGTCTAGGTTATGATAGATATCATATGGCCACAGAATTATCCTTGGTTGACCCAATAGACCCCAAAGAAAAACGAGAAGATTACTATCATATTCTTCCCAATGGTGAGTCTTCTCTTGACTTATCATTATCTCCACTGTCTCTAATTGAGAATTATACTTCAAACAAACACCAAGATTATATAGGTAGTGCCCATAGATATACTCAGCAAGTGGATGAGCACAACCCTGTCCTATGATGACACGAGGTTGTATGTCATTAGACATCTTGTATGATAGTGACAAAACACCCTTCCAACGTTGGGTTCGCCTCACCCTATTTTCTTCACCAAATATAACTACTAAATGATGACCACCGTTCTATTCCCTTGTTACCCCCGCTCGACCCAGCTACACTCTTATTACCTGAAAGGAATTGTGAAGCAAAAGGGTGAGCACAACTAGCTCAGTAAAGAATATCATGACTAAAGATAATTAAATTATCAATAGCCTTCATCAATAATAAATCAGAGATTTAGAACATATGGTAAATGATAAAAATTTCAACCATAGTTGCAGCGGAACGAGCAATCCATTAGAAGAGTCAAATAGACTATAAAGTCTATTATCTTCTCCATGTTAAAAATCCACCAACAATATTTTATCCATGTAACATCACTCAACAGTTCCTTTTCACAATCATATGAATAACTCATAATCATAATTGTGACTATAAATTTTTCTTCGCACCCAGGACGAAGATAATTTTTATCACCTGTCTTTACCTGAAACATCAAAGATCATGGTTATACCAAATCACAATTCCTGTTTATAATCATACTAACAAATCCATCTTTGCACTACGGGCCAAAGATATTCGTCAACAGTTTATCTTTGCACTACTGGCCAAAGATATTCAACAACAGTTCATCTTTGTACTACAGGCTAAAGATATTCAACAACATATCATCTTTGCACTACAGGCCAAAGATATTCATCAACAGTTCATATTTGCACTACAGGCCAAATATATTCATCAACAGTTCATATTTGCACTACATGCCAAATATATTAATATCTCAAAGAATTATAATCATTTTAGAATTTATATAAACAATAATTATAACCATGTTGATCAATTCACCTTTGCACTTAAGCTTAAGATATTCAATTATAAATTCAATGGTCATGATCATACCAGTCACAATTCAACTTTGCACTACAGGCCAAAGAGAACCCTAGTCATGATCATACCAATAATCTACCCATCTTTACACTCCAGTGAAAGAGAATTTCAACATCAAGGTTATAAAAATGTTATATATGATAATAAAAACAATATGATCAACATATAGATTTAATCTCAAGAGTAATATTCATAACTCAACTATAATTTGGTCAGAAAAAGAAACCAATTTTATCATGAATAGTAACTCGTGAATAGTAACACATGAATAGTAACTCGTGAATAGTAACTCGTGAATAGTAACTCATGAATAGTAACTCGTGAATAGTAACCCCAACACAAAAGATAGAAATTCCACAATAAAATTCATACCAATATTTTGGTATAATGATATTGAAAGAATAACATTTCTTAAATTTATAAACAATTTATTTTAATTGTTTACACTTTACTAAATAAATCATTTAATCATTCTAAAATGCCAAACTCATAAGATTTCATCACCAATAACCAAAAATCCTCATCAAAAATTTGCATATACCTCATATAGGATTCTCAAGCCATAAAATCCTATTTTCCAATTTTCTTTCTTCACAAAACATATTTAATTCATTTACTCATAACTAGACTATTTTTATGAAAAATACCAAATCAGTTCCAAAAATATTTCTTTTCTGGAATTTAGCATAATATAGTCCCATAGTGAACATATATTTTTCTCAGAATTTTTAAAAGTCATTTACTATTTTTCATATGGCCAAAACAGCCGAATATTTAGACATTTATCAAAAATTGTACTTTTATCTAAAAATTCTAAAATTCACAGAGTATACTCCTATCATATACATGTACTCCCAATAAAAATTTCATCAATTTTGGAGTTAACCACAAGGAATTATAAGCGGTTACTTTTAAAATAATCTTTTCTCATAAAATTCATAACTCTCAATCTATACATCCAAAAATCACCATTTTTGGACACAATCAAGAAAACTCATCAAAATATCATTTCAAATTTTTCCAGAATTTTTGAAGATCAGAAAAATTACGAAACTGAAAATTATAACAACCCTTAAAATCTCTTAATATCCCTTACAATCCCTTACCTCAAAAGAGCAGTACTTCTGATCGGTATAAGGCTGAAGAAAACTTGCACTGAATAGCAACTCTCAAAGTATCTAAATACTCACAAAATATGCTTCATAATATAGAGAGAGAAAGAGAGAAAGCTTATGTTTCTGGTGTGATTTTCAATTCTAACTTAGCCCTCTATTTATAGGAAAATTTTGGTAGGTTTGACCTGCAACCTGATGGCTTTACCTGCTACTATTCCCACCCACCACATTTGAAATATAATTCAGCACATTTCTTCACCAATCATAAGTGGAGCCCACTAATTCTAGAATTTTCCACCAAAATGATAAACTCCGAAAATTCAACAATTTCTGAACCAATCATCTCGTAAAATTCATAATAAATCATACGTTCATTTTTAACGGTTCAAAATTTGTGGACATATACTCAACTTATATATGTATAACATATCCAAAAATTACCACGATCCAACGGTCGGATTAAAAATTATAACCCCCGCAAAATATCTCAAAAACCCTGATTTTTAATACCTCCATTCCGACAAAAATACTGATAAAAACCTCAACATTAACTCCTTCATTTTTAACCACAAAAATATATCCCTCGTTTATATCCACATAAAATAAATATTTCCTTATCATATGAATCAATAATTAATTATTCACAGATAATATTACAGAATCACATTTATGACAACCAGGCCGTTCCCAGGAAAGAGGGGGCTTTCCAATAAGAATTTCTCCTTACTGGCGCGCAATTAGATGACCAAACCTCTCCTTAGACAGAACTTTCTAGACATTGACAATAATGTTATCTAATAATATTATTCAAATAATATGAATTATTGATCTGATAAAGGAAAATACTGTGCAGCAACAATTATTGAAACAACAATAATATAAAATATCAACGCAGCAATTATTGAATCAATAAAATAAAATATTGAACAGTAATTACTGTAACAATTATTGAGTAGTGCCTTCTTACGTAAGAATCAATAATTTTAAAAATACTGTGCAATACCGTGTGCTACTGTGCAATAACGCGTATTACTGTATTTTAATCACCGGGTATTCCAACAGTGTTAACAGTAACAACTACGTCGTTATTTGTAAAAACTCAAATTTGTCGTTTTCTTCACCCGACAGTTATTCGTTATGGGGCCCACAAATAGCTGCGCCGTCGTACGAATATTCCCCGACAGAAAAAATATTCCACGACCAAACGAATATTCCCCGACAACAATGATTATTTTATAACCACTTGTGTATTTTGAAAAAAATCATATATCACCCTTAACTTTAACATTTATCAATTTAACCATTTACTGAATAGTAATTATAAGAAAAATTGAATACTTTTATTTCATAAAATTCGGGGTCTTACATCATACGTTCTACCACCTTGTACAAAGATCACATACTCGCACATAGACAGAACGTCTCAAGTTCAACATCTAAGAAGTTTAAGAAACTAACATTCATTTAGAATATGAATGAAGTTAGGAAACTTACCTTATGCCCAGCTACAGCTTACGCTAAATTGCTCATTCCAACTCCTAGATAATACATAAGGAAAAAATAAGCACCAATTAGTCATATATTTGACTTACGCATTGGTTTAGTTAACTTTACTTCTTAGGGTTCGCGTTCTTGCAATATAAGTTTACGCGAATAACATCCTTTATAGTTTACGGCTTCATGATATAAGGAGATTTCTTACTCAAAACATTTATCATCTTTGATGATTTGCATTCTTATCTTCTTCTTATAACTTCTCTAGGACTCAGCACGCATCGCTTCTCTGCTAGTAGTCCATATGGTACTTTGAGTGGTTTCCCATAAATAACCAACAAACAAGTTCTCGTCTCATATATATTGACATCACAGTGAGTTAGATCGGTTGCCAGTTTCGTATATACCTTTTCTCTCTGAAGGAATTATTTAGCCCAGCTCCTATATGTCAACCATCAAAGGTTACTATTGTACCACAACCTAACTTATCGTAACTTATCCAAACCATTAACTATAACATTCGTTAAGTCAATTTCTTATTCCTTACGACTTTCTGGCAACAAAATGCCATACCTCGGGATTCATTCCTTATCGACTCACATTCAGCTTTCATTAGTCTTATTACCGTTAATTCATTACGACTTTCTTGATAATTCATATCTTATTAATACTTTCGTTATCCATTACATGAGCCCCGTGTTCATTACTCATTCTTAGTGTCGAAGCCATACTGATCATTGTATTCCTTATCGACTCACATTCGGCTTTCATTAATCTTATTACCGTTAATTCATTACGACTTTCTTGATAATTCATATCTTATTCATTATCCTTGTCGCTCAATGTCTAAGGAATCACAACCATAGCAATCCCTCACGTTCGTTCATCGCGACTACGGTCCCCGGACATCGGTTACGTAACCCGCGTTATATTCTTTATCTTTTAATCTCGTTTAATCTTTCCGTTCAACCTTCATTTAAGGTTTAATTCACTTGTTTTAAGTGTTACATTAGTTGGAAATTATGTTCTTTATCTTCCCTTACGTTTCCCCCAAGAGCTGAGCAGCTAATAGCTCGTCTCTGGCTTTTTTCCTACACCGGTGTTGCGACGCCACTCTCTTCTTTATCTCTCGCATTGCGGTGCGAGTTAGCAGTGTACAACCTCCCCGGCCTAGCACTGCGGCTCCACCTCTCAAGGAATAGCTGGCACTGCGGCGTCGAGCCTAAACCCTAGAAAAATTTATAAGTCTTGCATCAAGTTTGAGACGCGTACTTCCCGATCTTATAACTTCTTCGTTATAATTTGGAATGAGGTCATTCCAAAGCCATTCTCTTCCTTATCTTACATACTACAATACCCCTTAGACAAAACTTCATTCTGAATCTGTTAAAGTCCCATTCGATTGGCTTGATCTTCACCCTTCGTTCATTTTTACGTTTTTAACGTTCTTCGTTCGTTCGTCCGTAATTCGGTCATCCGAACTCCGAACTCGGAACTCGTTCATTCTTGAGTCCATGACTCACGTTTTCTACATTCTCTTACTTTCTTATGAAACCCTACACGTTTGGGTTCATTTACTAACTTTCTAATTCTCGTTCGTCTTTTACAAAATTTTTGCCATAACTTCGTTATGGCTCAGTTTTAATCCGTTCTTCATGAACGTTTCTACCGTTTCTAACCAAGCAATAAGCAACTAACTTATACGCGATGGTTTTAAACTTGTCCATCAACAACAATTATCCTACGATAGTTTTAAATTTGTCCATCAATAATGTTCTTCGTGTTCTTCGCGTGTTCTTCGCGTTCTTCGTTCGTTCTTCATTTTAATCGATATTTTGGATTATGATTTCACTTTTTATTGGAATTTTATGTTATAGAACACCATTCCTTACTTATTTCACCTACTCATTCATATAATCCACTCGGATCGTTCTGATTCATTACGAATCTTATACTTCCTTAAGAAATTTATAAAATAAACTTCTAATTCTTATTTCTTCATTTTCTTATGATTTCAACCTTATGAAATCATTCCTAACATCATCTACTCCTTATCTTCATTAAATTATGTATTTAAACATAGAAACTTAAAGAAAATTTATAAGAGACTAGGTTTCGGATTACCTTTCTCCTTTAATCTCTTTCCGTCGAACAACGATTGCTCACGAGCACACTTTTCCTCTTCCTCTTCCTCTTCCTCTTCCTCTTCCTCTTTCTCTTCCTCTTCCTTCTCCCATCCAAACTCTCTCTCACTCTCACTCTCTCTCAAAGTGTAGGATTTTCAAAATTCCAAAATAATGAACTAAGCTTCTTATTTATAGAAAACCAAGGCTAGGGGTATTTTAGTCATTTCCCCCCAAACCTCCTTACTATTCAAGTCTTAAGGACTAAGTTTACTTGGCCTCCACATTTACTTAGCCCTTAAGCATAAGCACTTTACTTAGCTATTAAGTTTACTTAGTCATACTTAACTTATCCTTTACTTAGCCATTAAGACTAATCGTATTTTATGCATCTCATTCTCATATTCTCTTCGTATATAGTTCGTAATATACGTCATAATAATCTTGGTACTATACTCGTATAATAACTAGTATTACACTTGTATTTCTTACGCATAATAACCCTAATTATTATATGAAATCATTAAATTCTTAGAACTCATTTTTCCTAACCCTTAGGTTTTAAGTCCGCAGGAGAAAACTTCGTTTTTGCCATAACTAAAATATTATTGAATATTCCATTGAGTCTTAGAATTCTATCATTATGCATTTCTCAGAAATTCAAAATAAATCTCTGAGCAGAAACGGATGAATAGTGTTTATTTCGTCTTTTTCCCCGGAAATATTTTTGTTCCCGAAAAAAAAAAATTCGTCTTAAAAAATCTTATTTGTTCAATCTAGCTCGTAGCCAGAATCCTCCCGATTTATAATCATCCTAGGTTATAGAATGATTAATAAACATCTAGCACATAATATTATTAATAAAAATTCCTTTTATTAATAACTAATTCTTTAAACTTAAATTCTGGACAATTCGAATTCTCTGAGTTGTCACACCACACCCGAGGGGAAAAGGCTTTATCCTTCAACCCGCATCATTAGTGCCTTCACCACAGCCCACACAGGTAACTGAAGCAGGCACGTCAACCCAAGCCCTTATTGTCCATGATGATCATCATCTCCGAAGGTTGGAGAGGAAGGTCGACGCTATGTACGACAATTTTGCAGCATTTGCCAATGGTTTGACGATGTCTCTAGTAAAAGCTCTCGCGCAACAGGGTGCCATGCTTGAGTGGCCATAATTTGGGACTACAACACCATTTCCACCGTCGGATTCACCACCTGAAGAGGGTGGTGCAACTGATCATTAGGGGAGTTCTTTTAAACCCTATACCTTTATTCATTGGGACAATGAATAGTTTAAGTTTAGGGGTACTGGGTAGTAGTGTAGTTGCATATAGTTAATTTGCATATTTTTGCATGTTTAGTTTAATTTTTGCATGTTTAATTGTTTAGTATGTGTTTAATTAATAATTGCAGAAAATTTTTCTGTTTTTAGTAGTTATTATGTGTTTTAGTTATGTGTTTAGTTGCATGTCCCAAATATCTAGCTTTATGGAGTTTAGTCTAGCCAATGATGAAATAGAATTTTGATGGATTTTTGAATTTAGTGGATAACATGAGCTTAGCTATAATATTTTACATGATGTAAGCCATGCTTGTTGTTTAGATGCTTTCGGTTAGCACATACGTGTTCACATAGGCTTGTTGGTATAAGAATAATGTGTTTTTATTGCTTAGTAAAAAATGTTGTTTTTAAAATAGAATTGTGTTGAAAGTGGACTTAGGCTATGAAAACATTGATAATCAAATTTTGGGAACACATGGGTATGTTTATTGTATATAAAAAAAGAAAAAGAAAAGAAAGAAAAATCCATCTTGGAACCTTCCTGAGCTAAATTATTGAATCCTTGGAAGGGGCGAGATAGAGCGTAAAACGCACTAGCTGTGTATAAAAAAATAGCAATAAACACCACAAGAAAGTGCAAAAATCGCCCTCGTTAGTAAAACTAAAGCATATTAAACCAATTGTTGAACCTCAGTTTGTTTTGATGTGTTGGAGTAGTTTTTATGCATTAGTATACATGCTTCTTGAATTAGACTTCAATTTTATGTTTTTAGCAGTATAACATGTTTAGTCTTTGCCTTGGTCAAGTATATTTGTGAACACAACACACACACACACACTAACATCTTTATAGTGAATATGGGTTATTTGATTGTATGATATTATGTATGTAGTTTGGTTTGAAACTTTAGTCTTGAATCCGGATAATTCGCTAAGGCACATTAGATTGGAATTCCATTTTGGCTAGAAAACTTGGGACTTTATTGCATCATAGTTTAGTTTGCATAGCATGTAGTTGCATTGCGTTATTTATTTTCGTATGTTTTACTTGAGAGCAAGCAATAGTTCAAGTTTGGGGGTATTTGATAAGTAGGTTTTATACCTACTTATTAGGTGCCAACTCACTAGAATGATGCTCATCTCAAGTAGTTTTTACTATGTTTTAGTTGCATTTTATGTTTATTTTGTAGTACTTGTAGTTGGAACTCCTATGGCAAGGAAAGGCATGGAAAAGCAAGAAATGGCATGTGTGACGCCCCCAAAATAGGTATACATCACCCATCTTTGGTCGCCAGATACATGGTACATAAATCAAATATAAACTTAATTATACAACTGTCGGATAAAATACGACAAAACATAGCTGAGAGTTGAAATAAGAATATTGCCTTCTTAGACAATATCCACTCTCAATGGAGTTCTTATTACAATTATTATCACACTATTTCACAGAATAGTGAGGACTACTAAAACAACCATCTGGACCGTCAATCCGTTCCCCGACTCGTCCCAGCTATATTCTTATTTCCTGAAGAGAACAGTGAAAGAAAGGGTGAGCTCAACTAGCCCAGTAAGAAATATTATGACTAAGATAATGCAAAATAAATTATCATTAGCCTTCAACAATGTTAAACTGATAAAATACAATAAACATAAAGGTTAACTGCAGCGGAACAAGCAATCCATTAGAAGAGTCAAATAGAGCATAAAATCTAATATCTTCTATGATTTAAAAAGTTTTTCATCAACTTTATCGCTAAGACTCAGCTTAATAAATAAACCACATCATCGAATCATCCCTGCACCACGGCCAAGGATAATCATGTAATCATCAATGGTCATGATTATACCGAATAATCTCTTGTCATAATCATACCAACAACTGTCCATCAATGAACTACAGGCCAATGAGGACTTTTACCACATCATTCGTCACATTAAGGTCATGATTATACCGAATAATCTCTGGTCATAATTATACCAAATCCATCTCTGCACGTAAGCCAAAGATGACTTTCATCACAATATATGCATGAGGATGATGGCAATGACATAATAATTCAATAAAACAAGTTCAATGATAAATTTTAAAGATTTATAATTTAATTCATCCAGAAATTAATAACGTCCAAATTGTCAACATGATACTGCTTTGTAGAGTAAAATTCAAGAATAATATTCATGTACCAAAAATAATTTGGATAGAAAAGAAATATATTTTTCGGATAAATAGTACCCCGTGAATAGTATCCCGTGAATAGTACTTTGGGAATAGTACCTCATGAATACTACTCCGACATGAAAAGTACCCCAAATACCCGAGTGAATAATATTCGGGTGAAGAGTAATTTGGGTGAATAGTAACCTGTGAATAGTAACTCGTGAATAGTACTCCGGCATGAAAAGTGTCACGAATACTCGAGTGAATAATACTAGAGTGAATAGTAACTGGGTGAATAGTAACCTGTGAATAATAACTCGTAACAAAAAAATACCAAATAAAATGATATTTCATGACGAATACAAAAGAAATGATATCTCATACGAGTATAATAGAATATACGAAACTGCAAATGGATTTTCATCCGCCATGCGGTAATCCACGTAGACAGATCATTTCCAACAGAATAATAAAGAATGGAATAACAAAAGAATTCACCAGGCATGCGATAGACCGCACAGACAGGTTATTCCCAACAGAATAATAAAGAATGGAATAATAGAAGAATTCACCAGGCATGCGATAGACCGCACAGACAGGTTATTCCCAACAGAATAATAAATAATTTAACCAGGTCATGCGTAATACGTACAGACATGATATTCTAATAGAATAATAAAGAATGAAACCAGGTCATGCATAATCCGAACAGTCAGGATATTCCAACAGAATAATAAAGAATGGAATAACAGAAGAATTTCACCATGTATGCGGTACTTTGCATAGACAGGTTATTCCAATATAATAATAAAGAATAGAATAACAGAAGCTATCTTCATGAATACGAAAGAAATAATACCCCTTACCTTAGAAGAAACTGGATATTGGAATAGTGAGGTAGCAGACTTTTCTTCTTCTTTCTCTCTATAATTTCTCTCTATAATAACTGCTCTTGTGAGACTTAGTGAATTGGTGAGATATGAAGGAAGAATGAGCTTCTATTTATAGGAAAATATAGTTTCAATAATTGCACATTTTGGGGCTCAAAATATTACAGTATAATACCTCCCTCTTTTTCTTCATTTTTAATTTAGTCCTGCAAGTATTATCAAACTTGCACCACCTCCCCTAATAGTAAATCATGTGAATTAATAGTTCATTCATGTGACTCAATAGTATAATCATGTAAAAAAACTAATTACAGTATAGTACCTCCATTTTTAACTTAGTCATGCAAGTATTATCAATCTTGCACCAACTCCCCTTATAGTACAAGAATGTGAATCAATAGTACACACATGTGAATAAATAGTTATAAGCATGTAAAATAATAGCAATTAATTGCTTATTTATCCGATTAATTACCCGATTGGTCAATATAACCTCCAGACATTAATTATTATTGAAATAAATGTCGATTTCCACTAACACCAATAATTTCTAGACAATGGAACTATCAATTTCATCTTTAATCAACACAAACCTATTCATCATTAATATTATAACTCACAAAATTTAACAACCAGGTCGTTTCCAGAAAAGAGGGGGCTTTCCGATAAGGATTTCTCCCTATTGGCGCGCAATTAGGTGACCAAATCTCTCCTTGACAGAACTTTCTAGACATTATTAATATTGTAAATAATAATATGAATAAATTTTTCGTCTCAATTATTGATTTAATAATATAACAAATTATACAGATTATAGTGTGACAATAATTGAATCAATAATATGAGAGATTTGATGCAGCAATTACTGTAACAATAATTGAGTATAACTGAGTGACTTCTTACGTAAGCATCGATAATCAATACCGTGTGCTACTATGCAACCACGCGTATTACTGTACTTTTACTACCAGGTAGTTCAACAGTTTTAACGGTAACACTTTCGTCGTTATTTTTATAAAAAGATAATTCTGTCATTTTTTAACTACGACAATACTTCCGTTGTGGGGTCCACCAATGATTGTGTCGTCGTACGAATATTCTCTGTTAAAACGAATATTCCCCGACCAATCGAATAGTATATAACAACTTGCTTACTTTGTAAAATTTATAAATATTACCCACAACTATAACATTATATCAAATCCACACCATAATATTCAAAAAAATATTTCGAAAAATTTAAATCTTTATTCATAAAATTTAGGGTCTCAGAATCTCCCCTCCTTATGAAATTTTGCCCTTGAAATTTACGTACGTATTTGGTATGCCAAAGAGATGAGGATACCTTGACTTCATTTCAGATTCTAACTCTTGAGGTATAACCTTTGAGTGTCAAATATGATCCTTCGTATCCAAGATTTTAACACGTATCTACTCATACGTTAAATCTTCTGCTTTCTCGTCTAGTTCTAATTCAATAAAGTGTTCAGGTCGTCCACATATTTACGTAACATCGATACGAAAAAAAATGATATGAACACGCTACATACTTGACGGTAAAACGAGTCTATAGGTCACAGTTCCTACTCGATCGAGGATTTCAAATGGACCAATAAAATCGTAAGTTGAGATAACGCCTTCTCGAACTTTCTTCTTCACATTCATCAGCTTCAGGTGTGTAGTTTGAGCGGCTTTAAATTTATCGATTAAAGTCGATTCTAATCATATATTCATTATCTTCACGTGGGTCCCTAGAGTCTTTAACTCTATCTTCATCATTTGTAAGTTATACAAAATGGGTTTTTATGTTAACAACATCGCACTCGTAAACGCATACGATCTTCTACTCAACGCGTCAGCTACCACGTTTGCTCTTCCATGATGGTATTGCATGGTATAGTCGTAATCTTCAACAGCTCGAGCCAACATCTTTGGCGTATGATATGTTCGTTTTGGGTGAAAAAATATTTGAGGGTTTGAGAAATGGATTTTGTACTAGGGTTAATACAAAATTTGATTTCACGCTCTAAGGTTAGGCTAAGAAGTCTTCAGGGATACGTCAGGAAATTTATTAACAATAAAAATATTATTCAAAACTGTGACTCTCATCCAAGACTTGGATAGCACGTCACTTTGATACCTATCAACTTGCCATCGTCATTCACGGCGTCCCCTATGGATAGTCTAGCTTCGGTGCATTCCACACAACTAAGTTACCAGCGAAAGGCTCGGGACTCTTTACTTATGGCTTGATATGACAGTGATTGACTTTAGTGGTTTGGTTGCTTGAATTCGCATTATAGGTTAGTTAGGAATATGAAAGCTAACAACCTTACGAAAAGCATGATGAGTAGTTAACCAATCGATTCCTAAAATCGCATCAAAGGCAAGTATTTTCAAAGAGATAAGATCGACAGGTAACGTGAAAGTGTCGATTTGAATCAACAAGATTCATAAATAATGGAGGTAACGAAGGTTTCTACTAACGAAGTTTCAACCAATAAGTCAAAGTCTAACTTCTCTGGGGTCAAATTTAAACGTTGAGCGCAAGTAAGAGAGATAAAAGAATGGATAGAACTAGTATCTAATAAGGTATAGACTTCGCAAGAATTTATAATTAACTAACCCATGCTAACTTCGTTCGGTTTACTCACTTTTTGAAAAGTCACGAAAAACGCTCTTCCTGAAACCACCGAATTTATTTTGTCCGTATCCGCCTTTGGTACCACCGTATCAGCTGAACTTGACTTTGGTGCACGACAAAATCGGGCTAGGTGACCTTCTTTTCCACAATTGTAACATACTTTGGACTGTATCACGCAGTTTGGACTGATATGTGCCTCCCCTCCGCATTTAAAGTATACGACCGGCGGTCGTTCTCCTTCCTTAACAGGTGATGGTGCTGTTGTCTTTCCATCATTATTGAACCTTCTCTTCTTGAAATTTCCACTTCTATTATCTTGGCCATGATTACCACCGAAGTGGTCACCATTCTTGGCATGATAATTTCCCCCACGATGATTATCATTGTTCCGATGGCCGTTGCCACCGATATGATTATTATCGTGTTGTTGGTCATTACCTTTTGGTTGTGCTGACTCATTATCGCGCTCCAATAACTGAGCCATATTCACAATATCTGAATATAAACAAAGTTTGTGAGAAATGAGGTATTGACGTATCTCGGGTTTCAAACCTCTTAGAAACATCTGCGTCATTCTCTCCTCATTATCAACCAAGTGAGACGCAAACTGGGACAACTCGGCAAACTTAGCTTCGTAATGTGACACGGTCATATTGTTTTGCGCTATTGCACATCTCAAAATTTTTAGATGTCATTCTCAAATACTATCACAAAACAAGGGTTAATTGACATATAACATATTATCCCTATACTCTGACCAACCAATTTAATACCAAATTAACTTAGGTAGGTCATACTAGCGAAGGAATTCTCCGTCTCTCCCCTCCTAGTTCTTGTCTCACATCTCAGCCAGGGATCATATCCCTAAGCTTTGATACCAACTGTGACGCCCCCAAAATAGGTATACATCACTCATCTTGGGTCGCCAGATACATGGTACATAAATCAAATACAAACTTAATTATACAACTATCGGGTAATATACGACAAAACATAGCTGAGAGTTTAAATAGGAATATTGTCTTCTTAGACAATATCCACTCTCAATGGAGTTCTTATTACAATTATTATCACACTATTTCACATAATAGTGAGGACTACTAAAACAACCATCTGGACCGTCAATCCGTTCCCCGACTCGTCCCAGCTATATTCTTATTTCCTGAAGAGAACAGTGAAAGAAAGGGTGAGCTCAACTAGCCCAGTAAGAAATATTATGACTAAGATAATGCAAAATAAATTATCATTAGCCTTCAACAATGTTAAACTGATAAAATACAATAAACATAAAGGTTAACTGCAGCGGAACAAGCAATCCATTAGAAGAGTCAAATAAAGCATAAAATCTAATATCTTCTATGATTTAAAAAGTTTTTCATCAACTTTATCGCTAAGACTCAGTTTAATAAATAAACCACATCATCGAATCATTCCTGCACCACGGCCAAGGATAATCATGTAATCATCAATGGTCATGATTATACCGAATAATCCCTGGTCATAATCATACCAACAACTGTCCATCAATGAACTACAGGCCAATGAGGACTTTTACCACATCATTCGTCACATTACGGTCATGATTATACCGAATAATCTCTGGTCATAATTATACCAAATCCATCTCTGCACGTAAGCCAAAGACGACTTTCATCACAATATACTCATAAGGATGATGGCAATGACATAACAATTCAATAAAACAAGTTCAAGGATAAATTTTAAAGATTTATAATTTAATTTATCCAAAAATCAATAACGTCCAAATTGTCAACATGATACTGCTTTGTAGAGTAAAATTCAAGAATAATATTCATGTACCAAAAATAATTTGGACAGAAAAGAAATATATTTTTTGGGTAAATAGTACCCCATGAATAGTACCCCGTGAATAGTACTTTGAGAATAGTACCTCGTGAATAGTACCCCAACATAAAAAGTACCCCAAATACCTGAGTGAATAATATTCGGGTGAAGAGTAATTTAGGTGAATAGCAACCCCTGAATAGTAACTCGTGAATAGTACTCCGGCATGAAAAGTACCCCGAATACCCGAGTGAATAATACTAGAGTGAATAGTAACTGGGTGAATAGTAACTCATAACTGAAAATTACCAAATAAAATGATATTTCATGACGAGTACAAAAGAAATGATATCTCATATGAGTATAATAGAATATACGAAACTGTAAATGAATTTTCATCCGCCTTGCGGTAATCCACGTAGACAGATCATTTCCAACAGAATAATAAAGAATGGAATAACAAAAGAATTCACCAGGCATCCGATAGACTGCACATACAGGTTATTCTCAACAGAATAATAAAGAATGGAATAACAGAAGAATTCACCAGGTATGCGATAGACCGCACAGACAGGTTATTCCTAACAGAATAATAAATAATGGAACCAGGTCACGCTTAATACGAACAGACAGGATATTCCAACAAAATAATAAAGAATGGAACCAGGTCATGCGTAATCCGCACAGACAGGATATTCCAACAGAATAATAAAGAATGGAATAACAGAAGAATTTTACTATGTATGCGGTACTTCGTATACACAAGTTATTCCAACATAATAATAAAGAATGGAATAACAGAAGCTCTCTTCATGAATACGAAAGAAATAATACCCTTACCTTAGAAGAAACTAGATACTGAAATAGTGAGGTAGCAGACTTTTCTTCTTCTTTCTCTCTATAATTTCTTCTTCTGAGACTTAGTGAATTGGTGAGAAATGAAGGAAGAATGAGCTTCTATTTATAGGAAAATATAGTTTCAATAATTGCACATTTTGAGGCTCAAAATATTATAGTATAATACCTCCCTCTTTTTTTTTAATTTAGTCCTGCAAGTATTATCAAACTTGCACCACCTCCCCTAATAGTAAATCATGTGAATTAATAGTTCATTCATGTGACTCAATAGTATAATCATGTGAAAAAACTAATTACAGTATAGTATCTCCATCTATACCTCTATTTTTAACTTCGTCATGCAAGTATTATCAATCTTGCACCAACTGCCCTAATAGTACAAGAATGTGAATTAATAGTACACACATGTGAATAAATAGTTATAAGCATGTGAAATAATAGCAATTAATTGCTCATTTATCTGGTTAATTACTCGATTGGTCAATATAACCTCCAGACATTAATTATTATCGAAATAAATGTTGATTTCCACTAACACTAATAATTTTCACACAATGGAACTATCAATTTCATCTTTAATCAACACGAACTTATTCATCATTAATATTATAACTCACAATATTTAACAACCAGGTCGTTCCCAGGAAAGAGGGGGCTTTCCAATAAGGATTTCTCTCTATTGGCTCGCAATTAGGTGACCAAACCTCTCCTTGACAGCACTTTCTAGACATTGTCAATATTGTAAATAATATTATGAATAACTTTGTTGTCTCAATTATTGATTTAGTAATATAACAAATTATACAGATGATACTGTGGCAATAATTGAATCAATAATATGAGAGATATGATGCCGCAATTACTATAGTAATAATTGAGTATAACTGACTGACTTCTTACGTAAGCATTAATAATCAATACCGTGTGCTACTATGCTACCACGCGTATTACTGTACTTTTACTACCGGGTAGTTCAACAGTTTTAACAGTAACACTTTCGCCGTTATTTTTATAAAAAGATAATTCTGTCGTTTTTAACTACGACAATACTTCCGTTGTGGGGTCAACCAATGATTGTGTCGTCGTACGGATATTTTCTGTTAAAATGAATATTCCCTAACCAATCGAATATTATATAACAACTTGCTTACTTTGCAAAATTTATAAATATTACCCACAACTATAACATTATATCAAATCCACACCATAATATTCAAAAAAATATTTCGAGAAATTTAAATCTTTATTCATAAAATTTGGGGTCTCACAGCATGGATTCGCATTAGCATGTATTGGCATGGTGGCATGAAAGGCTTGGCAAGATGGACATGAGTAGATGAGGAACTGAAGTAGTGAATGAGTGTCGTGTAGAATAGAAGGGGATGAAGAACAAATAACAACAAATAAGAAACAGCAACAACAAGACAACAGAAGACAGCATGCAGTAACCGCGCGCCCGCGCTGCTAATCAGGCCTTAAATCGCGCGCCAGCGCCATATGTAATCAGAGACTGCTATACACCATCGCGCGGCCGCGCCCCAACAATGAAGGAATATCGCGCGCCCGCTCTAAGACCTCGCCAGACAAACCTATCGCGCGCCAGCGCCCGTTTTGTAGTATAATCTCGTGCGGTCGCGCGAGTCTTCTATAGTCAGTTTTGTTGACTTTTTGTAATTTGAAATTTGAGCGCTTTAGGCTCAATTGAACGATATAGTTGGTACCAGACGTGTATTTAGGGAGTCTTTTATCAATTTTTATAGGAGTATTAGGGTTCTTAAGTTTTGACTAGGCTAGGGAGGTTTTGATCATCTTATGATATATTTCTATATCCTCTCTTCATCTTTGTTATTCAATAATCATTAGTTTCATTTTTGGAGATTGTTGGTGCATTGGAATAAGCTTGGAACAGATTCTGCAACTGGGCTTAACATATTTGTTTATCATTTCTCTTACATCTCTTATTTTCATTGCTTAATTCTATGTGTTGCGTCAATCCCATAATGGCTTTTGATTCAGAAATGAACTAAACTCCATTATGGGATTCTAATAGATTTTGATATGTAATCTAAATTTATATATCTGATTGTATTGTTGTATGTTTATCATTAGATTAACCATTATGATTAAGCGTAATAAATGAATGTTTGATCACCATTCACCTTGTATGCTTATATGGATTTGAAAATGAAATGTGAGTATGGATTAAATCATAATGGCATATGTTTATGAGGCTGATTTGTTAAGCTTTGTGATTCGTGAACCGAATAGACATATACCATTTCACCGTGTGTAGTCATGAAAAGAGCCTACACTTTAATTCATTATTGCTGCAATTTCACATAGACATATAGTGATTTTGGTAATAGTGTCGCTTACATGATTTCTATCATTTCTGGAGGTTATGTGAATTGGTCATAGTTCATTGAAAAATGGTTATGTCCACTATTGTGCTCTTGACTAATTTTCTATGATAAATATTTAAACATTACATGATGGTTGCAGTTTAGATGAAATATTAAATGAAGTTAGAATTTCATTCTTTTCCAAATTTGATTACATTACTTTAGTATTATAGTTTCATTTCATGAATTAAATTTAGAATTAAATATAATCATGAGTTGTTCGTTTAAGCATATAAAAATAGTGATATAGTTGTATGATAATTTAGATTTAAAACATTTCTTCGTGGATCGATACATTTCTTACTCTGTATTACTTGTTGACCCATGTATGCTTACATGAGTTAGAGTCATTTTTGTTAGACTAGAAAGGAGGCAACAAGTTTTTGGCGCCGTTGTCGGGGAAATGCGTTTATTTTTAATATTGTCGTCATCAATTAAAGCTAAATTTATATGACTTAGACAAATCTTATCTTATTCTTATTTCTATTTTATTTTTGTTTGAATTTCAGGTACTTGTGCATAGTATATGCGCACTCGATCGTCACATCCTGAGTTGATTCCTGCACAAGAAAACATCAACGGTAGTGCTTAGAGATCCAGAGCACGTAGAAATATACAAGTAGATTTAGAGACCACAACATCCAATATGGCAACAGAAGAGAAAAGAGAAGAGCAACACAGGGCCTTGAGAGATTATTTAATGCCGAATATAAATGGGTTGGAGTCGAGCATAGTCAGGCCAGCTATAGCAGCCAACATTTTTGAGATCGAATCGGGAACTATTCAAATGGTTCAGAATATGGTCCAGTTTGGTGGTGCTGCTACAGATGACCCGAATGAACATCTATTGAGCTTTATAAAGATATGTGACACCTTCAGGTACAATGGGGTGATAGAATATGCAATCAGACTCAGGCTATTTCCATTCTCTCTACGAGACAAGGCTAGAAGTTAGCTTCATTCCTTGTCTTCAGGATCAATTACAACATGGGAGGACCTAGCACAAAAGTTCTTAGCCAAATTTTTCCCAATGGATAAGACTGCTAAAATGAGGACAACGATCTCTCAGTTTGAGCAGCAACGAGGTGAATCTTTATATGAAGCCTGGGAAAGATACAAGGAGATGCTAAGGAAGTGTCCACACCATGGTATGCCGGATTGGATGGTAATAAATACATTCTATATTGGACTGGGATGACAATCAAGGCCAATTGTAGATGCAGCTACAGGAGGAGCTTTATGGGTAAAGAGCTATGAAGAGGCCTGCAATCTTATTGAGACTATGACAACTAATGATTTCCAAAATCCTACAGCCAGAATGCCATAGCCCAAAGTTGTAGGAGTGTTGGAGGCAGATGCTATCACACAGTTGTCATCTCAGATGGCATCTATGGCAAAGAAGATTGATTCTTTGGCAGAAAGCAAGGCGAAGACAGTTGCATTTGTATGTTAGATATGTGCAGGGTCGCTTCCGACTGATCAATGTGCAATTAGTTCAGAATTTGTACAGTATGTGAGAAACTATCAGAAAAATCAAAGTTAGTTTCAGAATACATACAACTCCAACAACGGCAACCATCCAAATTTCAGTTGGTCAAATAATCAAAATAATCAACAAAGTCAATTTCAACCACAACAACAATTTCAGGCACAACCATCTCATCAGCAGTTTACATAGAAACCACACTACCCTCCAAGATTTTCACAGCAACAATAACATCATACACCACATGCACCTCAGCAAGAGAAAAAGTTAGAGATGGAGGAGATGATGATGAAGTACATGGCAAATACCGAGGTGATGATTAAAAGCTAAGCAGTGGCCATCAAAAATTTGGAAACTCAAATGGGTCAGATGGCTAGCATGCTTAATAACAGACCACATACTTCATTGCTAAATATAGTAGAGGCTAATCCAAGAAGAGAGGGTAAAGAGCAATCTCAGGAAATTACACTTCGGTCAGGGAAGCAAACTGCAAAAATTCAACATGGCGTGCCCGTGCCACTTTTGAAAAATGAAACTGCGTAGCCGCGCGATGAGGAAAATTTGTCTGGTGAAGTTTTGTGTAAAGAAGGTTCTGAGAAAGGGGAAGTGAAGAAGAATAAAGAAGAGTTATCTGAGAAACCAGTGACCAAGATACCAATTGTTCATCCCCCTGTTCCTTATCCACAAATACTATAAAAGTAAAGGGAAGATAAGCAGTTTAGTAAATTTTTGGAGGTGTTTAAAAAGCTACAGATTAACATACCTTTCGTTGAGACATTGGAACAGATGCCTAGTTATGCAAAGTTTATAAAGGGTATCTTATCAAGAAAGAAAAGGTTAGAAGACTTTGAAATAGTGGCCTTGACCGAAGAATGTAGTCCAGTGCTTTAATGCAAGTTACCTCCAAAACTGAAGGACCCGGGCAGCTTCACGATACTTTTTACGATTGGAAAGATGAGTTTCAGCAAATGCTTGTGCGACCTTGGGGCAAGTATCAATTTGATGCTGTTGTTAGTGTTCAATCAATTGGGATTGCCGGCTCCAAAGCCGACAAATATTTCTTTACAGCTAGCTGATAGGTACTTATCCACGGAGTATTGTGGAAGATGTAAGACCCCAACTTATTAATGAATAAAATCAAATTTTCTCTAATTATTATTGTGAATAATAAGGTGTTAATTTGATATAATATTTTGGTTATGGGTGAAATGTGCAAATTTTATAAAATAAACAAGTGGTTATAAAATATTCATTTTGTCGGGGAATATTCGTTTGGTCGTGGAATATTCTTTCTGTCGGAGAATATTCATACGGCGGCGCAGCTATTTGTGGGCCCCATAACGGAAAACGGTTGGATGAAGACAACGACAAAAATTGAGTTTTTATAAATAACGGCGTGGTTATTACCGTTAACACTGTTGGAATACCCGGTGGTTAAAATACAGTAATACACGTTGTTGCACAGTAGCACACGGACTGCATAGTATTTTTGAATTATTGATTCTTACGAAGGAAGGCACTACTCAATAATTGTTACAGTAGTTACTGTTTAATATTTTATTTTAATGATTCAATAATTACTGCATTGATATTTTATATTATTGTTGTTTCAATAATTGTCACTGCACAGTATTTTCCATTATCAGATTAATAATTCATATTATTTGAATAATATTATTAGATAGCATTATTGGTAATGTCTAGAAAGTTCTGTCTAAGGAGAGGTTTGGTCACCTAATTGCGCGCTAGTAAGGAGAAATTCTTATTGGAAAGCCTCCTCTTTCCTGAGAACGGCCTGGTTGTCATAAATGTGATTCTGTAATATTAATTGTGAATAATTAATTATTGATTCATATGATAAGGAAATATTTATTTTATGTGAATATAAATGTTAGATATATTTTGTGGTTAAAAATGAAGGAATTAATATTGAGGTGTTTTATCAATATTTTTGTCGGAATGGAGGTATTAAAAATCAATCAGGATTTTTGAGATATATTGCGGGGGTTATAATTTTTAATCCGACCGTTGGATCGTTATGATTTTTGGATATGTTATACATATATAAGTTGAGTATATATCCACAAATTTTGAACCGTTATAAATGAACATATGATTTGTTATGAATTTTAAGAGATGATTGGTTTAGAAATTATTGAAGTTTTGGAATTTATCATTTTGGTAAAAAAATTCTAAAATTAGTGGACCCCACTTTTGGTTGGTGAAAATGTGTTGAGATTTTTATTCAAATGTGGTGGGTGGGAATAGTAGCAGGTAAAGCCATCAGGTTGCAGGTTAAGTCTGTTTCGGCGTGCTAATATTTTCCTATAAATAGAGGGCTAAGTTAGAATTGAAAATCACAACAGAAACAAGTTTTCTCTCTTTCTCTCTCTAGCTTATTGAGTGTATTTTGTGAGTATTTAGGTACTTTATGAGTTTTTATTCATCAGTACAAGTTTTCTTCAGCCTTATACTGATATTCCGATCAGAAGTACTGATATTTTGAGGTAAGGGGTGTTATATTCTTTTAAAATGATATTTTCTTCAATATCATTATACCGAAATGTTGGTATGAACTTTTTTTTATCAAATTTAAAACTTTTTGTGTCGGGGTTACTATTCACGTATACGTTACTATTCACGTATACGACACTATTCACCGAAAAATGAAATTTTTTTCTTTTTGTCCAAGTTGTCTATTATGGTTACTATCTTTGATTGTATCCATGTTTTGATCTTTATTTTTGAATTCTGCTTCAAAATTGGTTATTGTGGAGTATTATTGAACTTGGATAAACTGTAATACGAATCCCTAATATTTATTCTTTTATCTCACTAGATTCGTTTTCTTTAAAATATTTTTCATCATCCTCAGTCCTAAACGATGATACTACTGAATATCTTTGGCCTGTAGTGCAAAGATGTATGATTACCTGATGAATATCTTTGGCCTGTAGTGCAAAGATGAACAGGTGTTGAGATAAACATGACCAACTGGTGATACAAATGAATATCTTTAGCTTGTAGTGCAAAGATGAATATTTGATTCAAGATGTATATTGATTGATGTTACAGAGATAAAATATTGATGATGGACTTTTAAATCTTAGAAGATAGTAGAATTCATTCTCTACTTGACTCTTCTAATGGATTGTTATTTCCGCTGCAGTTGTTGATCTAAAACTTGTTGTCTATTATATTTTATCAGATTTTTCCTGTTGAAGACTAACGATAATTTGTTGTATATTATCTTAGTCATAATATTCCTTACTGGGCTAGTTGAGCTCACCTTTTTTGTTCCATTTTCTTCTCCGGAGGAGATAGTATAGCAGGAACTAGCCGGGGTATGGAGTGACGATTTTAGAAAGTTGTTTAGCAGTCCTCACTATTTTTGTAAAATTGTGTATCAATAATTATAATGAGGACTCCTTTTGAGTTTTTATACTCCCTATTTGTATTCAAACTCACAGTATATATGTTGTCGTATTTTGCACGACAATTGTATTACTGAGGTTGTATTTGTTGTTGTACCATGTATTTGGCGACTCAGAATGGGTGATGTATACCTGTTTTGGGGGCGTCACAGTTGGTATCAGAGAGCTTAGGGATATGATCCCTGGCTGAGATGTGAGACAAGAACTAGGAGGGGAGAGACGAGGAATTCCTTCGCTAGTATGACCTGACTAAGTTTATTTGGTATTTATTTGGTCGGTCAGAGTATAGGAATAATATATGACATGACTATTAACCCTTGTTTTATGGCAGTATTTTAGAATGACAGCTGAGAACGTTAATAATGGAGTGAATCAGACCATGGAGACACCTTTGATCACCACCCAGGGGAACGTGCAATAGGAAGGTAATATTCCTCCTGTAAACAATACTACCGAACAAATGATGAATGATGGGATGTTTAGAAGTTTTTTGCAGTTCATGCAAAACCAGACGAGGGAGACTCGTGCACAAAATACGGGTGAAAATGCTTGCAATGCGCGGCTTGTCACAGCCAAGCAGTTCAAAGAGTTAGGACCACCAGAATTTAAGGGAAAGCCGGATCCGATCATTGCGGAAACGTGGGTCAAACAAATTACCAAGATATTCGATGTCTTGGGATGCACGGAGGAACAGAAGGTTCCATTCGCCACCTTTATGTTCCACGGTGAGGCAGACTACTGGTGGGAGTCTGTGAAGCATACCCAGCCTGACGCACTCAACATGTCCTGGGAAACATTTCAAAAACTGTTTAATGACAAGTACTTTTCTGAAAGTATTCGTCATATGAAGGAGGCAGAGTTTATTAGACTGGAACAAAATAACATGACGGTGTCCCAGTATGAGGCGGAGTTTGCAGAGTTATCCAGGTTTGCGCCTCATTTGGTCGAGAATGAGGAACGAATGACAAGGATGTTTCTGAGAGGTTTAAAACCCGAGATTCGGCAATATCTTATCTCTCATAAATTTTCTTTATATTCAGATGTTGTAAACAGGGCTCAATTATTAGAGCGAGATAATGAGTATATTCAACCGAGGGAACACAACCAAGGTAATACCGGTGGCAGCGGTCATCGGACCAATGAAAACCAGCAGGGAGGAAAACATTCGGACAAAAGCGATAGCCACTCTGGTGGAAATCGTGGTCGTGATAATAGAAGGAGCGAGTCGGGAGGAGATTTCAAGAAGAGAAGGTACAACAATGATAACGTGAAAACGTCAGCACAAACATCAACTGTTTCTAGGGAAGGAGAACGAGCACCGGTCGTATGTTACAAATGCGGGAAAGAGGGACATATCAGACCAAACTGCCCACAACAATCCAAGGTATGTTATAACTGTGGAAAGAAGGGTCATATAGCTCGAGAGTGTTCTGTAGTAAAACCATGTTCAACGGGGATAGTGACTCTGAAGGCTGTTCTGGACAAGTCAAAGTCAGTGGTTCTTGGAAGGGCGTTTGTCGTGACTGCCCAAAATGCGAGGAACCCGAACGAGGTGATCACGGGTAAGCTAATCATAAACTCTTGCGAAGTTTATACCTTATTAGATACCGGTTCTACCCATTCTTTTATCTCTCCTGCTTGTGCTCAACGTTTAAACTTGACTCCGGAGAAATTAGACTTTGACCTATCTGTGGAGACTCCGTTAAGAGAAACTTTCATTACATCTATAGTTTATGAATCTTGCTTAATCCAAATTGACACAATCACATTACCTGTTGACTTTATCTCTTTAAAGATACTTACTTTTGATGTGATTTTAGGAATTGATTGGTTAACTACTCATCATGCCAAAATTGATTGTTTTTATAAGGTTGTTAGTTTTCATATTCCTAACCAACCTGTTATGCGAATTCAAGCAACCAAACCATTAAAATCAATCACTGTTATATCAAGCCATAAAGCCATTCATTTATTGAAAAACGGATGTTAAGCTTTCTTAGCCCATGTAATCGACTTGAAAAAAACACGTCAGATTTGAATAATATTTCTGTTGTTAGTGAATTTCCTGACGTATTTCCTGAAGAACTTTCTGGTCTACCCCCAGAGCATGAAGTTGAATTCTTTATTGACCTTGAACCCGGTACAAAGCCCATTTCTAAAACTCCATATCGAATGGCTCGTATTGAACTTCAGGAGTTAAAAGTCCAATTACAGGAATTGTTAGACATCGGTTTCATTCGTCCTAGTACGTCTCCTTGGGGTGCTCCTGTTTTATTCGTAAAGAAGAAAGACGGGAGTATGCGACTTTGTATTGACTATCGAGAATTGAACCATTTCACCATCAAGAATAGGTGTCCGCTACCTCGTACTGATGACCTGTTTGACCAGTTACAAGGAGCACAATTCTTTTTAAAGATCGATCTTCGTTCTGGATATCATCAGCTGAAGATTAAAACTGAGGATATTCCAAAGACTGCCTTCAGAACTCGGTATGGGCATTACGAATTCTTAGTCATGTCTTTTGGATTGACTAATGCTCTTGCTGCTTTCATGGATATGATGAACCGTGTGTTCAAAGAATATTTAGATCAGTTCGTTGTTGTCTTTATTGATGACATCCTCATCTATTCCAAAAGCCGTGAAGATCATGAGCGCCATTTGAAGCTGGTACTAGAAAGGCTTCGCGATAACAAGCTATATGCCAAACTGAAGAAATGTGAGTTCTGGCTTGAGGAAGTAGCATTCCTTGGACACGTGGTGTCAAAACATGGAGTATCTGTCGACCTGGCGAAGATTGAAGCCATACAAAGTTGGGAGCAACCGAAGTCGGTGACCGAAGTACGTAGCTTTTTGGGCTTAGCTGGTTACTATCGGAGATTCGTGGAAAGATTTTTTCGAATCGCTACTCCGTTAACTCAGCTGACTCGTAAAGATACAAAATTTAGTTGGAGCGAGAATTGTGAGAAGAGTTTTCAAGAACTCAAGAGGAGAATCATTTCGGCACCTGTTCTGACAATACCATCTGGTTCAGATGGATTTGTTATCTACAGCGATGCTTCAGGCAAAGGGTTATAATGTGTTCTCATGTAACATGAAAAAGTCATAGCCTATGCCTCGCGACAACTCAAAGAAATGAGAGGAATTATCCTACTCATGATTTGGAGTTGGCAGCAGTCGTTTTCGCGTTGAAGATCTGGAGACACTACCTGTATGGGGAGAAAGTGGAGATCTATACAGATCATAAAACCCTCAAATATTTCTTCACCCAAAAGGAACTCAACATGCGGCAACGACGTTAGCTCGAGCTGCTGAAAGATTACGATCATACCATCCAATATCATCCTAGAAAAGCAAACGTAGTAGCTGACGCATTGAGTAGAAGATCATATGCGGGTACGAGTGCAATGTTGTTAACACAAAGGCCCATTTTGTATGACTTGCAAAGGATGGAGATAGAGATGAAGGCTCCAAGTACCCACGTGATGATATCAAACATACGAGTAGAACCGACTTTAATCGATAAAGTTAAAGCTGTTCAAGCTACGGACATGGAGCTGATGCGTATAAAGAAAAAAGTGCAAGAAGGTGCTATTCCAGAAGCAAGAATCGATGAAGAAGGAATACTTCGAGTCAACTCCAGACTTTGTGTTCCTAACGATTTTGACTTGAAGCATAGAATCATGATGGAGGCATACAACACACCGTTTTCAATTCATACTGGGAGTACCAAAATGTATCATGATCTTCGACATACATTTTGGTGGAGCAATATGAAAAGAGAGATCGCGGAGTTTATCTTGAGATGTTTAACTTGTCAACGTGTAAAGGCGGAGCATCAAGAACCAAAGGGTCCGTTGCAACCACTTGAGATTCCGAAGTGGAAGTAGGAACACATTTCCATGGATTTCGTTATGGGTCTTCCCAAGGTTTCTCAAGGCATAGATGCGATTTGGGTTATTGTTGATAGATTAACCAAGTCTACCCATTTCTTGCCTATACGTGAGACTTATTCCCTTTAAAGAGTTGCTAGTATGTACGTAAATGAGATTGTAAGATTGCATGGCATGCCAGTATCCATAGTTTCGGATCGTGACCCAAGATTCACTTCACGATTTTGGGTTAGCTTGCAGAAAGCTATGGACACGGATTTACGATTCAGTTCGGCATACCATCCTCAAATGGACGGACAATCAGAGAGGACTATTCAAACTCTTGAAGATCTATTAAGACTCTATTGGGATAAGTACCTACCATTGGTGGAATTCTCAACAACAGTTATCAGGCAAGTATAGGTGTGGCTCCATTCGAGGTGTTGTATGAAAGAAAATGTCGTTCTCCAGTATGCTGGGACGAGGTGGGTGAAGTAACATTGTTGGGACCAGAGTTGGTACGAATGACTACAGAGAAGATCCAAACGATTCGACAACGTATACAAACGGCACAGGATCGACAAAAGAGTTATGCGGATCTTCATCGGAAGGACGTGAAATATAATATTGGGGATCATGTATTGTTACGTGTTGCACCATGGAAAGGAGTTACAAGATTTGGGAAGAGAGGAAAGCTCAATCCATGATTTATTGGTCCATTTGAAATTCTTGACCGAATAGGAAATGTGGCATATCGACTCGCATTACCTCCAAGCATGTCTCGTGTTCATAATGTTTTTCATGTATCTATGCTTTGTAAATATGTGAAAGACCCGAACCACATAATTGAGTTAGAACCAGACGAGATAGCCGAAGATTTAATGTACGAGGAGGTACCTGTTAAGATCTTGGAAAGGAAAGAGCATGTTCTACGCACGAAGGTTATACCACAAGTTAAGATTTTGTGGAGAAACCATGCTATTGAAGAAATGACCTAGGAGTTGGAATCAAAAATGAAAGCGAGGTATCCTCACCTTTTCGAAACACCAGGTACATACGTCAATTTCGAGGACGAAATTTCATAAGGAGGGGAGGTTGTAAGACCCCAACTTATTAATGAATAAAATCAAATTTTCTCTAATTATTATTGTGAATAATAAGGTGTTAATTTGATATAATATTTTGGTTATAGGTGAAATGTGCAAATTTTACAAAATAAACAAATGGTTATAAATTATTCATTTTGTCGGGGAATATTCGTTTGGTCATGAAATATTCTTTCCGTCGGGGAATATTCGTACGACGGCGCAGCTATTTATGGGCCCCATAACGGAAAACGGTTGGATGAAGATAACGACAAAAATTGAGTTTTTATAAATAACGGCGTAGTTGTTACTGTTAACACTGTTGGAATACCCGTTGGTTAAAATACAGTAATACGCGTTGTTGCACAGTAGCACACGGATTGCACAATATTTTTGAATTATTGATTCTTACGAAGGAAGGCACTACTCAATAATTGTTACAGTAATTATTGTTCAATATTTTATTTTATTGATTCAATAATTGCTGCATTGATATTTTATATTATTGTTGTTTCAATAATTGTCACTGCACAGTATTTTCCATTATCGGATCAATAATTCATATTATTTGAATAATATTATTAGATAGCATTATTAGCAATGTCTAGAAAGTTCTGTCTAAGGAGAGGTTTGGTCACCTAATTGCACGCCAGTAAGGAGAAATCATTATTGGAAAGCCCCCTCTTTCCTGAGAACGACCTGGTTGTCATAAAAGTGATTCTGTAATATTAATTGTGAATAATTAATTATTGATTCATATGATAAGGAAATATTTATTTTATGTGAATATAAATGTTGGATATATTTTGTGGTTAAAAATGAAGGAGTTAATGTTTAGGTGTTTTATCAGTATTTTTGTCGGAATGGAGGTATTAAAAATCAATCAGGGTTTTTAAGATATATTGCGGGGGTTATAATTTTTAATCCGACCGTTGGATCGTTGTGATTTTTGGATATGTTATACATATATAAATTGAGTATATATCCACAAATTTTGAACCGTTAAAATTGAACGTATGATTTGTTATGAATTTTAAGAGATGATTGGTTCATAAATTATTGAAGTTTTAGAATTTATCATTTGGTAGAAAATTCTAGAATTGGTGGACCCCACTTTTGGTTGGTAAAAATATGCTGAGATTTTTATTCAAATGTGGTAGGTGGGAATAGTAGTAGGTAAAGCCATCAGGTTGCCAGAAATAAGTTTTCTCTCTTTCTCTCTCTAGCTTATTGAGTGTATTTTGTGAGTATTTAGATACTTTGTGAGTTTCTATTCATCAGTGCAAGTTTCCTTCAGCCTTATACCGATATTCTGATCAGAAGTACTGATATTTTGAGGTAATAGGTGTTATATTCTTCTTAAAATGATATTTTCTTCAATATCATTATACCGAAATGTTGGTATGAACTTTTTATCAAATTTGAAACTTTTTGTGTCAGAGTTACTATTCACGTATACGTTACTATTCACGTATACGGCACTATTCACGAATACGACACTATTCACCGAAAAATGAAATTTTCTTCTTTTTATCCAAGTTGTCTATTATGGTTACTATCTTTGATTGTATCCATGTTTTGATCTTTATTTTTGAATTCTACTTCAAAATTGGTTATTATGGAGTATTATTGAACTTGGATAAACTGTAATACGAATCCATAATATTTGTTCTTTTATCTCACTGGATTCGTTTTCTTTAAAATATTTTTCATCATCCTCAGTCCTAAATGATGGTACTACTGAATATCTTTGGCCTGTAGTGCAAAGATGTATGATTACCTGATGAATATCTTTGGCCTGTAGTGCAAAGATGAATAGGTGTTGAGATAAACATGACCAACTGGTGATACAAATGAATATCTTTGGCTTGTAGTGCAAAGATGAATATTTGATATAAGATGTATATTGATTGATGTTATAGGGATAAAATATTGATGATGGACTTTTAAATCTTAGAAGATAGTAGAATTCTTTCTCTACTTGACTCTTCTAATGGATTGTTGTTTCCGCTGCAGTTGTTGATCTAAAACTTGTTGTCTATTATAATTTATCAGATTTTCCCTGTTGAAGACTAACGATAATTTGTTGTATATTATCTTAGTCATAATATTCCTTACTGGGCTAGTTGAGCTCACCCTTTTTGTTCCATTTTCTTCTCAGGAGTAGATAATATAGCAGGAACTAGCCGGGGTATGGAGTGACGATTTTAGAAAGTTATTTAGCAGTCCTCACTATTTTTGTAAAATAGTGTATCAATAATTGTAATGAAGACTCCTTTTGAGTTTTTATACTCTCTATTTGTATTCAAACTCATAGTATATATGTTGTCGTATTTTGCACGACAATTGTATTACTGAGGTTGTATTTGTTTTTGTACCATGTATTTAGCGACTCAGAATGGGTGATGTATACCTGTTTTGGGGGCGTCACAGAAGATGTACTAGTTAAAGTGGATAAATTCATCTTTTCGACTTATTTCATCATATTAGACTATGAAGAGGAATGAAGTATACCGATCATTCTTGGAAGACCATTCCTAGCCACAGGAAGAACATTGATAGATGTGCAGAAAGAGGAATTGACAATGCGAGTTCATGATCAGGAAGTCGCTTTCAATGTATTCAAGGCGATAAAATTTCCAACAGATGAAGAGGAATGCTTTAGGGTTGATTTGGTGGAAAAGGTACTGAATGATGAAGTAGAGAACTTGGTGGAACATGTGACGCCCCCAAATTCGGGTATCTTCCAACCCTGCACATGGTGCTACACGGTGCTACAATTCACACATACATTCAATTAAAATTCCTTAAAAGAACGAATATGTCTTATATATATTCTAAAACAATATTACCATTCTCCAAGTTCTTTATAACCGTTATATTTGTTCTTCATAATATCAAATATTATCATTACAAGCCTATACTATTACATAGGTAATCTATGGGTTCGCCTTAGCCTTCCCTTTATCCTTACCGGATCCTTCGGTCTGTTCGGTCTTAGCTGCATTCATATGGTTCAAGCAAGAGTTAGCATAACAAGCTCAGCAAGTACAACAATTTCATTTCAACGACATGCTTGAAACATAGGAACCGTATATCTTCAATAACTCAACAATAGTTACGAAGTACTATCGATAATGCAAAATAGCACTTCTTTTCCTTCAAAACGTTTTACAATGATAATATTCAGTAAAACTTCAATTCCGGTCCAAGACCATGAGTATTTCATAATTTCTTTGAAAAGGACAACCCGACACTATGTCCGTAAGTCCGGCATAGCTTATGAGCACGTCTAGGCGATCAACCTATAGTATTCTATGTTGATCAACACTACATTCTTTAAAAGTATATACGTTTAAGTTGTGGCAACCTCACGTGCCTGTCGTTTGACGACAAAACATTTTAGCATACTCAGTCTTCATTTGAAAAACATTGACAGTACTTTGATAGATTATAAGAAATCAAACACATCGTAAGTTTAGCCGAAAGAATTAGCTTTGACTTCATCATACATCAATTCATGCGTAAGAATACATGAATCACAAAGGTTGTCCAGATTGAACTGAAACAAGGGTTAGAACACTTGCCTTCAGCGTCTGCTACTATTATTACACGTTCACTTTAAGTCTTTAAGATCTCTACAATAGATGGTCACATAACATAACACATTAGGTCATAAATGAACATACATGATTCCTAACGAATTTTACCCTTCTTCTCAATCTAATTATGTATTAGATTGTTTATTATTGGTTCTGGCTTATCACATTACATGGCTCCGACAGTTAATTAATCTTTTGTCAACCCTCAGTTGCAGTACTTAATGTCTTTAACATCAATTAAGAATGTTACTTCAAGTTCCTTAATGCTGTGCTAACTCTCTATCTTTCTTTTTATTTTCATAACCATTCATTCCTATGCAAACCCTAAGGCTGGCGCTGCGGCGCTAGCTTTCCCTCCTAGACTCGCGCTGTGGCGCGGGTTTGTAGTGCTCAAGTCCCAGCCTCAGCGCTGCGGCGCCAAACATTCCTCACTATGTCGGGCTGCGGTGCCAACTAACAGTGCACCATGGTTCCGGCCTCGCGCTGCGGCGCGGGCCTTTGTTCGTTGAATCGGGCTGCGGCATGGACTCTGTGCCTTAGAAAAATTTGACAGATTTTTAACTTTGTGAACTTCCCGGACTCCAAATTTGATCATTTCAAGTCCGAATTGGCTCGTTCAAAAGTAATTAGCTCACAAATCACATACTCTACATGTTCATATAAGAATTTTACATTTTTGACATTGTTAACTAAAATTTCACCTATTAGTTCATTTTTTAAAGAAAACGATAAACGTTCGTGAACGTTCAACGCTCGTTTCTTCGTTCTAAGTCAGAATTCGCTCATTTTCAAGTCCACAACTCTATAATGCCAAATAAGACTTGTCTCCATCGAAAACTAACGTTTTCGAACTCAATAACAAAATCTGACTTCCATTTCGAGAATTTTACAAATTCGACGATTATCGTCCAATCGTGTGAATTCCGACAAAACTTCGTTACTTATTATTTGTTCATCGTTCCAAATGGATTTACTCCATCATATTGACATCTCACACTACTCTTTCCATTAACTTATTTTCAGGATAAGCCATTACTTGTTCTTCGTGAGCTTATAACTTATTAATAGTATAAAATATATATAGTTTCAATTCTCACGACTTATGATAGTTTAAGTCCATTGATTATCCAATTCCTTTACTTCTTAACATACATGAACCATCATTCATCCCTTCTCTAACAAGCTACTATGGAAGAGTTGGAAGATTATGACATAGAAGGCTTACCCTTGATGAACTAGCTTTTCTCCTTCTTGAAAGTCTAACTTAAACTTGCTTATTCTCTCTACCAAATAAGTTGTCTTAGGTTGGATGAAAGTTAACAAACAACAAATGAGCTAACTCTCCCTCTATTTATAGGATTTCCTAAGTTAGGGAAAATTGGTCATTTAGGCCAATCCCACCTCCTTACTATTCAATACTTAGCAACTAAGTAAACTTGCTCCCTACACTAATTGCTTGGCCACCACATAAAGTTCTTGGTCACCAAGATTACCCAAATTATCATGGGTCACCCCATGCGTCACCCTAATCCATTGGATCATTACTTTGGGCTTAGATTAATTAGCTTAGCTTATTCTTTTGGGCTTGCATTAATTTGCTTTGGACTTTACATTAACCAACACTTGGGCTATAACATTATTAACTCTTGTGCTTGCACCCTACTTCTTGTTGGACTTTATAATCTACTAAACAATCCTACTAGTCCATTTCATTTGGCTAAAAGCCTTATAACGTATTATTTACGCATTATTCTCGTATACTAATTTATAATATACGATATACCATCACTCATACATACTCGTATAATACTTCGTATCATACTCGTATTCATTTACTCGTACAATATATATTTATCATACGATCATTACAATAACTTCTTAACGCCTTATTTTCCCTAACGTTCTCAAATTAAGTCCGTAGGCAAAAAATTACGTTTTCCATACTTGAATTATTATTACCTAATCCATCTCACCTCGATATTCTATCATTACGTATTTCTCGAAAGTTCAAAAATAATTCCTGAGCGGACATCGATGAATAGTGTTTTTAGAAAAAATTCTCGAAAAACTTTTATTTTCGTCTTGGAAATTCAAACACTTTAATTCCTTCACATAGTTAAAATACTACGACTTTTCGATGTTTCTAGGTTATAGAACGACATTCATCTTGCTAACACATAATAACAACAAATAATATAATTTTATTCATTATTAAATAAAATTATTTTACAATGGATCCGAATTTCTCGGTCGTTACATTCTTCCCCCCTTATAAAGATTATGTCCCCAAAATCTCGTCTTACATTACTCAAACAACTGAGGGTAATCCTTCCTTATATTTTCTTCCAATTCCCACGTTCCTTCTTCTAGATCGTGGTTCTTCCATAACACCTTCACGGAAGGTATAACTTTATTCCGTAGAACTTGCTCTTTTCTATCGATGATTTGAATCGGCATCTCTTTGTACGTTAAGTCCTTCTCGATATGAAAAGGCGCATACTCTATTACGTGCTTATAATCCAGCTTATAAGGATGTAATACAGATACATGAAACACGTTATGTATTTATTCTAGGTCTGGAGGTAACGCTACCATATAAGCTACCTCGCCTACCCGTTTTAACACTTCAAAAGGTCCTATAAACCTTGGACTTAACTTTCCCTTCTTTCCAAAGCGTATCTTTTCTTTCCAGGAAGATATCTTTAGAAATACATACGAGCCTACCTCGAACTCCCTATTCACTCGTTACTAGTCCACATACTTCTTCTGTCTTTCTTGAGCTGCTACGAGACGCATCCGTATCAACTTCACTACATCCGCTATTTCCTGCACCAATTCTGGTCCAAGCATTCGGCGTTCTCCCACTTCATCCCAACACAATGGTGTTCTGCACTTTCTTCCGTACAAAGCTTCGTAAGGCGATATCCATATACTTGCATGATAACTATTGTTATACGTAAACTCTACTAATGGTACATGATCATCCCAACTACCATTGAAATCCATGATGCAAGATCTCAGCATATCTTATAACTTCTGAATTGTCCTCTCACTCTGTCCATCAGTTTGTGGATGATATGTCGTACTTAGCTTCAACTACGTTCCCAACTGCTCCTGTAAACTCCTCCAAAAGTTCGACGTGAATCGTGGATCACGATCTGACACAATTGAAATTGTTACTCCATGTCTGGAAATAACTTCCTTAACATAAAGTTTAGCTAACTGGTCTAAGTTATACTTAACCCTAATTGGCAAGAAGTGAGCCAACTTCGTCAACCGGTCCACTATTACCCAAATTGCATCATATCCCTTCTGAGTAATCGGAAGTCCCACCATAAAGTCCATTGTGATATGATCCCACTTCCACTCCGGAATCTCCAATGGTTGTAACAAACCACTTGGTCGTTGATGTTCGGCCTTAACTTTCTGACAAGTCAAGCACCTACTCACATACTCAGCTATCTCTTTCTTCATGTTCGGCCACCAGAAACTCTGTCGAAGGTCTTGATACATCTTAGCGCTATCAGGATGAATCGAGTACCTCGAACTATGAGCCTTTTATAATACTTGCTCCTTTAATTCCGTCTCATTTGGAACCTAAATTCTTCCTTCAAATCTTAATAATCCCTCATTATCAAGACTATACCTTATATCTTTTCCATTGGTTAACCGCTCCTTCATCTGGTCACACTCATCAATTTTGAGTTGCACCTCCTTGACTCTCTCTACGATAGTAGATTGAATCTCAGTCATAAACAGTCTCTGTCCCAATTCACTTGGCAATTTCACCTCTATCTCCATCCTAGCCATCTCTGTTATTAACTCAGTTTGAGCCGTTAACATAGACAACTTCTCTCGACCCTTTCTACTTAAGGCATCGGCAACTACATTGGCTTTTCCAGGGTGATACAGGATTTCACAGTCGTAATCCTTTATCAACTCCAGCCATCTCCTCTGTCTCATATTCAACTTCTTCTGTGTGAAGATATATTTTAGACTCTTATGGCCCGTGTATATCTCACATTTTTCTCCATAAAGATAATGTTGCCATATCTTTAAGGCAAACACTACCACGGCCAGTTCCAGATCACGAGTAGGGTAAACTTTCTCATAATCCTTCAACTGCCTTGATGTATACGCAATGACCTTGCCATGCTGCATGAGCACGCAACCAAGTCCTCTATGTAAAGCATCGCTATAAACTACAAAATTTCCTGTGTCATCGGGTAACGACAAAATAAGCGCTTCACTTAACTTCTTCTTCAATTCTTGAAACTGTCTTCGCATTTCTCAGTCCACGCATATTTCACCATCTTCCTTGTCAAGTTAGTCAACGGAGTAGCTATCTTCAAAAAATCCTGGATGAATCTATGATAGTATCCCGCTAACCCTAGAAAACTCCGCACCTCAGTCGGCATTTTTAGTTGTTCCCAATTCAGCATGGCTTCTACCTTTGCTGGATCTACTAAAATCCCTTCATGGTCAATGACATGGCATAAAAAATGTACCTTTTCTAGCCAAAATTCACACTTAGTAAACTTCTCATACAACTTCTCCTTTCCCAGTGTCTCTAACACTATCCTTAGGTGTTCAGCATGATCTTCTGGCGTCTTAGAATAGACTAGAATATCATCAATAAATACCACGACGAACTTGTCCAAATATTGTTTGAACACTTTGTTCATCATATCCATAAATGCAGCTGGTGCATTAGTCAACCCAAATGACATCACCAGAAACTCGTAATGACCATAACGAGTCCTGAATGTCGTCTTTGGTACGTCCTCCTTCCTAACCTTCAACTGGTGATACCCTGTCCGAAAATCTATTTTAGAAAAATACTTTGCCCCTTTCAACTGATCAAAAAGATCAACGATCCTGGGCAATGGGTACTTATTCTTTATTGTCAACTTGTTCAACTCTCGGTAGTCGATACAAAGTCTTAACGATCCATCATTCTTCTTGACAAACAGTACCGGTGCTCCCCACGGTGAAACACTCAGTTGAATGTACTTCATGTCCAACAGTTCTTGTAACTGTACCATCAACTCCTTCATCTCCACTGGTGCCATACGATACGGTGCCGCTCCTGGCAGAATGTCTATTATGAACTCGGTCTCCCTATCCGGCAGAAGACCCTACAATTCACTTGGAAATACATCCATGAATTCACTCACTATAGGTATTTGTTCTATGGTTGCTCCCACTCTCTGGGTATCAACCACATGGCACAGGTAACCTACACACCCCTTCCTCAATAGTTTCCTAGTTTGTGTCATGGTAAGACAACACGAATGTCCCGATAATTCATTACCGTAAAATACTACCAGAGGTTGCCTTAACGTTCTAATGTTCACACATTTCTTTTGACAATCTATAATTGCCCCATGGTTAACCAACCAATCCATTCCGAGAATTACATCAAATTCTCCTAGCTTTATCGGTATCAAATCTACCGATAATTTATAACCCCGTATGTCTATGCAACAACTCCTATAAAATCTTCAATAGGAATTATCTCTTCATTTGCTACCTTAATATTCAAAGGCATAGGCAACTTTTCGGGAAGTAATCCTAATCGTCTAGCAAAATCACATGCTATAAACGAACAAGTAGCACTCGAATCAAACAGCACGTAAGCATTTAGTTCGTTGATCGGAATAATATCTGCGACTACGTCCCCTGATGCAACTGCATCTTAGACTATCATGTTAAAGGTACGGGCCATCGGCCTACCCGGCTGCGCTGGACCACCAATAGCTAACTTATCGCTATTGGCGCACTTGTTCCCGTCCGTCCCCTTCTTCGGGCAGTTCTTTGCTATGTGGTCAGTTGACCCACATACAAAGCATCTGTGATTCTTCTTCGGACTTGGACAGTTAGGCAAAATATGCCCCTTATGTCCACAGTTATAGCATACGGCCTTCCCCTTGAGACAAACTCCTAAGTGAGTCTTCCCACAGGTCTTGCAGGCCTCCATCCTCCTCTTTGGTTCTCCTTGCTTCACTCCGGTATTTCCAGAGTTAAACCCTTTCCATTTCTGTCCCTCGCCACTCCCGCTGGCTCCTTCTATCTTCATTCCCCCATCTGTTTTTCCCTTATTCTTCTTATCTTTGTGGTATTGGCTCAAAGCCTTGCTTCCACCTTCGGTGATTATCGCCTTCTCTAAAATGGTCCCAAAGGAAGTACTCTGGAATACAGATATCCGGTTATAGAGCCAGGGTTTCAAGCCATGCTCTAACAATCGAGCTTTTCTAACCTCAGTGTCCACTTGGTGTGGAGCAAACCTCGTCAGTTCATTAAACTTGGTAGCATATTGGGGAACCGTCATATTCCCTTGTTTCAAATCAAGAAACCACATTTCCATCCTCCCCTGCATACTCGTGGAAAAGTAGTTCTCAAAGAATATCTCCTTGAACCTTACCCACGTTATATTCTCTATACCTTCCCTAGCCTGATTGGCCTCCCACCAAAAGTTGGCCTCTCCCTTCATCATGTAGGTTGTAAAAGCAACCTTCTGACCCTCATCGACATTTGCTATGACAAATGCCTTCTCGATTTCTTTCACCCACGTTTGGGCTTCTATTGGGTCCGTAGTTCTTTTGAACTCCGGCAGACCCACACTCTTGAAATCCTTAAACATAGTAGCTCGTACTACTCCAGGATATACGGGGATATTATCCCCATTTCTATTAAACGTTGTTGTTAACAAGTTAACAAATTCCTACATCGGGTTTACCGGACCTCCCTCCGGTTGATTTACGTTAGCGCCTTGGTTTTGTTGTCCTCTTCTTGGCGACATTTTGCTATTACAATAAACAACACATTTCGTTATTATTCGTTTCCTGTTAGTTAGTTATTATTCAAGATTAAACAATAACTTCAACATCCATTACTCAATATGTTTTGAAAAAGGCTTATATTGATTCATTCATTGTAGTATAATACTACATCGTTTACCTTACACAACCTAAGTTGATTACATTACTATCCCGCAATTACTTTTCAAAAATTGGGATTTACAAAAAGACTACCCTTTGATATATAAAAGAGGGTTTTACGTCACTACTAGATACACAATATTTACATATCTAAAACTACTCTAGCCACTACTAGATTACATCTGCCTCAAGGCATTATCAAAATCCGCCTTAGCAAGACCGGCGATAATATCACGGCTGATAGTGTCTGCCCTGCTTCTATGGGATAGCCAGCTTCCTACTGCTAGAAGTTCGCATGAGAACTCCTATGAATATAGGACATCCTCCCTATCTTCTGTTTATTGGTCTTTAGCTCCCCCCTGAGCTCAAAGACCTCCTGTTTTAGCTCATGGACCTTGTCCTTGGCTAAAACCCTCTCGTCATGTTCATGTTCCCACATCGACTCCACGTCTGTCTTATCCTCCAAGACAGCCTGGAGCTCAGCTTTTAGCTCCTTCACCTCCTGACAGTAATGGAGGTTTCTATCCAACACTATCATAAATAATGACATCATTGACTCCCCCGGAGCCATTTCTGCTGCGATTGCTACTGGGTTAAAGGACACTGCCTCCACCTTTTCTTCCAAAATTATATCGAACAAAGACATAAGGTCTAGGCTCTCTGAGTCTCCAGACTCAACAACTACAACTTCGGGCTCTGCTGCTATGGGGTTCGGTATAATCATCTGATTAACTGATCCTTCACTGACTACCTGTACGTCTCTATAAATTTTATTTCCTCCTGACATCTACAACAAAACAAATAAGTTTGATTAGTACACGTCAGTAGAATAATAAAAACATATAACATATATAATGCATTTTTATAGGGTTGTTTTTTTTCATCTTTTACTTCTTTGACTATTCTTAAGGTTATGACTTAAGGTTCAAATCCCCCCTTAAGTTTTATAACATAATGCTTTGATACCAACCTGTGACGCTCCTAAATTCGGGTATCTTCCAACCCGGCACATGATGCTACACGGTGCTATAATTCACACATACATTCAATTGAAATTCCTCAAAAGAACGAATATGTCTTATATATATTCTAAAGCAATATTACCATTCCCCAGGTTCTTTATAACCGTTACATTTGTTCTTCATAATATCAAATATTATCATTACAAGTCTATACTATTACATAGGTAATCTACGGGTTTGCCTTAGCCTTCCCTTTATCCTGGCCAGATCCTTTGGTCCGTTCGGTCTTAGCTGCATTCATATGGTTCAAGCAAGAGTGAGCAAAACAAGCTCAGCAAGTACAACAATTTCATTTGAATGACATGCTTGAAACATAGGAACCGTATATCTTCAATAATTGAACAATAGTTACGAAGTACTATCGATAATGCAAAATAACACTTCTTTTCCTTCAAAAGGCTTTACAATGACAATATTTAGTAAAACATTAATTCCGGTCCATGACCATGAGTATTTCATAATTTCTTTGAAAAGGACAACCCGACACTATGTCCGTTGTGACGACCCAAGAATTTAGAAAATTATTTAAATCTTAAATTATTGAATAAAGGTTAAATAATAAACCTAGACAGAAAATAAGTGTATGGATTTGACATTTCTGAAAAGAAATTTTTGGATTTAAAATTTTCTGGTGAATTATTCAGGATTAAGTATATAAGTGTATATGTTCTATCTATATGATTGTATATGAGTACAGTATGTGGTTAAGGGTCAAGGGTTGACCAGCCAACTATATCAGTGTCCAACCCCTAGGTATATATTTAGATCATCAACTTTCAGTTAGGAAACCCTAACGTCTGATAAGAAACCCTAGAAATCGGTTCTGAAAACCCTAATTTTAGTTTCGAGAATTTGAAACCCTAATTTGGATATTAAAATCCTAATTTGGGAATTTAAATGCAATGTATAAAGTTTATGCATTTTAATTACAAACCTAATTAGGGATAATCCTAATTATTAATTAGATTTTTAATAATTTAGAAACCCTAATTCTTGGGTTATAAACCCTAATGCATGATCATGAAACCTAATTGCTAAATTAGAAATTTTAATTTGGAAATATTAATCCTAATTAGTAAGCTTGATTAATGATTAGTAAATTTTAATATAATTAGAAAATCCTAATTTTAATTTTGAAATATTAATTTTCTATTTAAAAAACTGAAACTTGGAAATCTTAGAAATAAAATTTTTAAAAATTTTAGGGTTAAACCAAAAACCCTAAGGGTTAGGGCAAATGACAAGAATGCCTTTAAAATTAAATGTGAAATGTCTAAAATACCCTTTTCTTAATGATTAAGTAAAAGATTTGCCAAGTCTTGTTGACTTATCCATTTAGATATCGGCATGTGTTAAATATCTTACCATATCTGATCTTTGGTGCCACCTTGCAACACTACATTCATTGAATCCAAAAATCAAAGATAAAAGTTAAGTAAAATACTTAATTTACTTTTTATTTTTTCCAAGACTTCTCTCTCTCTAGAATTCGAGATTTGAGAGTAAATATAAGTGTTAAGTTAGGGCTAGATCAACCATTAACTTTCCAATATCAGATCAGAGATCAGAAGTTCAAGGATCAAAGCTTTAAAGGTATAAAAAACCCTAAATCTTAAAATTTTACGATCTGATGTTAGATGTTGTTAATAATTGGTTAAAGTTGTGTATTAGGGTGTTAATAAGTGATCTGGGTTGTTGGATCATGGATCTATAACACTTAGATGCACAAAATTAGCATTTTAAGAAATCTAGAAAATTTTGTAAAAATGGCCTGACAGCCAAATATCAGATGCCTTAATTCTTTATGTGTTAGATGTTTTGTGTGTTTTATGCTTTGAATCTGTTCTATGATGTGACGCCCCCAAAATAGGTCCAATCCATCCAACCTATTCTGAGTCGCCAAATACATGGTATAGAAAACAACTACAACTTTATTACTACAATTGTCGTGCAAAATATAACAACACATATACTGTAAGTTTGAACACAAATATATACCAACTGTGACTCATGTCCCAACCTTGGATAGTACGTCACAATGGCACCTTACATAAAGGTACAGTCAATAACTATTTTAGAAATTAAAATCCTTGGGAAGTGCTCAAGGAAACCTTCATACATGGGAGGCCATGCGTCTAAGTTATGATAAATATTATATGTCCACAGAATTATCCTTGGTTGAAAGAAAAACGAGAAGATTACTATCATATTCTTTCCAATGGTGAGTCTTCTCTTGACATATCATTATCTCCACTGTCTCTAATTGAGAATTATACTTCAACCAAATACTAAGATTATATAGGTAGTGCTCGTAGATATATTCAGCAAGTGGATGTGCACAACCATGTCTTACGATGACACGAGGTCGTATGTCATTAGACATCTTGTATGATAGTGGCAAATCACCCTTCCAAAGTTGGGTTCTCCTCACCCTATATGATTCACCACATATAACTACTAAATGATGTATAAAATACAACACACTATTCTAAAGTTCTCAATAAAATTATTTTCATACTGTTTAGGGAGAACCTTCACAGCTAGAAACCACCGTTATATTCCCCTGTTACCCCCGCTCGACCCAGCTACACTCTTATTACCTGAAAGAAATTGTGAAGCAAAAGGGTGAGCACAAATAGCCCAGTAAAGAATATCATGACTAAAGATAATTAAATTATGAATAGCCTTCATCATTAATAAATCAGAGATTTAGAATATATGATAGATGATAAAACTTTTCAACCATAGTTGCAGCGAAACGAGCAATCCATTAGAAGAGCTAAATAGACCATAAAGTCAATTATCTTCTCCATGTTAAAAATCCACCAACAATGTTTTATCCCTGTAACATCAATCAACAGTTCTGGTCCACAATCATATGAATAACTCATAATTATAATTGTGGTTCTAAATTCCTCTTCTCATCCAGGACGAAGATAATTTTCATCACCTGTCTTTACCTGAAACATCAAAGATCATGGTTATACCAAATCACAGTTCATGTTCATAATCATACTGATAAATTCATCTTTGCACTACGGGCCAAAGAGATTCATCAACAATTCATCTTCGCACTACAGGCCAAAGATATTCAACAACATGTCATCTTTGCACTACGGGCCAAAGATATTCAACAACAAGTCATCTTTGCACTACAAGCCAAAGATATTCAACAACAAGTCATATTTGCACTACAGGCCAAAGATATTAATATTCCAAAGAAATATAAAATCATTTCAGAATTTATATAAATAATAATTATAACCATATTGATCAATTCACCTTTGCACTTAAACTAAAGATATTCAATTATAAATTCAATGGTCATGATCATACCAGTCAACAGTTCAACTTTGCACTACTGGCCAAAGATAGTCACGATCATACCAATAATCTACCCATCTATACACTCAAGTCAAAGAGAAATTTTATCACCAGGATTATACAAATGTTATATATGATAATAAAAATAATATGATCAACAACTGCATTTAATTTAAAGAGTAAGATTCATAAATTAACGATAATTTGGTCAGAAAAAGAAACTAATTTTGTCGTGAATAGTACCCATGAATAGTAACTCGTGAATAATAACTCATGAATAGTAACTCATGAATAGTAACTCATGAACAGTACTCCGTATTCGTATATAGTACTGTATATGTAAATAATGTCATATACGTAAATAGTGTCATATACATGAATAGTGTCGTATACGTGAATAGTAACCCCGACATGAAAAAGGTAGAAATTCCACAATAAAATCCATACCAATATTTCAGTATAATGATATTGAAAGAATAACATCATTCTAAAAAAAATAACATCCCTTATCCCTTACAATCACTTACAATCTCTTACCTCAAAAGAGCAGTATTTCTGACCGGAATGTAAAGTCAAAGGAACCTTGCACTGAATAGCAACTCTGAAAGTATCTAAATACTCACAAAAATACGTGCGATAATATAGAGAGAAAGAAAACTTGTTTCTGGTGTGATTTTCAATTCTAACTTAAGCGCCTATTTATAGAAAAATGCTAGAACGCCAAAGGAGACTAAAATAATAAAATAATATTATTATTTTATTTTCCTACACCTACCAAAACCAACCAAGACTAGCCATCACCCTTGAACAAAAATTCTAGCACATGTTTTCAACACCAACCAAAAGTGGGTCCCACCCAATTTTAATAAAAATCATTTTATTTTCTGAAACTTTAGTAATTAATAATAAATAGCCATTTTATCAGAAAAATATGAATTTAATGTCCATTCCACACGAAATCGAATTCTCTACAACTTTGTGGCTTTAAGTTTTTCCAAATTCCAGACAAAAAATATCTGAAACCCACAAACGGATGATTTTCAACACTCCTTAAAATTCATAACAAATCATGCGTTAATTTTTAACGATTCAAAATTTGTGGACATATACTCGACTAATATATGTATAACATATCCAAAAATTACAACGATCCAACGGTCGGATTAAAATTATAACTCACGTAATAGGGCTTTAAGAACACCAATTTGATCTTTTAATACCTTCAATCCGACAAAATACTGATAAAATACCTCAACATTAATTCTTTCATTTATAACCACATAAATAAATCCATCATTTATATCCGCATCAAATAAATATTTCCTTATCATATAAATCAATAATTAATTATTCACAAATAATATTACAAAATCACAATTATGACAACCAGATGGTTCCCAGGAAAGAGGGGGCTTTCTGATAAGGATTTCTCCTTACTGGCGCACAATTAGGTGACCAAACCTCTCCTTAGACATAAATTTTTAGACATTATCAATAATGTTATCTAATAATATTATTCAAATAATATGAATTATTGATCTGATAATGGAAAATATTGTGCAGCGACAATTATTGAAACAACAATAATATAAAATATCAACGCAACAATTATTGACTCAATAAAATAAAATATTGAACAGTAATTACTATAACAATTATTGAGTAGTACCTTCTTACGTAAGAATCAATAATTCAAAAATACTGTACAATACCGTGTGCTACTGTGCAACCACGCGTATTACTGTATTTTAGCCACCAGGTATTCCAACAGTGTTAACGGTAACCATTACGTTGTTATTTATAAACACTCAAATTTGTCGTTATCTTCATCCGACAAATATTATGTTATGGGGCCCACAAATGGTTGCGTCGTCGTACGAATATTCCCCGACAACAAGAATATTTCACGACCAAACGAATATTCCCCGACAACAATGAATATTTTATAACCACTTGCTTATTTTGAAAAAAAATTATATATATCGCCCTTAACTTTAACTTTTTTATCAATTTAACCATTTACTAAATAGGAAAATTGAATACTTTTATTTCATAAAATTCGGGGTCTTACAATCTCCCCTCCTTATGAAATTTCGTCCCCGAAATTTACGTACCTGATAATTCAAAAAGTTGAGAATACCTTGCTTTCATTTCAGATTCTATCTTCCCTGTCATCATGATTTCACCATTGCTCATCTCTTGTATTTCAGATATCATTCTAGAATACAGCTTCAAAATAAGGGTTAATTGAACAAATTAACATATCACATAATATCCCGATATTATGACTGACCAACAAATAAGCTTAGGTAGGACACACTAGTGAAGGATTTACTCATCTCTCCCCTCCTAGTTCTATTCCCCGATCTTTGCCAGAGATCATATCCCTAAGCTCTGATACCAAATGTGACGCCCCCAAAATAGGTCCAATCCATCCAACCTATTCTGAGTCGCTAAATACATGGTACAGAAAATAACTACAACTTTATTACTACAATTATCGTGCAAAATACAACAACACATATACTGTGAGTTTTAATATAAATATATACCAACTGTGACTCATGTCCCAACCTTAGATAGTACGTCACAATGGCACCTTACATAAAGGTACAGTCAATAACTGTTTTAGAAATTAAAATCTTTGGGAAGTACTCAAGGAAACCTTCGTACATGGGAGGTCATACGTCTAGGTTATGATAGATATCATATGTCCACAGGAAATATTAGAAATTTTAATTAGGAAATATTGCTAAATTAGAAATTTTAATTAGGAAATATTAATCCTAATTAGTAAGCTTGATTAATGATTAGTAAATATTAATATAATTAGAAAATCCTAATTATAATTTTGAAATATTAATTTTCTATTTTGAAAACTGAAATTTGGAAATCTTAGAAATAAAATTTTAAAAATTTTAGGATTAAACCCTAAGGGTTAAACCCTAAACCCTAAGGGTTAGGGCAAATGACAAGAATGCCTTTAAAATTAAATGTGAAATGTCTAAAATACCCTTTTCTTAATGATTAAGTAAAAGATTTGCCAAGTCTTGTTGACTTATCCATTTAGATATCGGCATGTGTTAAATATCGTACCATATCTGATCTTTGGTGCCACCTTGCAACACTACATTCATTGAATCCAAAAATCAAAGATAAAAGTTAAGTAAAATACTTAATTTACTTTTTATTTTTTCCAAGACTTTTCTCTCTCTAGAATTCGAGATTTGAGAGTAAATATGAGTGTTAAGTTAGGGCTAGATCAACCTTTAACTTTCCAATATCAGATCAGAGATCAGAAGTTCAAGGATCAAAGCTTTAAAGGTATAAAAAACCCTAAATCTTAAAATTTTACGATTTGATGTTAGATGTTGTTAATAATTGGTTAAAGTTGTGTATTAGGGTGTTAATAAGTGATCCGGGTTGTTGGATCATGGATCCACAACACTTAGATGTACAAAATTAGCATTTTAAGAAATCTAGAAAATTTTATAAAAATGGCCTGACAGTCAAATGTCAGAGGCCTTAATTCTTTATGTGTTAGATGTTTTGTGTGTTTTATGTTTTGAATCTGTTCTATGACATGAGGACTGTGATTTGAAACTAGAATCAGGGTTGGATCAAGTCTAGATCTTCAGTTATACTCGGTCAAAACTCATTGACCGTTCACGAAAAAAGATTCTGGGTAACCCAGAATTTTCCCAGAATTCTTGACAAGCTTTTGCAGGCGCTAGATCTTGCTAGGTTTAAGTTGTTATGTAATGTTGTTGGTTGTATCTTATAGACTGATATGCAGGCTATACATCTATGCCTTTAGATCATTCAGATCCATAGCAGAATCTTAGTCAAACCCACGTTGACCGCCAGCCAGATGAAGAAATCTGAAAAACCCAGATTTCTGAAGAACAGTTCTTGACCCCTATATTGACCGCCCCAGATCTTGAACATGTGATGTTGTTAAGTTGAGTTAGTGAAATGGTAGTGTATACTGACATGAGGACTACAATATTGAACCTTAAGATCACATAAACACGGCATGGAAATCAAAGATTGAAGGCTGCATAGAAGGACCCTCAACACTGCTTGAGTTTCTGGGCAACCCAGAAACTCAAGAACAGCGTTGTCAGAATATTGAGAGGCTTTGATCTCTCTGATTTCGTGTTATATGGCCATGAACTTAGTTGGTAGTTGTTGTATTATATTAGTACTATATTATTAAAATAAGAACAAGTCCAGAAACTTAAGGATCAAAAAGTTACAATCGGTCAAACGTTGCACCCTGCACTATGACTATGAAGGCTCAAGAAGACTCAAAAACACCTATAACGACGGATCTGTCGCTATAGGGCCATTTATTAATTATTAGTTTCTAAAAATTATTTATTTTAATTAAATAAATAGAAATAAATGGTTTTTAATTATTAAAAATACTAAATAAATTCCGAAAAATTATTTTAAAGTCTGAAAAATAGTTTTTAATTATTTTGAGTATATTTCATAAATATTTAATATTTTTGGAATATAAATGGTATTTAATTTATAATATTAAATAAATTATTTAAAAATGATTTTTAGTGCAGGAAAAATCATGAAAAATAATATTATGGTATAAAAAAATATTTTAAGTTATTTTTAATGACTTTTAACATTTTAGGATGAATTTCATTAATTAATCAATATTAATGATAATTTATTTATTTAATAAAAATATTAAATAAATTATGAAAAAATAGAATTAATGATTTAAAAATCATATAAAAATGATTTAAGTGTTATAAAAATATTTTAAGTTATAATATATAACTTTTGATATTTTGTCATAAAAATATTAATATTTTAATATTAATAACAATTATCGGATAATAAATTTAATTGTTTAAAAATCATATAAAGGTGATTTTAAGGTATTAAAAATACTTTGTGATATTATAAAAATATTATAATATTATGACATGAATTTTATTAATATTTGATAATAAATAAATATTAATGATAAAGGAATTATGTGGTATTTAATTCATTTAAATACGAGTTAATGATTTAAAACTCTTGATAAATAGTAATAATTATCTGAAAATTATTATGAACTTATGAAAAATATTTTGACTGATATTAAAATTATCTGAGATAATGGTAAAGTGTTTAGTGTTAGGTTTGTAATATTCATGAACGCAATCAAATTGCACAAATAAGCGGAAACGTGTAAAAATTAGAGTTTAAAATTTTACAAACCATATACCCGGGTCATCCTTTATGCATAATTATTAATTAAACGAAAAGATAAAGAATGTAAATCATATCCTTGAAGATTCGAGCTTCCTCATGTACAAGTTCGCCTCCAAATTTTTTTCGTGTTCAACTTGAATCCACCGGGTTGGGTTCCTTCCTTTGATCAACGTTAGCCACCCAAGTGTTTGGCCTCTAGAGGTGATCCACCAAGGAAGAAGAAATATTCAAGAAGAAGGGTATTTGACAAAATCCTAATTTTTCTATCACTCATAGAAAGGGGTGTACTCTCCCAACTATTGAAATTACGTATATTGATATCTGATATAAGACTCACCTTATAAAGATATCAGGTAACCCTATTTAAATAAAAATAAGGTAGTATTTATTTAATTAAACTCTTTTAATTAAATGGGCTCCCTAATCTTATTAGGGATAATTAATTAAACTCCTTTAACTAATTTTCTCTCCTAATCCTATTAGGAATAAATGAGAGTACTTATAATAAATTAATTACTAAACTCTTTTAGAAATTAAAATAATAATAATTGTAATAATATTAATAAGACTCATCTTATTAATTTATATTTAATATTTCTAAAATATTAAATAATAAATATTAAGCTATTTAATTTATTCTATCACCATAGATTAAATTAAATATACTTAACATATTATTACGATTATGTCATAAACTTCTTAAATAATTATTATTCCTTTTATGGTGTGACCCTATAGGTTCTCCATATTAAACCGGTTGTGAATAAATCAATTAGAACAATTCTAATCTTATTTAAATAAATAAATTAAATTATTAATTTATTTAAATAAATAATATTTATTCTACAATAGGGATAAGCATCCCTAGCGATCAACGACTTTCTAGATAATATAGATTTCAGCATTAATCATAAAAGAACCTTTGAGTAAATAGTGACCGTACAATTTAATCCTTCCACCATACAATGTTCCAATTAAATATAAGACATGGAATTACTGTAAAGTCTTATTTTATTTAATTATATGTATTTCGACTCTTAAATGCACAACTCTAAATAATGTAAATTAGAAACTCCTTTCTAATTTCATTCTGTCTTGGTCAAGGACTACTGGGTTGTCATTTATCGAATCACATAGGACATGTCTCTTCTTTTACTAGAAGCGGTAGATTCTTTATTGATCATACATTATCTCCATGTATAACTTATTATGCCCAAGTATACCCTTTGATATATCCTAAGGGTCTTAAGGAATAAGTCAAAGTATAACTCATCATACACAAGATACTACGATGATCTCAAGTCCAAGTATCACTTGTACTACTATCACTACAGGAATTCCTATTGACAGACAAGTAAAACTCTATTAGGTATTCCTTAGCGAGCCACGTTCAGTGAACTTATTCTCTAATAAGCACCTACATACTTGCTTTAGTGTCTCCACACAAATGATCATGAGATCAATCATCCTCATCCAATGAGCAAGCAACATATGTACCAATCTATCCAGATTCACTAATCCCCAATTTAGTAATCCAACGATTGGGAACTATTTTAGTTTTAAGCTTTCTAAAATTTTAGATTTCATTAGAATGATCATCATCATTATTCTAAAAGCATTGCTTAAAACTATAGGTTTATCACATATTATAAAACAGCATCATATAGATAATTAAAAGCCTTTAACGAATTAATACTTGTTATTAATAAATGAATAAGATTGTTACAAAGTATATATTTTATCATCAAACATGATTGGCTTGTGTGCATACTACTTTCAATCTCCCACTTGCACTAAAGTCAATCGCCATGGTATCTCATACCCTTCTTCTCTAAGTGACAATTATCCTGCTGTTGGATAAGCTTTAGTTAATAGATATGTAATATTGTTCTTGAGAGTCTACTATCTCTATAGTGATTTCTCATCTTTCAATGATTCCTATAATCCAATGAAAGTGCCACAACACATGTTTAGATCAAAGATGAGACTTAGGAACTATTCCAACTTCTGTAATGCACTTTTCATCCAAACAATCAACTTGTAGCTTCATTTATAACTATATACTTTATCTTTATCACTAAACCAGCAACTATTTGCTGTTTGGAACCTTTCCAATTCACTGCACCACTGTTCAAGGTAACACTTTGCCTTAAAATGGATTTTCTGTCGTCTTGGTCTTTCTAAAAAACTTGAGTCTGTTAAGCCATCTAGTTTTACTTTAGACCCATCATGAATATGATCACATTTTTAGTGCTGGTTAAGTACTTTAAGATATTTTTCACTGACTAATAGTGATCTTCTCTAGAATATGACTGATCAATATCAGGTCTCGTACATTTCATTGCATACATGATAGTTACTCATGTGATCTCTCTTTTATGAGTCTATGGGGACTATTAAGAGAGGTACACTCTATGGCTCATCAACATGAGACATCTCTTGGAGTTTGTCATGCTAAACGACTTTAGCATCAAATGAATATATGTTCCTTGGGTTTAGCTGAGTATCCTTTTAAATTTATCTATATAGATTTGTATCCCCAATAACGATACTCTTCCCATATCATTCATGGAGGAATGTTTAGACAACTTTATCTTTACTGATTCTAGCATTGGCATGTCATTCTTTATCCGTATTATATCAACATATAGTACTAGGAATGTCACGACGCTCCCATTGACCCTTTTTTACACACTAGGTACATTTTTATTTTTAATAAAATCAAACTCTTTTGATTGTCTTATCAAAACGAATGTAACATTTTTGAGAAGCTTGCTTCAATCCATTTCTCTGAGTGTCTACAACTCTTACCTCATCGTATGTAATCGGATCATCATTTTCTATGATATGTACCTCATCATCATCATCCATGATGAATCCATACCTACCAAGTATCTTCGGTACTATTCCAGATTTACAATTCAGTTGTGGTACAATAGGTCTATCTACAGGTTTCTCTTATTTGACTTATAGTGCTTTGTGGTTCTTGAACTCTTCAAGATCTATTATCCTCCCATTAGCCCCTTCAATGATAAATACATTTATCTTATAAGGTAGTGTGTTTCGCAATAAACACATTTTGCTAAGTAGGATTATAGAACATATATCCTAAACTTACTTTAGGATGTCCTACAAATCTGTACTTGTCAAATCTTGTCCCAAGCTTATCCTTTGAAATCTTTTCACATAAATTGGACAACTCCATATCTTAACATACTTAAGATTAGGAATCCTCCCTGTCCATAACTTTTATGGAGTCTTGTGGTCGAATTTTGAGGTTACCTTTTTCGTAGATGTGTAGCCATTTCTAGGACATTACCCCAGAAAGATACTGGAATGTCGGTAAAATCATTATGGACCGTACCATGTCTAACAAGGTACGATTTTTCCTTTTAGATACATCAATCAATTATTGTGTATCAGGAGGCGTCCATTATGAGAAAACCATTTTGAGATGATCTAGAAACTTATTGCACAAGTATTTATTCCTTGATCTAATCAAAGAATCTTAATACTTTTCAAATTAGTTTCACTTCTAAATTCTTTGAACCTTTCAAATAATTTACACCTGTATTTCAGTAAATACACACATTCAACTTTTTGAATGATCTTCTCCTTTTCTTATACTAATTTGTTCAATATGCAAATTAATTTTTCACGTAAGTCAAGTATATAAAATCCATTAAGTAATATTTCAGTTCTATACAAAACATTATTATTATAAATAGAACAACAATTGTTCTTAAATATAATACCAAAGATTTTATTGCCAACAATAAAATGAAAATAATATTTCTAACAAGAACTGGAATACAATAACAACTTATTGACTGAATAGATTTGCTCATAGGCATTGCTAAACTATAAGTTTCTATGGCTAATGTAGCAACCTTTGCTTAATTTTTTATACATAGAATTACTTATCTTTGTTTAGTTTTCTACTTCTGCTTGGTCCCTTCATAAATCTATATTTATGATAACCAAAGTCAGTATCCAATACCCAAGTAGAACCTTGACTTAAAGAAAAATTTATTTCATTCATGAACAAATTTATATTTATAACCGAAACTTCACTAAGCTTCTTTGGTTAACCTTTGCAAGATGCTTCTCGCAGTTTCTTTCTAGTGTCCAAGCTTATTACAGTGGAAGCAAACTCATTTGCTCTTTGTATCAGTTTTATTCTTATTATCCTTTGTTTTTGCCTTTCTATTACCTTCTTTGAATCGTTCTTCTTTTCAGAAGATCCTTTGGCCCTACCAATAAGACTTGGTCTTTCTTAGTTGAAAAGTGACTCTCAATATTTTTTAACATGTTAAGCAAATCAGCGAGGCTGATATCTTGCTTGTTCATATGAAAAATTCACAACAATTGCGAAAGGAGTCCGGGAGTGATTATAAGATCAAATCTTGGCTCAACTGTCCATCCATTACAAAACCTGTTGTCCTAATTGATCAATCAAATTAATTATATTAAGGACTTTTATATGTACTGTAGTGTCATCGGTCATTCTAGATCGGAAGAGCTCCTTAGATATCTAATATATATCAGTCCTATTTTTCTCACCATCAACTACTTAATGTGCAGGAATATAGTAAGAGCATACATAGTATCATGCTGACGCTGAAGCTCGTTACTCATGGATGGGAGCATGATGCATTGAGCCAACTGTGCATCATCTTGCCACTTTCTAAAAGTAGCAATCTCTTCCTCAGAGGCATTATCTTCAACCATTGCAGGGATAGGCGTATTAAGGACATAAGATAGCTTTTCAGCTGTAAGAACTTTTCTCAATTTCCTTAACCAATCTATTTAATTCGGTTCAGTTAATTTAGCATGTGACAACCCGAGAATTTAGATAATTATTAAAATCCTAAAATGATGGATTAAAGGTTATAAGATTAACCTAGACAGAAAATAAGTGTATGGAATTGACGTTTCTGTGAAGAAATTTTAAGGATTTCAAAAATTTTAAGAAGAACCTATATGGTTTCTTAATTGAATGAGAATAAAGAAATATGGGTTACAAAATTTTAAAACCCTAGAAATGAATTAATATGTACTTGAAGAAATATCGAGAATAAGGTATTACGATACCTGTAAATTCAATATGAACTAAATAGTCTAAGAAATGTTATATAAGTACATATGGAAAATTTTATTAAGAAGATAAGATTTCACATGAAGAGATGCTATGAGGTTAAACGAAGATGAGTATATGTATATAAATATATATACTTAGTAAGGTGCTATATATATTTTAGCAAGAGGAGTGATGAATTAAGTTAATGATATAAGGATTAAGATAAAACTATGTTAGTAATTAACATAGCTTGAATGTTGGCCTTGAATGGCAAATAAGAATTTAAATAAGTATAAAGTCGTTAGTTAATACGATTAGCAATAAGAAAGGAGTAATTTAAAACTCAAAATTTGAGTTAGAGATAGAATTTTAAAGCATGGACTGCTCGGTTGCGTCCGGAACGTCAAGATTAATCAAAATGGGCAGTAAACACAAAGTGTGTAAAGGTTGACTTTTGTTCAAAGTCAGCAGTTGACTTTTTATGGAGAAAAGTCAAAATCAGTGTGAGAAGTTAAAGATGTTATATGGATAATGATATAATATTTAATATTATACCAATGATGTAAAACTAAAATATGAGATGAGATCCAATATGTAGATATGAATATTGGTATCAAAGTAGTTAGTCAATTAAATTCATATTTGAATAAATGATTGAATATATTAAATTATATATTTAATATATAAATAATTGTTTGAAAACAATTTATGGAGAGGAGGAGGAAATTAAATTTAAGTATACAATATGAATTGTATAACTTGAATAAGTTATTAAGTATAAGAATTAAATAACCAAAATGGTTATTGTTATTTAGTGGTTCTAGTATTAAAAATATATACTAGTGACCTAATCTAAGAGAATTGTGAAGCATGTCATAATTTATTTCATGATTATGTGAGTAAGTGAATACGAATATTATGTGATGGCAAATAAAAGAAATTAGTATGATCCTAATTATATATTAGGAATGAAGAATTAAATAACTTAAGGGTTATGGGATGAGAGAATTATGGTATATAAAATATATACTAATTTTAAGAGATTTATTTTATACATCTCGGTTAATTAATTTTATAACCTAATTAATGTAAATCTAATTGGGTTAAGGAAATTAAATGTACTTGGGGTAAGAATTTATATTTAAATTGAGTGCATGGAAACCCTAATTAAATGATTAGGGTAAAATAGAATTAAAAGTAATGGACTATAATAATGTCATAGCCCAATAAATTATTTACAGTTCAAGAGAATTGGATTTAATGGGCTAAGGAGGTAATATTATTTAAACAAGCCCAATTAATTAATTGAGCATGAGACTTGTAGATAAAGTGACTAAGGGTGATTAAATTATGTAATCTAGCCCAATATATTATGTGTGGGACAAGTATTATATTGACCCAATTTAATTAGGGTTGAAAGCCCAAGTTGGTTATTGTTAGTAAGTAAAACAAGTAAATTTGTTAGCTCAATGGAATTAATTAAGGGCCCGAGCTAGGCCTACATGTGGGAGAATAACAATAAATAATATTAAGTTAAGAGATATATTTTTATTATCTCAAGTTATTAATTTTATAACTTAATTAAAACAAGTTTAGTTGGGTTATAGAATTTAATATACAAGAGTGGTGACTTAAATTCTAAATATTTGGAATGGATACCCTAATTAAATATTTAAGGTGAGATAAGATGAAAAGGTAGTGGACTATGTAAATTATATAGCCCAAACAATAATTTAAAGAGCCCAAAATTTAATCCAAGTAAAGGGGGACATATTTGGAAAAGAAGAGGCAAAGGAGGGACATTTTTGGACAAGGAAAAAAATTAAACCAAACTTGGTAGATGATAAGGCCACATGGCCGGATAAGATAGAGAGGAAAAAGATAAGAAGAAAAGAAGATAAGGGAAAGAGAAGAGAAGAAAGAGGAAAAGAAAGAAAGAGAAAGAAATTAAGGGAGAGAAAGAGAAGAAGTGGCGGCAGCCATGATAGAGAGAGAGAGGAGAGGGACGGCTGGAAATAGTGAGAGAAAGGAGAAAGAAGAGTGGCCATGGAAGCCATTAAAGAGAAGAAAGAAGATTTTGATCAAAGGTAACTAGTTTATGTGTTTGATTTTAGTTTTTCCAAATCAAAGCTTGGATTTATGTTTATAAACTCAAAAACAATGGATATCCATGTTGATGAGTATTTTATATTTAGATCTACACATATTGGGTGTTGATTTGGTTGGAATCAAAAAGGAATAGAAAAAAAAAATCCGGAAAGCTTAAACTCTAAGGTGTGATCTAGCTTTTGATTTTTGAAATCTATGATGGATATTTGTGATTTATTTTCTTGGGATGCTAAATATATGTATTAAGGATAAAACCCCTTTGGAATCACTCAATTAGGTTAAAAAATGAGCAAGTTATGGAAGTTATCCCAAACTACTCAAAGCTAAGAAAACTGTTAGAACAACAGTTTTTACCAGCCACTTCCGGGCTAAATTCCGGGAGCTTAACATGTCCAAATATGGATTTTGATAGATGAAAATTGTAGATCGGAAAGATACGAATCCAACAAAATTGACGGATCGTTAATCAGAGTTATAGATCTCATTTTATTTAAGATTTAGTAAAGGACTCCAAAACTGTTTTTGGCCAAAAAGTTGCTGCCCAAATTTTGCGAGGGCTGTTTTGGCAACTTAGTTTATGTAATAAATTCCGGACTTTTGGGACATGAAAATATATGGTATAAAGTACCTACTGTCCAAAAATGAGCTCATTTCGAGTTAAAATGAGCAAGTTATCACCATTTCAATTTTTGTGATTTTCTGACGAAAATGGTTATAACCGGAGTTCTATAACTCCGATGGCTACGAAATTTAAACTGGAGTATCACGTTAACACGTATAAGATTGTGCCAAGAGATGGGAATTTTTGGAGTTAAGCACGAGGTAGCTAATTTCTTAAGGAATTAACTAAAAATAATTTTAAAAAAAATACCAAAGGAAGTTGGAAAATTTTGGAAAAATACTTTTTGTATATGAAATATGTGTATACATATTTGTGCAAAGGATAGAGAAATAATAAGTTGATTTGGTATTTTCGTGAAAAGGATATGGAATCCAGCTTGCTGGATTAGAAAATCTGATGAATCCAGCTTGCTGGATTGAAAAGAAGTTAACTGAATTGAAAATATGTTGAATCCAGCTTGCTGGATTGTAATCTAGTTGCTGGATTTGTAATCCAGTTTGCTGGATTGCAGTTTGGCTTGCTGGATTAGAAATTTGTTGAATCCAAGTTGCTGGATTCTGTATCCAGTCTGCTGGATTGACAATTTGGTTGTTAAATTTAGAATCCAGGTTGTTGGATTAGTATTTGACTTATTAGAGTATAAAGAAGAACTTATAATGTATAAGATTAAGTGTTTAATCATAATGAATATGATACAGTGATTGAAGAATTATCCAAGAATGATAATAATACCGATGTGTTAGGATGTTATCTAATATTTGATTAAGTGTTAGATAATCTATTGACAAAGTAATTGTATTATGATACAAAGTAGAATATGCTGATTGAAAGACCAATCTTATTATTAATGATAGGTCTTACCAAAAGAAGTTAACTTAAACTGTGTAGCAGTAGTCAACGAATCAGGCAAGTTTTTCCTTAACTCAAACTTGAGTTGTATGTTCAAAGCATGTTAATGAATAATTGTTGTTGATTATTCACGTCTATATTGATTATTGATTCGCACGTTGTGCATATTGTAAATGTTCATCAGGTATGAAAGGCTGATCACCTTCATTACCATTTGGTTCAGTTAATCTGTTCATGTTTATGCTTGACCATTCATTTTTATTGACTTGGTCGTTCAGCTAAGAAAATTTGTTCATGCTCTTTCACAATGTTTATATTGTTGAAAGTTAGCTAGCTTATTGTTCAATTCTTTCAATCATGATATATCTTTATTGAATTTAAACTTGCTGGGCAAATTTGATGCTCACCCTTGCTATATCATGATAAAATTTTCAGATTAAGATGAAAGCTTGAGTAAAGACAGAAGCGAAGACAAAGTGCAAAATTAAGCTATTATGCAGTTAGATCTATTAAATTTTCTGATGAAAATAGCATTGTAAACCTTTAAGATATTGAAGGTATGTATTAAGTTAAGGTTGTAGATCTTGGGAATGATGTGTAAAAGTTTAATGTATAAACAATTTATGTTTATATCTTCCGCAATAGTTATAGAAATAGTATACTAGATCCTTGGTGATTAGTACCGGGATTTGGGGATGCTACATAGCATCTAATATGCTACGCCTTGATAGTAATTTTAGACATTGTAAAATTTTATAAATGAATTTGTATTTAACAACATTTTAGCATACATTCTTTTATTAATTACCAAAATAAATTAGGTCTTGTTTTAAATTGGTATCTCCCACTATTTTCTTCAAATTATATTATCCTTAATATATATAGTTCGGCAATATCTAATTAAAGATATGCTAGTGAGAATAAGGATCTCATTTCAAATGTATATGACCTTATGGTGACACAGCAAATTATATATAAATAAATAGGTAGACAACTCTTGTCAATTACATCAACTATGTAACTCCTTTTATTTTGCCTCTTAAATCATAATGGTCAAGTGTGTGCACATAAGAACTAAAATAATTTAAGTTAAGTCCAACCTAGCACTCCATATATTCAAAAAAGAAAAATATTATCCTTGTGGTGACATAACAAAATAATATTGTTCAATTTTTTTTATAAGCATCAAATGTGATAAATTAACATCTTAAATACTTAATACTTGCCTTGTGGTGACACAACAAACTCATATTAAATATTTAATACTCTATTAATTTTATCATGCTAGAAGGCGACGTTCGATATTCTAAATATCTTTGAACGCTTAGGACTTAATATAAAAATTTGAGGGGTTTTCATGTTATTATTTTATTTCATCTTGTTTAGCGTGCATGCACACACACACACACACACACACACACACACACACACACACACACACACACACACATATATATATATATATATATATATATATATATATGCAAACATGTTTCACACACACACACACACACACACACACACACACACATATATATATATATATATATATATATATATATAAAATACTAGCATGCATATATAGAATACTATATTCTACCCGGATTGATTATGTATTTTTATTCTAGTTTGGTTCACTAGACCCACCAAGTGAACCAAAAGGTCAAACATAGGGGGTGCAAGAATTAATATTTAAATATAACTATTACATTTAAACATGGGCTCCATTACAAACGGGTCTTCAAACGCTCCTTCCTCCTTGATCTCTAATTCTTCAAAATTAATTCAAACTATTCCTATTACAAAACTATTTTAAAATAAATAGAAACCTTGATCAGCAGTCAATGGGAAGTACATAGGAGTAAGATAGAATTTACATTAAGAAAAATTAGAGAAGACGAGGTACGCAGACCCCATTTTAATAAAACTCATATATGCATGCATCTAACTAAAATAAAATCCAATCACATTGGTCAAATAGTCCATAATCAATCACATTTATTATCATGCACATCACCATATGCATCAATAAATAACATTCATCTCATGAACAATAAACATTCAATATATATATATTGATATCATTTAATGGGCAAATTTAGTTAGTATAAAATCTAATTTTGAATCAAAATAAACTCCTTTATTTTAATCCAAATTTAAATCAAAATAAACCTCTTTTATTTTAATTTATCCAATTTTGAATAAAATAAACTATTTTATTTTAATTAATTATGGAATCCAATTCCAAGGAAAAAAAACCTCCTTTATTAAAGGAAACACGGATTATCTTTTCAATTCATAAATAAACTCCTTTATTTTAAATAATATGAAATCTTATTTCATATCTAAATAAACTCCTTTATTTAAGGAAATTAGGATTCTCTTTCTTATTCACAAATAAACTCTTTTATTTTGAATAATATGAAATCTTATTTCATATCTAAATAAACTCTTTTATTTAAGAAAACATGGAATCCAATTTCAACTCCAATTAGTTATTATGGAATCCAATTCTAACTCTAATTAGTTAGCATGAAATCCAATTTTAAAATTAAAATAAACTCTTTATTTTAATTATAAAATTATTAAGAATATTATTATATATATATATATATATATATATATATAGTAATCTAACTAAAACATATATCTTGCAACATGTCCAGGTAATTGATTATGAATCATATGAAAAGATTCCTGACGCTTTACATCACGAATTTCGCGTTTTTTTATAATTTTTTTTAAAACTTTATACAATAAAATTATGCCCAATTAAATTGTACTAAACACATATCAATATATATATATATATATATATATATATATATATATATATATATATATCAAATTAAAATAATTAATAATTCGCATAAAGGTTTGGCTCTGATGCCACTGTTAGGTTTGTAATATTCATGAACGCAATTAAATTGCACAAATAAACGGAAACGTGTAAAAATTAGAGTTTAAAATTTTACAAACCATATACCCGGATCATCCTTTATGCACAATTATTAATTAAACGAAAAAATAAAGAATGTGAATCATACCCTTGAAGATTCGAGCTTCCTCAGGTATAAGTTCACCTCCAAATCTTTTTCGTGTTCAAATTAAATCCACCGGGTTGGGTTCCTTCCTTTGATCAACGTTAGCTACCCAAGTGTTTGGCCTCTAGAGGTGATCCACCAAAGAAGAAGAAATATTCAAGAAGAATGGTATTTGGCAAAACCCTAGTTTTTCTATCTCTCATAGAAAGGGGTGTACTCTCCTAACTATTGGAATTACGTATATTGTTATCTGATATAAGACTCACCTTATAAAGATATCAGGTAACCCTATTTAATTAAAAATAAGGTATTATTTATTTAATTAAACTCGTTTAATTAAATGGGCTCCCTAATCTTATTAGTGATAATTAATTAAACACCTTTAACTAATTTTCTCTCCTAATCATATTAGGAATAAATGAGAGTACTTATATTAAATTAATTCCTAAACTCTTTTAGAAATTAAAATAATAATAATTATAATAATATTAATAAGACTCCTCTTATTAATTTATATTTAATATTTCTAAAATATTAAATAATAAATATTAAGCTATTTAATTTATTCTATCACCATAAATTAAATTAAATATACTTAACATATTATTACGATTATGCCATTAACTTCTTAAATAATTATTCTTCCTTTTATGGTGTGACCCTTTAGGTTCTCCATATTAAACCGGTTGTGAATAAATCAATTAAAATAATTCTAATCTTATTTAAATAAATAAATTAAACTATTAATTTATTTAAATAAATAATATTTATTCTACAATAGGAATAAGCCTCCCTAGCGATCAACGACTTTCTATATAATATAGATTTTAACATTAAGCATAAAAGAACCTTTGAGTAAATAGTTACCGTACAATTCAATCCTTCCATCATACAATGTCCCAATTAAATATAAGACATGAAATTAATGTCAAGTTTTATTTTATTTAATTATATGTATTTCAACTCTTAAATGCACAACTCTAAATAATACAAATTAGAAACTCCTTTCTAATTTCATTCTGCCATGGCCAAGGACTACTGGGTTGTCATTTATCGAATCACATAGGACATTTCTCTTCTTTTACTAGAAGCGGTAGATTTTTTATTCATCATACATTATCTCCATGTATAACTTATTATGCCCAAGCATACCCTTTGATATAACCTAAGGGTCTTAAGGAATAAGTCAAAGTATAACTCATCATACACAAGATACTATGATGATATCAAGTCCAAGGATCACTTGTACTACTATCACTACAGGAATTCCTATTGATAGGTAAGTAAAACTTCATTAGGTATTCCTTTGCGAGCCACGTTCAGTGAACTTATTCTCTAATAAGCACCTACATACTTGTTTTAGTGTCTCCACACAAATGATCATGAGATCAATCATCCTCATCCAATGAGCAAGCAATGTATGTACCAATCTATCCGGATTCACTAATCCCCAATTTAGTAATCCAACGATTGGGAACTATTTTAGTTTTAAGCTTTCTAAGAATTTAGATCTCATTAGAATGATCATCATCATTATTCTAAAAGCATTACTTAAAACTATGGGTTTATCACATATTATAAAACAGCATCATGTAGATAATTAAAAGCCTTTAATGAATTAATCATTTTTATTAATAAATGAATAAGATTGTTACAAAGTATATGATTTATCATCAAACATGATTGGCTTGTGTGCATACTACTTTCATTTAGACAGAGTTTAATTGAACTTAAACTCGTGAATAGTCCGACTAGACCGCCGGGATGTCAAATTTATGTCGGGTTCAACTCAGACTGCAATAGTTTGACTTGATACCAAGTCTTATGTGTGTTGTAGACTTATAGGATTATATTTTATGTGTTTAGGTTATTCTATGTCTATATATATATATATATATAACAGTATTATATTGTGATGATATTATTCTAATATTGGAGATCTATATTACTAATATTAGGTCTTCGGATAAAGCGTTATAAATTGCGTAGCAGTAATCAATGGTTCAGGCAAGTTTTACTTAACTCTACTAAGAGTTGTTTCATTCAGATATGCTTATGGTTAATCATTGCTGATTGTCATTGTAGAATTGTACTCTGTACATATTGCATGTATAAGTCAGGTATGAAAGGCTGATGACCTTCATTACCATTCGGTCCAGATATATTTGTTCATGTTTAATACTTGTTCAGTCAAAAGTTTGTTCCTGCTAGTTCACAATTATATTGTTGAATTATAGCCAGCTTATTATTCAGATTCTTTCAATCATGATATATCGTTAAATTTATTGAACTAAAACTTGTTGGGCAAACTTATGCTCACCCTTGTTATATCGTGATTTAACATTGCAGATTAAGACGAATACGTCGAATTCAGAAAAGGATAAAACCAAGTGCAGCTTGGGATTTTTTTTATGTGCAGCTAAATTGTAATAGAATAGTATGATAATAATGTTGTATGTTAGATAGGAATAGAAATGAATCGTATTATAAACGATGAGATCACCCCGTGATCTGATAAGGATCAATCTAATGATTGAAACGTTTACAGCAAGATTGATGTGTGTCTATGAATTGGTACAAATTCAAGAAACGATTATGAATACGGATTTAATGAAATTCGTATTGAGAAGGGAGTTAAGATTAGGTAGGGATTCAATTGAGGACTCATGTCAACAGCTGAGTTGTATGATTCCTTGTTATAGGCGGGGAATTGTACTTGATGTAACAATCACTTAGTTTCTGGCACTGATAATCATTGAAATGTTTGTGTCACTCTATTTGATATATGCGTGTTGAGATGGTGATTCTTTTCACATGTGTATACCAGATAGATAAGTTATAGGTATAGAATATCAGGTTAAGTACGAGTTCTTAAAACTCATACTTATGGTATGTTCGTGACTCATGATTATATGATATGTTTATGAACCCCTCAGCGAATGGACGCCAAAGGTCTGACTAGGACAAGTTCTTAAACTCATATGATTGTGGCAAGTTCCTAAACTCATAAGTGTGGTAAGTTTGACGAACTGAGTATAGTTGTGTGTGAAAAGAGTATTGAGGATAATAGGAATAGATAGAGTGTTTATGCAAATGATTATTAGTAGAGACATAGGTTTTCTAAAACTCCTAGCTATGCTAGATTTCAAAATTTTGACATCAAGCTAAATACGCACGATATGCTTTTAAAAAAATGTAGACTCGTAATCATTTTTGAAATGGTTTAAAGTAAAGTATATGCTACTTATTTCGGCTAGACGCAAATGATTTAAAATATTAAGATATATTTTATTTATCACTCATGTACCATGTAACATGGTGCAGAGATGATAAAAAGTTGATGGAGTTGTAAATACAGGAATACTTAGTGTTAATTTGATCTAAAAATCATTGTTCCACTATTGTATGATGTGTTATGACAAAGTCATATAATGACGACATCCTCAAACGGACTGTTAATACAGTACGGCATCATAACGTCATTTTCAAAAAAAAATTCAAGAATTTTAATTTGCCAACAGGGTTTGGCTACACTTAAATAACTAGATTGAATTAAATTATTGATATGAGTCTATGTTATTCGATTCAGCTAGACTAATGTTATGAAAACTCTAAGTGTTCATTGAAAGAAATTTCCCGAACCAAATTATTTTGGTGCGGAATCCAATAAGACTGAGGTAGAATTTTGTGCCTATGGCAGTGACGAGAAATAGATTCGACCAGTAGTACTTATTAAGTACAGGGCATACTGGATTAATTACCCACTATGTCCATAAGTTATTACGATTTGCGGATGAATTTTCATTTAACCTTTGCGAAAATGACAGACAATAGTCTGTATAAACCCTCAGCACAATTTCAAAATTTTAACTCTTGTGAGTGGTGTATTGGGTAGTACGTGATGATGAAAATGAATGGTGTATGGTGTATGGGGTAAGGTGTAAGGTAAATTTCAGGGATGAAATTTTTAGAAGAAGGGGTGAATGTGAAGACCCAAGAATTTAGAAAATTATTTAAATCTTAAATTATTGAATAAAGGTTAAATAATAAACCTAAACAGAAAATAAGTGTATGGATTTGATATTTCTGAAAAGAAATTTTTGTATTTAAAATTTTCTGGTGAATTATTCAGAATTAAGTATATAAGTGTATATGTTCTGTGTATATGATTGTATATGAGTACAGTATATGGTTAAGGGTTAAGGGTTGTCCAGATAACTATATCAGTGTCCAACCCCTAGGTATATATTTAGATCATCAACGTTCAGTTAGGAAACCCTAACGTCTGATAAGAAACCCTAGAATCCGGTTCTGAAAACCCTAATTTCAGTTCCGGGAATTTGAAACCATAATTCGGATATTAAAATCCTAATTTGGGAATTTAAATGCTATATATAAAGTTTATGTATTTTAATTACAAACCTAATTAGGGATAATCCTAATTATTAATTAGATTTTTAATAATTTAGAAACCCTAATTCTTGGGTTATAAACCCTAATGCATGATCATGAAATCTAATTACTAAATTAGAAATTTTAATTAGGAAAAATTAATCCTAATTAGTAAGCTTGATTAATTTTCTAATTATAATTTTGAAATATTAATTTTCTATTTTGAAAACCGAAATTTGGAAATCTTAGAAATGAAATTTTAAAAATTTTAGGGTTAAATCCTAAACACTAAGGGTTAGGGAAAATGATAAGAATGCCTTTAAAATTAAATGCGAAATATCTAAAATACCCTTTTCTTAATGATTAAGTAAAAGACTTGCCAAATCTTGTTGACTTATCCATTTAGATATTGGCATGTGTTAAATATCTTACCATATCTGATCTTTGGTGCCACCTTGCAACATTACATTCATTGAATCCAAAAATCAAAGATAAAAGTTAAGTAAAATACTTACTTTACTTTTTATTTTGTCCAAGACTTTTCTCTCTCTAGAATTCGAGATTTGAGAGTAAATATCAGTGTTAAATTAGGGCTAGATCAACCTTTAACTTTCCAATATCAGATCAGAGATCAGAAGTTCAAGGATCAAAGCTTTAAAGGTATAAAAAACCCTAAATCTTAAAATTTTACGATCTGATGTTAGATGTTGTTAATAATTGGTTAAAGTTGTGTATTAGGGTGTTAATAAGTGATCTGGGTTGTTGGATCATGGATCCATAATACTTAGATGCACAAAATTAGCATTTTAAGAAATCTAGAAAATTTTATAAAAACGGCCTGACAGTCAAATGGAAGAGGCCTTAATTCTTTATGTGTTAGATGTTTTGTGTGTTTTATGTTATGAATTTGTTCTATGACATGAGGACTGTAATTTGAAACTGGAATCAGGGTTGGATCAAGTCTAGATCTTCAGTTATACTCGGTCAAAACTCGTTGACCGATCACGGAAAACGATTCTGGGTAACCTAGAATTTTCCTAGAATTCCTGACAAGCTTTTGCAGGCGCTAGATCTTGCTAGGTTTAAGTTGTTATGTAATGTTGTTGGTTGTATCTTGTAGACTGACATGCATGCTATACATCTATGCCTTTAGATCACTCAGATCCGTAGTAGAATCGTAGCTAATAGTAGTCAAACCCACGTTGACCACCAGCCGGATGAAGAAATCTGGAAAACCCAGATTTCTGAAGAACAGTTCTTGACCCCTATATTGACCGGCCCAGATCTTGAACATGTGATGTTGTTAGTTTGAGTTAGTGAGATGGTAGTGTATATTGACATGAGGACTACAATATTGAACCTTAAGATCACATAAACATGGCATGGAAATCAAAGATTGAAGGCTGCATAGAAGGACCCTCAACACTGCTTGAGTTTCTGGGCAACCCAGAAACTCAAGAACAACGTTGTCAGAATATTAAGAGGCTTTGATCTCTCTGATTTCGTGTCGTATAGCCATGAACTTAGTTGGTAGTTGTTGAATTACATTAGTACTATATTATTAAAACAAGAACAAGCCTAGAAACTTAAGGATCAAAATGTTACAACCGGTCAAACGTAGTACCCTGCACTTTGACTATGAAGGCTCAAGAAGACTCAAAAACACCTATAGCGACGGTTCTGTCGGTATAGGGCCATTTATTTATTATTATTTTTTGGAAATTATTTATTTTAAATAAATAAATAGAAATAAATGGTTTTTAATTATTAAAAATACTAAATAAATTCTGAAAAATTATTTTAAAGTCTGAAAAATTGTTTTTAATTATTTTGAGTATATTTCATAAATATTTAATTTTTTTGAAATATAAACGGTATTTAATTTATTTAATTATAATAATAAATAAATTATTTAAAAATGATTTTTAATGCATGAAAAATCATGAAAAATAATATTATGGTATAAGAAAATATTTTAAGTTATTTTTAATGACTTTTAATATTTTACGATGAGTTTCATTAATTAACCAATATTAATGATAATTAATTTATTTAATAAAAATATTAAATAAATTTTGAAAAAATAGAATTAATGATTTAAAAATCATATAAAAATGATTTAAGTGTTATAAAAATATTGTAAGTTATAATATATAACTTTTGATATTTTGTCATAAAAATATTAATATTTTAATATTAATAGCAATTATCGGATAATGAATTTATTGTTTAAAAATCATATAAAGGTGATTTTAAGGTATTAAAAATACTTTGTGATATTATAAAAATATTATAATATTATGGCATGAATTTCATTAATATTTGATAATAAATAAATATTAATGATAAAAAAATTATGTGGTATTTAATTCATTTAAATACGAGTTAATGATTGAAAAATCTTGATAAATAGTAATAATTATCTAAAAATTATTACGAACTTATGAAAAATATTTTGACTGATATTAAAATTATCTGAGATAATGGTTAAGTGTTTAGACAAAGTTTAATTGAACATAAACTAGTGAATAGTCCGACTAGACCGTCGGGATGTCAGATTTGTGTCGGGTTCAGCTCAGACTGTAATAGTTTGACTTGATACCAAGTCTTATGTGTGTTGTAGACTTGTAGGGTTATATGTTATATGTTATGTATTTAGGTTATATGTATATATATGTATAATAGTATTATATTGTGATGATATTATTCTAATATTGGAGATCTATATTACTAATATTAGGTCTTTGGATAAAGCGTTATAAATTGTGTAGCGATAATCAACGGTTCAGGCAAGTTTTACTTAACTCTACTAAGAGTTATTTCATTCAGATATGCTTATGGTTAATCATAATTGATTTCCATTATAGAATTATACTCTATACATATTGCATGTATAAGTCAGGTATGAAATGCTGATCACCTTCATTACCATTCGGTCCAGATATATTTGTTCATGTTTAATACTTGTTCAGTCAAAAGTTTGTTCCTGCTAGTTCACAATTATATTGTTGAATTATAGCCAACTTATTATTCAGATTCTTTTAATTATGACATATCGTTAAATTTATTGAACTTAAACTTGCTGGGCAAACTTATGCTCACCCTTGCTATATCATTATTTAACATTGCAGATTAAGACGAATACGTCAAATTCAGGAAATGATAAAGCCAAGTGCTGTAAGACCCCAACTTATTATAAATAAAATTGAATTTCTCTATTTATTATCTTGAAATAATAAGGTGATAATTTGATATAATGCTTTGGTTATGGGTAAAATATACAAATTTTGCAAAATAAGCAAGTGATTATAAAATAATCATTGTTGTCGGGGAATATTTATTTGGTCGTGAAATATTCTTTTTGTCGGAAATATCCGTACGACGGCGCAGTCATTTATGGGCCCCATAACAGAATAACTGTCGGATGAAGAAAATGGTAAATTTGAGTTTTATAAATAGCGGCGTAATCGTTACCGTTAACACTGTTGGAATACCTGGTGGTTAAAATACAGTAATACGCGTGGTTGCACAGTAGCACACGGTATTGCACATTATTTTTGAATTATTTATTCTTACATAAGAAGGCACTACTCAATAATTGTTACAATAATTACTGTTCAATATTTTATTTTATTGATTCAATAATTGCTTCGTTGAAATTTTATATTATTGTTGTTCCAATAATTATCACTACACAGTATTTCCCATTATCAGATCAATAATTCATATTATTTGAATAATATTATTAGATAGCATTATTGGTAATGTCTAGAAAATTCTGTCTAAGGAGAGGTTTGGTCACTTAATTGCGCGCCAGTAAGGAGAAATCCTTATTGGAAAGCCCCCTCTTTCCTGGGAACGGCCTGGTTGTCATAATTGTGATTCTGTAATATTATTTATGAATAATTAATTATTAATTTATATGATAAGAAAATATTTATTTGATGTGGATATAAATGATGGATTTATTTATGTGGTTATAAATGAAGGAATTAATGTTGAGGGGTTTTATCAGTATTTTGTTGAAATGAAGGTTTTAAAAATCAAAATAGTGTTCTTAAAGCTCTATTGCGCGAGTTATAATTTTAATCTGACCGTTGGATCGTTGTGATTTTTGGATATGTTATACATATATAAGTTGATCCACAAATTTTGAACCGTTAAAAATTAACGCATAATTTGTTATGAATTTTAAGAGATGGCTGATTTAGAAATTGTTGAAGTTTCTAAATTTATCATTTTGGTGTAAAATTCTAGAATTGGTGGGCCTCACTTTTAGTTGGTGAGAAATGTGCTCAAATTTTATTTCAAATGTGGTGGGTGGCAATAGTAGCAGGTAAAGCCATCAGGTTACAGGTCAGGTCTGCTTCGGCGTGCTAGCATTTTCCTATAAATAGGGTGCTGAGTTAGAATTGAAAATCACACCAGAAACATAAGCTTTCTCTCTTTCTCCCTCTATATTATCGAGCGTATTTTGTGAGTATTTAGATACTTTGAGAGTTGTTATTCAGTACAAGTTTCATTCAGCATCATATCCGACATTTCATTCCGAAGTACTGTTTCTTTGAGGTAAGGGATGTTATTTTCTTCTTAAATGATATTATTTTCTTCAATATCATTATGCCGAAATATTGGTCTGAATTTTTTATCAAATTTAAAACTTTTTGTGTCGGGGTTACTATTCACGTATACGGCACTATTCACGAATACGGCACTATTTACCGAAAAAATTAAAATTTTCATTTTTGTCCAAGATGTCTATTATGGTTACTATCTTTGATTGTATCCATATTTTGATCTTTATTTTTGAATTCTACTTCACAATTGGTTATTATGGAGTATTATTGAATTTGGATAAACCGAAATACGAATTCATAATATTTGTCCTTCTATCTCACTGGATTCGTTCTATAAAATGTTTTTCATCATCCTCAGTCCTTAATGGTGATACTTGATGAATATCTTTGGCCTGTAGTGCAAAGATAAATGATTACTTGATGAATATCTTTGGCCCGTAGTGCAAAGATGAACATGTGTTGAGATGAACATGACCAACTGGTGATACAAATGAATATCTTTGGCTTGTAGTGCAACGATGAGTATTTGATTCAAGATGTATAACGATTGATGTTATAGGGATAAAATATTGATGATGGACTTTTAAATTCATAGATAATAGTAGATTACATTCTCTACTTAACTCTTCTAATGAATTATTATTTTCGCTACAGTTGTTGATCTAAAACTTGTTGTCTATTATATTCTATCAGATTTTTTCCTGTTGAAGACTAATGATAATTTGTTGTATATTATCTTAGTCATAATATTCTTTACTGGGCTAGTTGAGCTCACCCTTTTCCTTTTTGTTCCATTTTTCTTCTCAGGAGGTGAGAATATAGCAGGAACTAGTCGGGGTATGGAGTGATGGTTCTAGAAAGTTGTTTTAGCAATCCTCACTATTTTTGTTAAATAGTGTATCAATAATTGTAATGAGGACTTCTTTTGAGTTTTAATATTGTCTATTAGACAATATTTGTATTTAAACTCACAATTTATGTTTTATCGTATTTTGCACGATAATTATAGTAATGAAGTTGTATTTGTTTCTGTACCATGTATTTGGCGACTCAAAATGGGTGATGTATACCTACTTTGGGAGCGTCACAAGTGCAGCTTGGGATTTTTTTTATGTGTAGCTAAATTGTAATAGAATAATATGATAATAATGTTGTATGTCAGATAGGATAATGAATGGTGTTATTTGAAGGATACTTGACCTTAGGGAAATATTGTGTAAAGTTTATTGTATAAATAATTTATGTTAATATCTTCCGCAAATAGTAATAGTGATAGAATGATTGTACCGAATCCGCGGTGATTTAGGACCCGGGTTCGGGGCTTTCACATCCGTAAGTCCAACATAGCTTACGAGCAAATCTAGGTGATCAGTCTATAGTACTCTATGTTGATCAACACTACATTCTTTAAACGTATGTATGTTTAAGTTGTGGCAACCTCACGTGCCTGTCATTTGACGACAAAACAATTTAGCATACCCAGTCTTTATTTGAAAACCACACCAACATAGTTTTGTAAAACATTGACAGTACTTTGATAGATTATAAGAAATCCAACACATCGTAAGTCTAGCCGAAAGAATTGGCTTTGACTTCATCATACATCAATTCATGCGTAAGAATACATGAATCACAAAGCTTGTCCAGATTGAACTGAAACAAGGGTTAGAACACTTGCCTTCAGCGTCTGCTACTGTTATTACATGTTCACTTTAAGTCTTTAAGATCTCTACAATAGATGGTCACATAACATAACACATTAGGTCATGAATGAACATACATGGTTCCTAACGAATCTTACCCTTCTTCTTAATCTAATTATGTATTAGATTGTTTATTATTGGTTCCGGCTTATCACATTACATGGCTCTGACAGTTAATTAATCTTTTGTCAACCCTCAATTGCAGTACTTAAGGTCTTTAACATCAATTAAGAATGTTACTTCAAGTTCCTTAAGGTTGTCCTAACTCTCTGTCTTTCTTTTTATTTTTATAACCATTCATTCCTATGCAAATCCTAAGGCTGGCGTTGCGGCGCCAGCTTTCCCTCTTGGACTCGCGCTACGACGCGAGTTTGCAGTGCTCAAGTCTCGGCCTCGGCGCTGCGGCGCTAAACATTCCTCACTGTGCCGTGTTGCGGTGCCAACTAACAGTGCACCATGGTTTTAGCCTCGCGTTGCGACGCGGGCCTTTGTTCTTTGAGTCGCGCTACGGCGCGGACTATGTGCCTTAGAAAAATTTAACAGATTTTTAACTTTGTGAACTTCCCAGACTCCAAATTTGATCATTTTAAGTCCGAATTGACTCGTTCAAAAGCTATTAGCTCACAAATCACATACTCTACATGTTCATATAAGAATTTTATATTTTTGACATCATTAACTAAAAATTCACCTACTGGTTCATTTTTTAACGAAAACGATAAACGTTCGTGAATGTTCAACGCTCGTTTCTTCGTTCTAAGTCGGAATTCGGTCATTTTTGAGTCCACAACTCTATAATGCCAAATAAGACTTGTCTCCATTGAAAACCAATGTTTCTGAACTCAATAACAAAATTTGACTTCCATTCCGAGAATTTTACGAATTCGACGATTATCATCCAATCGTGTGAATTTCGGCAAAACTTCGTTACTCATTATTTGTTCATCGTTCCAAATGGATTCACTCCATCATATTGACATCTCACGCTACTCTTTTCATTAACTTATTTTTAGGATAAGCCATTACTTGTTCTTCGTGAGCTTATAACTTATTAATAGTATACAATACATATAGTTTCAATTCTCGTGACTTATGATAGTTTAAGTCCATTGATTATCCAATTCCTTTACTTCTTAACATATATGAACAATCATTCATCCCTTCTCTAACAAGCTACTATAGAAGAGTTGGAAGATTATGACATAGAAGGCTTACCCTTGATGAACTAGCTTTTCTCCTTCTTAAAAGTCTAACTTAAACTTGCTTATTCTCTCTACCAAATAAGTTGTCTTAGGTTGGATGAAAGTTAACAAACAACAAATGAGCCAACTCTCCCTCTATTTATAGGATTTCCTAAGTTAGGGTAAATTGGTCATTTAGGCCAATCCCACCTCCTTACTATTCAATACTTAGCAACTAAGTAAACTTGCTCCCTACACTAATTTCTTGGCCACCACATAAAGTTCTTGGTAACCAAGATTACCCAAATTATCATGGGTTGCCCCATGGGTCACCCTAATCCATTGGATCATTACTTTGGGCTTAGGTTAATTAGCTTAGCTTATTCTTTTGGGCTTGCATTAATTTGCTTTGGACTTTACATTAACCAACAATTGGGCTATAACATTATTAACTCTTGGGCTTGCACCCTACTTCTTATTGGACTTTACAATCTACTAAACAATCCTACTAGTCCATTAACCAACAATTGGGCTATAACATTATTTATGCATTATTCTCATATTCTAACTCATATACTAATTTATAATATACGATATACCATCACTCATACATACTCGTATAATACTTCGTATCATACTCGTATTTGAAAGTAGTATGAACACAAGTCAATCATGTTTGATGATAAAGCATATACTTTGTAACAATCTTATTTATTTATTAATAAAAAGTATTAATTTATTAAAGGTTTTTAAATTATCTACATGATGTTGTTTTATAATATGTGATAAACCCATAGTTTTAAGTAATGCTTTTAGAATATTGATGATGATCATTCTAATGAGATCTAAATTCTTAGAAAGCTTAAAACTAAAATAGTTTCCAATCGTTGGATTACTAAATTGGGGATTAGTGAATCCGGATAGATTGGTGCATACGTTGCTTGCTCATTAGATGATGATGATTGATCTCATGATCATTTGTGTGGAGACACTAAAACAAGTATGTAGGTGCTTATTAGAGAATAAGTTCACTGAACGTGGCTCGCTAAGGAATACCTAATGGAGTTTTACTTGCATGTCAATAGGAATTCCTGTAGTGATAGTAGTGCAAGTGATCCTTGGACTTGAAATCATCATAGTATCTTGTGTATGATGAGTTATACTTTGACTTATTCCTTAAGACCCTTAGGTTATATCAAAGGGTATGCTTGTGTATAATAAGTTTTATATGGAGATAATGTATGATCAATAAAGAATCTACCACTTCTAGTAAAAGAAGAGAAATGTCCTATGTAATTCGATAAATGACAACCCAGTAGTCCTTAGCCAAGGCAGAATGAAATTAGAAAGGATTTTCTAATTTGCATTATTTGGAGTTGTGCATTTAAGAGTCGAAATACATATAATTAAATAAAATAAGACTTGATAGTAATTCCATGTCTTATATTTAATTGGGACATTGTATGGTGGAAGGATTGAATTGTACGGTAACTATTTACTCAAAGGTTCTTTTATGATTAATGTTAAAATCTATATTATCTAGAAAGTCGTTGATCGCTAGGGAGGCTTATCCCTATTGTAGAATAAATATTATTTATTTAAATAAATTAATAGTTTAATTTATTTATTTAAATAAGATTAGAATTGTTCTAATTGATTTATTCACAACCGGTTTAATATGGAGAACCTAAAGGGTCACACCATAAAAGGAAGAATAATTATTTAGGAAGTTAATGGCATAATCGTAATAATAAGTTAAGTATATTTAATTTAATCTATAGTGATAAAATAAATTAAATAGCTTAATATTTATTATTTAATATCTTAGAAATATTAAATATAAATTAATAAGAGAAGTCTTATTAATATTATTACAATTATTATTATTTTAATTTCTAAAAGAATTTAGGAATTAATTTAATACAAGTACTCTCATTTATTTCTAATAGGATTAGGAGGAAAAATTAGTTAAAAGAGTTTAATTAATTATCCCTAATAAGATTAGGGAGCCCATTTAATTAAAAGAGTTTAATTAAATAAATAATACCTTATTTTAATTAAATAGGGTTACCTGATATCTTTATAAGGTGAGTCTTATATCAGATAACAATATACGTAATTCCAATAGTTAGGAGAGTACACCCCTTTCTATGAGAGATAGAAAAACTAGGGTTTTGCCAAATACCCTTCTTCTTGAATATTTCTTCTTCTTTGGTGGATCACCTCTAGAGGCCAAACACATGGGTGGCTAACGTTGATCAAAGGAAGGAACCAAACCTGGTGGATTCAAGTTGAACGCGAAAAAGATTGGAGGTGAACTTGTACCTGAGGAAGCTCGAATCTTCAAAGGTATGATTCTCATTCTTTATCTTTTCGTTTAATTAATAATTGTGCATAAAGGATGATCCGGGTATATGGTTTGTAAAATTTTGAAGCTCTGATTTTCCATGTTTCCGCTTATTTTGTGCAATTTGATTGCGTTCATGAATATTACAAACCTAACAGTGGCATCAGAGTCAAACCTTTATGCGAATTATTAATTATTTTAATTTAATATGTATATTAATATGTGTTTAGAACAATTTAATTGGGCATAATTTATTATATAAAAAAACCACGTTATTCGCGCCTGTTGCTTCATCCAACGTGAATGATATATAAATTGATTGTGTTGAAATCACTTTTGAATTCTTTGCCACGTGGGATACATGGGATATCCATCTTGGATCAATTCACATGGCATGATTATATCCTGGCATGAATCAATTCTGGGCACGTTGATATATATAAGGATATCCCTTATATATTATATTTATAAGGTAACACTTACGAGTTATGATATATATATTCAGTTATATATATATATATATATATATATATTTTATATATAAAATATAAATATTTATTTTAATAATTAAAATAAAATATTTATTTTAATTTTAAAATTAGAATTTCATGCTAACTAATTAGAGTTGGAATTGGATTTCATGATAACTAATTGGAGTTGAAATTGGATTCCATGTTTCCTTAAATAAAAGAGTTTATTTGTGAATAGGAAAGAGAATCCTAATTTTCTTAAATAAAGGAGTTTATTTAAATATGAAATAAGATTTCATATTATTCAAAATAAAATAGTTTATTTGTGAATAGAAAAGAGAATTCGTGTTTCCTTTAATAAATTTTTTTTACTTGGAATTGGATTCCATAATTAATTAAAATAAAGGAGTTTATTTTGATTAAAGATTTTGATTAAAATAAAATAGTTTATTTTATTCAAAATTGGATAAATTAAAATAAAAGAAGTTTATTTTGATTTAAATTTGGATTAAAATAAAGGAATTTATTTTGATTCAAAATTAAATTTTATACTAACTAATTTTGTCCATTAAATGATATCAATATATATATTGAATGTTTATTATTCATGAGATGAATGTTATTTATTGATGCATATGGTGATGTGTATAATAATAAACGGAATTGATTATGGACTATTGACCAATGTGATTGGATTTTATTTTAGTTGGATGCATAAATGCATGGATTTTATTAAATGGGATCTGCGTACCTCGTCTTCTCTAATTTTTTCTTAATGTAAATTCTAACTCCCTCCTATGTACTTCTCCTTGACTGCTGATCAAGGTTTCTATTTATTTTAAATAGTTTTTTAATAGAAATAGTTAGAATTAATTTTTAAAGAATTGGAGATTAAGGAGCAAAGAGCAAGGAGCAAGGAGCGCTTGAAGACCCGTTTGTAATGGAGCCCGAGTTTAAATGTAATAGTTATATTTAAATATTAATTTTTGCACCCCTAGGGTTTGACCTTTTGGTTCACTTGGTGGCTCTAGTGAACCAAACTAGAATAAAAGTCCATAATCAATCCAGGTAGAATACTGTATTCTATATGTGCATGTTTATACTATATATATTATATATTATGCAAACATGTTTCGCATGCTAATTAATATGACGCGTATTTTATATATATATGTGCATGCGCGCTAAACAAAATGAGACAAATTAATAACAAACCCCTCAAATATTTTATATTAAGTTGTAACGTTCAAAGATATTTGGAATATCGAACGTCGCCTTCTAGCATGATAGAAACAATAGAGTATTGAATATTTAATATGAGTTTGTTGTGCACACACAAGGCAAGTATTAAATATTTAAGATATTGTTTTTATTACATATGATGTTTATAAGGAATTGAACATTACTGCTTTGTTGTGCACACACAAGGGCTGTAGTTTTCTCTTCACTTATATGAAAATGCTGGATCTGACTTAACATAGATCATTTTAGTTCGGATGTGCACACACTTGACCATTATGATCTAAGAGGCAAAATACAAGGAGTTGCATAGTTGATGTAATTGACAAGAGTTGTCTACCTATTTATTTATATATAGTTTGTTGTGCACACATAAGGCTATATACATTTGAAATAGAATCCTTATTCTCACTAACATATCTTTAATTAGATATTGCCGAACTATATAAGTTGAGGGTAATATAGTTTAAAAAAAATAGTGGGAGATACCAATTTAAAACAAGACCTAATTTATTTTGATAATTAATAAAAGAATGTATGCTAAAATGCTGTTAATTACAAATTCATTTACAGAATTTTACAATGTCTAAAATTACTATCACTGCGTATCATATTAGATGCTAAATTAATCGAACCGAACTAAACGAATTGGTTAAGGAATTTGAGAATAGTTCTCATGGCTGAAAAGCTATCTTATGTCCTTAATACGCCTATCCCTGCAATGGTTGCAGACAATGCCTCTGAGGAAGACATTGCTACTTTTAGAAAGTGGCAAGATGATGTACAGTTGGCTCAATGTATCATTCTCGCATCCATGAGTAACGTGCTTCAGCGTCAGCATAAAACTATGGATGCTCCTACTATACTCCTGTACGTCAAGTAGTTGGTGGTGAGGAAAGTAGGACTAATAGATATTAGATATCTAAGTAGCTCTTCCGATCTAGAATGACCGACAACACTACAGTATAGACACATGTCCTAAACATGATCGATTTGATTGAACAATTAGGACAACAGGTTTTGTCATGGATGGAGAGTTGAGCCAAGATTTGATCTTGCACTCACTCCCGGACTCCTTTTCATAATTGTTGTGAATTTTTTATATGAACAAGCTAGATATTAGCCTCCCTAATTTGCTTACCATGTTAAAAAATATTGAGAGTCACTTTCCAACCAAGAAATACCAAGTCTTACTGGTAGGGGTCAAATGATCTTCTAAAAGGAAGAACGATTCTAAGAAAGTAAATAGAAAAGGCAAAAATAAAGGATAATAAGAACAAAACTAATACGGATAGCAAAGGAGTTTGCTTCTACTGCAATAAGCCTGGACACTGGAAAGAAACTGCAAGAAGCATCTTGCAGAGGATAACCAAAAGAAACTTAGTGAAGTTTCGGTTAAAAATACAATTTTGTTCATGATTTAAAATAAATTTTTCTTTAAATCAAGATTCTAGGATACCGGCTTTGTTTATCATAAATATAGATTTATGAAGGGACCATGCAGAAGTAGAAAGCTAAATAAAGATAAGTAATCCTATGTGTGAGAAATGAAGCAAAGGTTGCTGCATTAGCCATAGAAACTTATAGTTTAGCAATGCCTACGGGCAAATCTATTAAGTCAATAAGTTGTTATTGTATTTCAGTTCTTGTTAGAAATATTATTTGTAAGACCCCAACTTTTATAAATAAAGATGAATTTTCTATAAATATCATTTTTGAATATTATGGAGTTAATTTGACATAATGTTATAGTTGTGGGTAATATTTATAAATTTTGCAAAGTACGCAAGTTGTTATATAATATTCGATTAGTCGGGAAATATTCGTTTTAACAGAAAATATTCGTACAACGGCATAATCATTGGTGGACCCCACAACGAAATTATTGTCGGATTGAGAAAACGACAAAAATATTTTATTAAAAATAACGGCGGAAGTTTTACCATTGATACTGTTGAACTACTCGGTAGTAAAAGTACAGTAATACGTGTGGTTGCATAGTAGCACACGGTATTGATTATTAATGCTTATGTGAGAAGTCACTCAATTTGATTCAATTATTGTCAGTTAATAATATGAATTATTTAGCGAAAATGAAGTTTTGTTTTATTCGTATTATTAACGTAATAAAACAGAAACATCTTTTTATATAAAACAAAATACTTTATTAAAATTATTCTATAAATAGAATATATTATATTTTATTTAAAAGATTTTTCTTTAAATATGGACCGTCAGATTAAAGTAATCAATCTGGACCGTTCATGGATTAGTTACTATGCATTCTATTTTTCTATAAATAGTAGCTCATTCCTTCATTATTTCTTACGAATTCACTGAACTCTAGAGAGAGGAACTATAGAGAGAAACTATAGAGAACGAGAAGAAAAGTATTCTGCTACTTAACTACTTCCTTATTTCAGTTCTTCTTTAAAACGGTAAGGGTGTTATTCTTTCTTATTCATGAAGAGAACTGTTGTTATTCCATTTCTTATTATTCTGTTGGAATAACCTGTATACGCGGTCTACCCTATACTTGGTGACATTCTTCAATTATTCTGTTGGAACGTCCTGTCTGTGTGTTTTACACCGGACCTGGTTCCGCCTTTATTATTATTCTGTTGGAACATCCTGTCTGTGTGTTTTACACCGGACCTGGTTCCGTCTTTATTATTATTCTGTTGGAGTATCCTGTCTGTGCGTTTTATGCCGGACCTGGTTCCATTATTTATTATTCTGTTGGAATAACCTGTCTGTGCGGTTTATCGCATGCATGGTGATTTCTTTTGTTATTCCATTCTTTATTATACTCAGTTAGTTAAGTTTTGACTTCTATACTCTATGAAATTTGTGGAATATCTTTGATAATTACGTTTCATCCAGTATCTTTTCATGAAAATACTCTTCTAAGCATTCTTGAATTTTACTCCGCAAAGCAGTATCATGTTGACAATTTGGACGTTGTTAATTCTTGGATAAATTAATTCTTAAACTTGTTTTATTGAATTCTTATATCATTGTCATCATTCTCATGTTTATAAAATGTTGAGAGTCATTTGTGGCATGTAGTGCATAGATGGACTTGGTATGATTATGACCAGGGATTATTTGGTATAATCATGACCATAATGTTACAAATGATGTGGTAAAAGTCCTTATTGGCCCGTAGTGCATTGATGGACAGTTGTTGGCATGATCATGACCATTAATGAATACACGAATATCCTTGGCCGTAGTGCAGGGGTGATTCGATGATGTGGATTATTTTATTAAGCTGAGTCCCAGCGATAACAGTGTTGAAAAACCTTTTAAATCATAGAAGATAGTAGATTTTATTGGATACTTGACTCTTTTAATGGGTTACTTGTTCCGCTGCAGTTAAACTTGATGTTCGTTATATTTTATCAGTTTAACACTGTTGTAGGCTAATGATAATTTATTCTGCATTATCTTAGTCATAATATTTCTTATTGGGCTAGTTGAGCTCACCCTTTCTTTCACTGTTCTCTTCAGGAAATGAGAATATAGCTGGGACGAGTCTGGGAATGGAGTGATGGACCAGATGATAGTATTAGTAGTCCTCACTATTCTGTTAAATAGTGTGACAATAATTATAATGAGGACTCCTTTTGAGTTTGTATAGTCTCTAGTAGACAATATTTGTATTCAAACTCACAGTTATGTTTTGTCGTATTGTACACGATAGTTGTATTAGTAAGTTATATTTGTATTCTGTACCATGTATCTGACGACTCAAGATGGGTGATGTATACCTAATTTTGGGGGTGTCACAGTTGGTATCAGAGCTTAGGGATATGATCCCTGGCTAAGATGTGAGAATAGAACTAGGAGGGTAGAGACGAGGAATTCCTTCGCTAGTATGACCTACCTAAGTTTTTTTTTGCATGGTATTTAATTGGTCGGTCAAAATATAATGATAATATTTGACATATAAATTAACTTTTGTGGTAGTATCTGAAAATGGCATCCGAGAATGTTGAGAATAGCAATGGAGCACAGGCGACTGTTGATTCACCACATATCAATAATCGGGATAATGTGCATCAGGAAGGCGACAATCCTCATGCAAACAACAATACTGACCAAATGATGAATGATGGAATGTTCAGAAGCTTTATGCAGTTCATGCAACAGCAGGCGAGAGCGGCTCCTGTCCAAAATATAGGAGGAAACACTGAAAACTCTCGGACGGTCACCGCTAAATAGTTCAAGGAGCTGGGACCACCGGAGTTTAAGGGAGAGCCAAAACCACTTATAGCGGAAACATGGATAAAGCAGATCACCAAGATATTTGATGTCTTGGGATGCTCTGAGGAGCAAAAGGTTCCCTTTGCCGCCTTTATGTTGCGAGGAGAGGCAGATTACTGGTGGGAATCGATTAAGCGTACTCAACCTACCGCACTGAAGATGTTTTGGGAGAAGTTCCAAGAGCTGTTCAATGACAAATACTTTCCCGAAAGTGTTCGTCACATGAAGGAGGTGGAGTTCATCAAATTAGAGCAGAATAATATGACCGTGTCACAGTATGAGGCTAAATTTGCTGAGTTGTCCCGGTTTGCGTCCCACTTGATGGATAATGAAGAGCAGATGACGCGAATGTTTTTGCGAGGTTTAAAACCTAAGATACGTCAACATCTTATTTCTCATAAACTGTGTTTGTATTCAGATATTGTGAATAGGGCTCACTTAGTGGAGTGCGATAATGAGTCAACGCAACCAAAAGAGAGCAGTCGGCAAAATGATAATACCAGTGAGAGCAGTTATCGAAGCGGTGACAACAAGCGTGGAGGGAATCAACAGGCCAAAAATGGTAACCACTTTGGTGGTAATCAGGGCCAAAACAATAAGAATGGTCATTTCAAGAAGAGGAGATTCAACAATGATGGAAAGACGTCAGCACCAGCACCCGTTGTTAAGGAAGGAGAACGACCACCTATCATATGTTTCAAATGCGGAGGGGAGGGGCACATCAGTCCAAACTGTGCGATGCCGTCTAAAGCATGTTATAATTGTGGAAGAGAATGTCATTTAGCTCGATTTTGTCGTTTACCAAAAACAAGTTCAGCCAGGATGGAGACACCAAAGGCCGTCCCAGAAAAGTCAAAACCGATAGTGCAAGGGAGAGCATTTGTTGTGACCTCCCAGAAAGTAAGGAACCCGAATGAGGTCATCACGGGTAAGCTTATCATAAACTCTAACGAAGTCTATACTTTATTTGATACCGGTTCTACCCATTCTTTTATTTCTCCTACTTGCGCTCATCGATTAAATTTGACTCCGGAGAAATTAGACTTTGACTTATCTGTTGAAACTCTATTGGGAGAAACCTTCATTACATCCACGGTTTATAAGTCTTGTTTGGTTCAAGTTGGTACCCACACATTACCTGTCGATCTGATTTCATTAAAAATACTTGCATTTGACGTGATTCTAGGGATTGATTGGTTAACTACTCATCATGCAAAAATTGATTATTTTCGTAAGGTTGTTAGCTTTCATATTCCTAATCGACCTATTATGCGAATTCAAGCAACCAAACCATTAAAATCAATCATTGTCATCTCAAGCCATAAAGCTATTCATTTATTGAAAAATGGATGTCAAGCTTTCTTATCTCATGTCACGGATCTAAACAAAAATACGTCAGTTTTGAATGATATTTCTATTGTTAATAAATTCCCTGACATATTTCCTGAAGAACTTCCTGGCCTACCCCCAGAGCGTGAAATTGAATTTTGTATCGACCTTGAACCCGGTACAAAACTCATTTCCAAAGCCCCATATCGAATGGCTCCTATTGAACTTCAGGAGTTAAAGATTCAACTGCAGAAATTGTTAAACATTGGCTTTGTTCGTCCTAGTACTTCTCCTTGGGGTGCTCCTGTTCTATTCGTGAAGAAGAAAGATAGAAGTATGCGACTTTGTATTGATTATCGGGAGTTGAATCATGTCACCATCAAAAATAGGTACCCATTGCCACGTATTGATGACCTGTTTGACCAATTGCAAGGAGCACAATTCTTTTCAAAGACCGATCTTCGTTCTGGATATCATCAGCTGAAGGTTAGAACTGAGGATATTCCAAAGACGGCTTTCAGAACTCGGTACGGGCATTATGAATTCCTAGTCATATCCTTTGGATTGACTAATGCTCCTGCTGCCTTCATGGATATGATGAACCGGGTATTCAAGGAATATTTGGATCACTTTGTGGTCGTCTTTATTGATGACATCCTTATTTATTCCAAAAGCCGTGAAGATCATGAGCAACACTTGAGGCTGGTACTCTAAAAGCTTCGTGAATACAAGCTTTATGCCAAGTTGAAGAAATGGGAGTTCTGGCTAGAGGAGGTAGCATTCCTTTGGCACGTACTATCAAGTCGTGGAATATCTGTTGACCCGGCAAAGATTGAAGCTATTCAAAGCTGGGAGCAACCTAAATAAGTGACCGAAGTACGTAGCTTTCCTGGTTTAGCTGGTTATTATCGGAGATTCGTGGAAGGATTTTCTCGAATCGCTACTCCATTAACTCAGCTGACTCGGAAAGATACAAAGTTCGGTTGGAGCAAAGAATGTGAGAAGAGTTTTCAAGAACTCAAGAGGAGACTCATTTCAGCACCTATTCTAACAATACCATCTGGCTCGGAGGGATTTGTCATCTACAGTGATGCTTCGAGCAAAGGGTTGGGATGCGTTCTCATGCAACATGGAAAAGTTATAGCCTATGCATCAAGACAACTCAAGGAATATGAGAGGAATTATCCTACTCATGATCTAGAGTTGGCAGCTGTTGTCTTTACACTTAAAATTTGGAGGCATTACTTGTATGGGGAGAAGGTGGAGATCTTTACAGATCATAAAAGCCTCAAATATTTCTTCACTCAAAAGGAACTCAACATGCGACAATGACATTGGCTTGAACTGTTGAAAGATTATGATCATACCATTCAATACCATCCTGGAAAAGCAAACGTGGTAGCTGACGCATTGAGTAGAAGATCATATGCAAGTACGAGTGCGATATTGTCAACATAAAGACCCATTTTGTATGACTTGCAAAGGATGGAGATAGAGTTAAAGACTCCAAGGACCCATGTGATGATGGCGAATATACGAGTAGAACTGACTTTAATCGACAAAGTTAAATCTATTCAAGCTACAGACCTGGAGCTGATGCGTATGAGGAAGAAAGTGCAAGAAGGTGCTATGCCGGAAGTAAGAATCGATGAAGAAGGAATACTTCGAGTCAACTCCAGACTTTGTGTTCCTAACGACCCTTATTTAAAGTATGAAATCATGATGGAGGCACACAACACACCGTTTGCAATCCATCCAGGAAGTACCAAAATGTATCATGATCTTCGTCATACATTTTGGTGGAGCAATATAAAGCGAGAGATAGCACTGTTTATCTCAAGGTGTCTAACTTGTCAACGAGTCAAGGCGGAGCATCAAGTACTAAAAGGTCCATTGTAACCACTTGAAATTCTAGAATGGAAGTGGGAGCACATTACCATGGATTTCGTTACCGGTCTTCCTAAGGTTTCTCAAGGTATAGATGCGATTTGGGTCATTGTTGATAGATTGACCAAGTCTGCTCATTTCTTACCGATACGAGAAACTTATACACTTGAACGCCTTACTCGTATGTTCATAAACGAGATTGTAAGACTGCATGGTATGCCAGTATCCATAGTTTTTGATCGAGACCCAAGATTCACTTCACGATTTTGGGTTAGTTTACAAAAAGCTATGGGCACGGATTTACGATTTAGTTCTGCATATCATCCTCAGACGGACGGACAATCAGAGAGGACTATTCAAACTCTGGAAGATTTATTAAGACTCTGTGTCCTTGACTTCAAGGGAAATTGGGGCAAGTTCTTATCATTGGTGGAGTTTTCCTACAACAACAGTTGTCAAGCAAGTATTGGCATGGCTCCATTCGAAGCGTTGTATGGAAGAAGGTGTCGTTCTCCAGTATGTTGGGATGAGGTGGGTGAAGCAATGTTGTTGGGACCGGAGTTGGTACGTATGACTACAGAAAAGATTCAAACGATCCGACAACGTATAAAAACCTCACAAGATCGACAAAAGAGTTATGCTGATCTTCATCGAAAGGACGTGGAATTTGATATAGGAGATCATGTGTTCTTACGTGTTGCTCCATGGAAAGGAGTTACGAGATTTGGAAAGAGAGGAAAGCTCAATCCTCGATTAATCAGTCCATTTTTAATCCTCGATCGAGTAGGAACTGTGGCTTATAGACTCGCTTTACCGCCAAGTATGTCTCGTGTTCATAACATTTTTCACATATCCATGTTACGTAAATATGCGAAAGACCCGAACCACATTATTGAGTTAGAACCGGGCGAAATAGCGGAGGATTTGACTTATGAAGAAGTTCCTGTTCAAATCTTGGATAAGAAGAAACATATTCTACGCTCCAAGGTTATACCTCAAGTCAATGTTTTGTGGAGAAATCACGATGTTGAGAAAATGACTTGGGAGTTAGAATCTGAAATGAAGTCAAGGTATCCTTACCTCTTCGACATACCAGGTACGTACCCTAATTTCGAGGGCAAAATTTCATAAGAAGGGGAGGTTGTAAGACCCCAACTTTTATAAATAAAGATGAATTTTCTATAAATATCATTTTTGAATATTATGGAGTTAATTTGATATAATGTTATAATTTGATATAATGTTATAATTGTGGGTAATATTTACAAATTTTGCAAAGTACGCAAGTTGTTATATAATATTCGATTGGTCGGGGAATATTCGTTTTAACAGGGAATATTCGTACAACGGCATAATCATTGGTGGACCCCATAACGAAATTATTGTCGGATTGAGAAAACGACAAAAATATTTTATTAAAAATAACGGCGAAAGTTTTACCATTGATACTGTTGAACTACTCGGTAGTAAAAGTACAGTAATACGTGTGGTTGCATAGTAGCACACGGTATTGATTATTAATGCTTATGTGAGAAGTGACTCAGTTTGATTCAATTATTGTCAGTTAATAATATGAATTATTTAGCGATAATGAAGTTTTGTTTTATTCGTATTATTAACGTAATAAAACAGAAACATCTTTTTATATAAAATAGAATATTTTATTAAAGTTATTCTATAAATAGAATATATTATATTTTATTTAAAAGATTTTTCTTTAAATATGGACCGTCAGATTAAAGTAATCAATCTGGACCGTTCATGGATTAGTTACTATGCATTCCATTTTTCTATAAATAGCAGCTCATTCCTTCATTATTTCTTACGAATTCACTGAACTCTAGAGAGAGGAACTATAGAGAGAAACTATAGAGAGAGAGAATAAAAGTATTCTGCTACTTAACTACTTCCTTATTTCAGTTCTTCTTTAAAACGGTAAGGGGTGTTATTCTTTCTTATTCATGAAGAGAACTGTTGTTATTCCATTTCTTATTATTCTGTTGGAATAACCTGTATACGCGGTCTACCCTATACTTGGTGACATTCTTCTATTATTCTGTTGGAATATCCTGTCTGTGTGTTTTACACCGGACCTGGTTCCGTCTTTATTATTATTCTGTTAGAACATCATGTATGTGTGTTTTACACCGGACTTGGTTTCGTCTTTATTATTATTCTGTTGGAATATCCTGTCTGTGCGTTTTACGTCGGACCTGGTTCCATTATTTATTATTCTGTTGGAATAACATGTCTGTGCGGTCTATCGCATGCATGGTGATTTCTTTTGTTATTCCATTCTTTATTATACTCAGTTGATTAAGTTTTGACTTCTATACTCCATAAAATTTATAGAATATCCTTGATAATTACGTTTTATCCAGTATCTTTTCATGAAAATATTCTTCTAAGCATTCTTGAATTTTACTCCACAAAGCTGTATCATGTTGACAATTTGGACGTTGTTAATTCTTGGATAAATTAATTCTTAAACTTGTTTTATTGAATTCTTAAATCATTGTCATCATCCTCATGTTTATAAAATGTTGAAAGTCATCTGTGGCATGTAGTGCATAGATGAACTTGGTATGATTATGACCAGGGAATATTCGGTATAATCATGACCGTAATGTTACAAATAATGTGGTAAAAGTCCTCATTGACCTGTAGTGCATTGATGGACAGTTGTTGGCAAGATCATGACCATTAATGAATACACGAATATCATTGGTCGTAGTGCAGGGGTGATTCGATGATGTGGATTATTTTATTAAGCTGAGTCCCAGCGATAACAGTGTCGAAAAACCTTTTAAATCATAGAAGATAGTAGATTTTATTTTCTACTTGACTCTTTTAATGGATTGCTTGTTCCGCTGTAGTTAAACTTGATGTTCGTTATATTTTATCAGTTTAACACTGTTGAAGGCTAATGATAATTTATTCTGCATTATCTTAGTCATAATATTTCTTACTGGGCTAGTTGAGCTCACCCTTTCTTTCACTGTTCTCTTCAGAAAATGAGAATATAGCTGGGACGAGTCGGGAAACGGAGTGATGGACCAGATGATAGTATTAGTAGTCCTCACTATTCTGTTAAATAGTGTGACAATAATTGTAATGAGAACTCCTTTTGAGTTTATATAGTCTCTAGTAGACAATATTTGTATTTAAACTCACAGTTATGTTTTGTCGTATTGTACACGACAGTTGTATTAGTAAGTTGTAATTGTATTCTGTACCATGTATCTGACGACCCAAGATGGGTGATGTATACCTAATTTTGGGGGCTTCACATTATTTCTATTTTGTTGTTGGACAATAAAGTCTTTGGTATTATATTTAAGAACAATTGTTGTTCTATTTATAATAATAATATTTTGTATAGAACTGGAATATTACTTAATAGATTTTGTATACTTAACTTACGTGAAATATTATTTTGCAAATTGAACAAACTAGCAATGCTTTGTCTAAACATGTGTTGTGTCACTTTCATTTGATTATAAGAATCATTGAAAGATGGAAAATCACTATAGAGATAGTGAACTCTCAAGAACAACATTACATATCCATTTACTAAAGCTTATCCAACAGCAGGATAATCGTCACTTAAAGAAGAAGGGTATGAGATACCATGGCGATTGACTTTAGTGCAAGTGAGAGATTGAAAGTAGTATGCACACAAGCCAATTATGTTTGATGATAAAGCATATACTTTGTAATAATCTTATTCATTTATTAATAAAAAGTATTAATTTATTAAAGACTTTTAAATTATCTACATGAAGCTGTTTTATAATATGTGATAAACCCATAGTTTTAAGTATTGCTTTTAGAATATTGATGATGATCATTCTAATGAGATCTAAATTCTTAGAAACCTTAAAACTAAAATAGTTCCCAATCGTTGGATTACTAAATTGGGGATTAGTGAATCCAGATAGATTGGTACATACGTTACTTGCTCATTGGATGAGGATGATTGATCTCATGATCATTTGTGTGGAGACACTAAAGCAAGTATGTAGGTGCTTATTAGAGAATAAGTTCACTGAACGTGACTCGCTAAGGAATACCTAATGGAGTTTTACTTGCCTATCAATAAGAATTCCTGTAGTGATAGTAGTACAAGTGATCCTTGGACTTGAGATCATCATAGTATCTTGTGTATGATGAGTTATACTTTGACTTATTCCTTAAGACCCTTAGGGTATATCAAAGGGTATGCTTGGGTATAATAAGTTGTACATGGAGATAATGTATGATCAATAAAGAATCTACCACTTCTAGTAAAAGAAGAGAAATGTCCTATGTGATTCGATAAATGACAACCCAGTAGTCCTTGGCCAAGGCAGAATGAAATTAGAAAGAATTTTCTAATTTGCATTATTTAGAGTTGTGCATTTTAGAGTCGAAATACATATAATTAAATAAAATAAGACTTGACAGTAATTCCATGTCTTATATTTAATTGGGACATTGTATGGTGGAAGGATTGAATTATACGGTAACTATTTACTCAAAGGTTCTTTTATGATTAATGTTGAAATCTATATTATCTGAAAAGTCGTTGTTCGCTAGGGAGGCTTATCCCTATTGTAGAATAAATATTATTTATTTAAATAAATTAATAGTTTAATTTATTTATTTAAATAAGATTAGAATTGTTCTAATTGATTTATTCACAACTAGTTTAATATGGAGAACCTAAAGGGTCACACCATAAAAGGAAGAATAATTATTTAAGAAGTTAATGGTATAATCGTAATAATATGTTAAGTATATTTAATTTAATCTATAGCGATAGAATTAATTAAATAGCTTAATATTTATTATTTAATATCTTAGAAATATTAAATATAAATTAATAAGAGGAGTCTTATTAATATTATTACAATTATTATTATTTTAATTTCTAAAAGAGTTTAGAAATTAATTTAATATAAGTACTCTCATTTATTCCTAATAGGATTAGGAGGGAAAATTAGTTAAAAGAGTTTAATTAATTATCCCTAATAAGATTAGGGAGCCCATTTAATTAAAAGAGTTTAATTAAATAAATAATACCTTATTTTAATTAAATAGGGTTACCTGATATCTTTATAAGAGGAGTCTTATATCATATATCAGATATACGTAATTCCAATTGTTGGAGAGTACGCTCCTTTTCTATGTGAGATAAAAAACTAGGGTTTAGCCAATCTCCTTCTTCTTGAATATTTCTTCTTCCTTGGTGGATCACCTCTAGAGGCCAAACACATGGGTGGCTAACGTTGATCAAAGGAATGAACCAAATCCGGTGGATTCAAGTTGAACGCGAAAAAGATTGGAGGTGAACTTTTACCTGAGGAAGCTCAAATCTTCAAAGGTATGATTCTCATTCTTTATCTTTTCGTTTAATTAATAATTGTGCATAAAGGATGATCCGGGTATATAGTTTGTAAAATTTTAAAGCTCTGATTTTCCACGTTTCCGCTTACTTTGTGCAATTTGATTGCGTTCATGAATATTACAAACTTAACAGTATTCATCTACTCGTACAATACATATTTATCATACGATCATTATAATAGCTTCTTAACGCCTTATTTTCCCTAACGTTCTCAAATTAAGTCCGCAGGCAAAAAATTACGTTTTTCATACTTGAATTATTATTACCTAATCCATCTCACCTCGATATTCTATCGTTATGTATTTCTCAGAAGTTCAAAAATAATTCCCGAGCGGACATCGATGAATAGAATTTTTCAAAAAATTTCTCAGAAAGCTTTTATTTTCATCTTGGAAATTCAAACACTTTAATTCCTTCACGTATTTAAAATACTATGACTTTCCGATGTTTCTAGGTTATAGAACGGCATTCATCTTGCTAACACATAATAACAACAAATAATATAATTTTATTCATTATTAAATAAAATTATTTTACAATGGATCAGAATTTCTCGGTCGTTACCGAACATGAACCTTTGAGAAATACTATTTTGGGAAGTTCAAAAATAGATGATGAGGAGATTGAAGAAATTGTTCAAATACTTGACACAACTCCACTGTTCAGGAAGTTCAAGACTCCTGTTGAGCCATTAAAGATTGCTGGAGAGTCATCAATAAAATTAAAGCCATCTCTTGAGACACCTCTAGAACTTGAGTTGAAACCACTTCCAGATCATTTGAGGTATGCGTTTTTAAATGATAATTCAAAATTACCTGTGATTATTTCTTCTGCACTACCATCTTTTCAGGAAGAAAAACTGCTAAGAGTTCTCAGAGAGTTCAACTCAGCTATTGGATGGACTATAGCAGATATCAAAGGGATCAGTCCATCTTTCTGTATGCACAAGATCCTACTGGAAGATGATAGCAAGCCTTCAGTGGAACAACAAAGAAGACTTAATCCAATTATGAAGGAAGTGGTCAAAAAGGAAGTGTTGAAATGGTTGGACGCAAGAATTATATATCCGATCTCAGACAGCTCGTGGGTGAGTCTTGTACAGTATGTGCTGAAGAAGGGGGGGAATGACTGTAGTCTCTAATGAAAATAATGAATTGATACCGACGAGGATAGTAACGGGGTGGAGAGTCTGCATGGATTACTGCAGACTTAACAAAGCTACAAGGAAGAGTCACTTCCCACTGCCGTTTATTGATCAGATGTTGGACAGACTAGCAAGTCATGAATTTTATTGCCTTCTGGACGGGTATTCAGGCTACAGTCAGATTGAGATAGCTCCAGAAGACCTGGAAAAGACATCTTTCACATGTCTGTATGGTACATTCGCCTTCAGAAGGATGCCTTTTGGTTTGTGCAATGCCCAGCCACTTTTCATATATGTATGATGGCTATCTTTTTGGATATGGTGGAGCATAATGTGGAGGAATTTATGGATGACTTCTCAGTATTCAGGGATTCTTTTGATTTGTGTCTGGAAAATTTAGTGATGGTTTTGAAAAGATGTGTTGAGACGAACTTAGTGTTAAATTGGGAAAAGTGCCATTTTATGGTACAAAAAGGAATAATTTTGGGACATAAGGTGTCGAAGAAAGGGTTAGAGGTGGACAGGGCCAAATTAGAGACCATTAAGAATTTTCCACCATCAACTTCTGTAAAAGGTGTTCGTAGTTTTGTAGGACATGCAGGCTTCTACCGCAGATTCATTGAAGATTTTTCTAAGATAACAAAGCCACTTTGCAGCTTATTGGAGAAGGATGCACAATTCAAGTTTGATGAGGATTGCTTGTCTGCATTTGAGCATTTAAAGAGGAAGTTAACTTCAGCACCAATGATTACAGCACCGGAGTAGAACCTACCATTCGAATTAATGTATGATGCCAGTGATTATGATGTGGGGGCTGTTTTGGGCCAGAGAAGGGAAAAGATTTTTCATGTGATATACTATGCTAGCAAGACCCTTACTGATGCTCAGTTGAACTACACCACTACAGACAAAAAACTATTGGCAGTTGTGTATGCTTTTGACAAATTTTGGGCATATCTGATTGGGTTAAGGGTGATAGTATACACAGATCATGCGATAATTCGATACTTGGTGGCAAAGACAGATGCAAAGCCTCGTTTGATCAGGTAGATACTGTTGTTGCCAGAATTCAATTTGGAGATTAAGGACAGAAAGGGAACTGAGAACCAAGTGGCAGACCACTTATCTCGACTGAAAAATCTGGGAAGGGAGGTAGATGACAAGATTGTGATTAATGAGTCCTTTCCAGACTAACAGTTGTTTGTGGTGAAAGGGGAAGTGCCATGGTTTGCAGACTATGTGAACTACTTGGTGAGCAGGATAATCCCTTCTGACTTAGTTGGACATCAAAAGAAGAAATTTTTGCATGACGTGAAGTGGTTTATATGGGATGAACCGTATTTGTTCAAACAATGTACTGATCAAATGATAAGGAGATGTATCCCATATAGTGAGACAGAGGGGATTTTGCAAGATTGCCATGCTTCATTATATGGAGGTCACTACGGTGGAGAAAGGACAGCGGCTCTAGTGTTGCAAGCAGGATTCTATTGGCCGACGATTTTTAAAGATGTTTACAGTTTTGTCCAGAGATGTGATAGATGTCAAAGAGTTGGGAATATATCAAAAAGGAATGAGATGTCATTGAACACAATCCTCGAGGTTAAAATTTTTGATGTTTGGGGGATAGATTTCATGGGTCCTTTCATTTCTTCATGTGGAAATTTATACATCTTGTTAGCAATCGACTATGTTTCCAAGTGGGTGGAAGTGGCAGCTCTTCCAACTAATGATGCCATAATGGTCCTACGATTTTTACAAAGAAGTATTTTTACAAGGTTTAGGACTCCAAGGGCTATCATTAGTGATGAAGGCAATCATTTCTGTAATTGGCAATTTACAGCTCTGTTGGCTAAGTATGGGGTAAATCATCGCATTGCTACAGCTTACCATCCTCAAACCAATGGTCAGGCAGAGGTTTCAAATTGTGAAGTAAAGAGAATTTTGGAGAAAGCCGTAAACCCCACAAGAAAGGATTGGTCATTAAAACTTGACGATGTTGTATGGGCGTATAGGACTGCTTACAAGAGTCTGTTGGGCATGTCACCTTTTTAGCTGGTTTATGGAAAGGCTCGTCACCTTCCCATGGAGCTTGAGCATAAGGTGTAACAACCTAAAAATTCGGGTTTTCCAGAATTTTTATTAATAAAATAAATTTTTTATTAATACTATTATGTGCTATGTGTTTATTGATCGTTCTATAACCTAGGATGATTATAAGTCGGGAGGATTCTGGCTACGAGCTAGACCGAACGAGTAAGAATTTTCAAGACGAAAATAAAAATTTTTCGGGAAAAAAAAATATTTTTCGGGGAAAAAGACGAAATAGACACTATTCATCTGATGAAACCTTAAGGGTTAGGGTTTGAATAACCTAAGCCTTTCTGAGAGTTCGGTATGTCAAAATGACATTCCATCAAAAGATTTGACGATAATATATCGTGAAAAGTTAAGTAAGCCGATAAAAGTTTTTCTCGAAAAACATGCAGAAATCAGATGAAATAAAAACAACGAAAAGTACTGCTATGTAGTTTTCACTCGTTTAACTACGTTAGGGGAAAACGTGAAGGAAAACGCTTAATGCCAAAAAGTATTTTTCAGTTTTTCGGAAATTCGAAAAATAAGTAAAAGCTAATTGGTAAAGGAAAGACGAAATATCCAAAAATATTAGGATTCCGAGAATCACAGCTTTGGAACTGTCGGACGAAACCTGAAAGATAGAACCACGAAACTTCTAAGGGAAGTTTTATGAATAGTAAAGAGGTGGAGTAAGGAGGTGGAGTAAGGAGGTGTGAATAGTAAATTAGGGGCGAAATGACTATTTTTCCCCTAGCTTTGAAAATCTTTAAATAGGAAGCTAAATTTATTTGTTTTGGATTTTAAAAATCCTTTAACACTTAAGAGAGGGAGAGAGTTCGGATGGGAGGAAAGAGGAGGAGGAAAAGCTTGCTCGTGTGCAAACTTTGTCCGACGGAAGAAGATTAAAGGAGAAAGGTAATCTGAAACCTAGTCTCTTATAAATTTTCTTTAAGTTTTCTACGTTAAATGTATAACTTAATGGGAATAAAAAGTAAAAGAAGTTAGGAATGATTTCATTATGTTGAAATCAAGAGAAATAAAGAAAATAAGAATTAGAAGTTTATTTTATCAATTTCTTAAGGAAGTATAAGATTCGTAATGAATTAGAACGATCCGAGTGGATTATATGAATGAGTAGGTGAAATAAGTAAGGAATGGTGTTCTATAACATTAAACTCCAAGAAAAAGTGAAATTGTAATCAAAATATCGATTAAAAATAAAGAACGAACGAAGAACACGAAGAACACGCAAAGAACACGAAGAACGTTGTTGATGGACAAATTTAAAACCATCGTAGGATAATTGTTGTTGATGGACAAGCTTAAAACCATCGCGTATAAGTTAGATGCTTATTGCTTGGTTAGGAACGGTAGAAACGTTTATGAAGAACAGATTAAAACTGAGCTATAACGAAGTTATGGCAAAAATTTTGTAAAAGATGAATGAGAATTAAAAAGTTAGTAAATAAATCCAAACATGTAGGGTTTCATAAGGAAGTAATAGAATGTAGAAAACGTGAGTCGTGGACTCAAGAATGAACGAGTTCCGAGTTCGGATGTTCGAATTATGGACGAACGAGAGAAGAACGTTAAAAGCATAAAAAATGAACGAAGGGTAAAGATTAAGCCAATCGAATGGCACGTTAATGGATTCAGAACAAGGTTTTATCCAAGGGGTATTGAGGTACGTAAGATAAGGAATAGAATGGCTTTGGAATGATCTTGTTATGAGTTATAACGAATAAGTTATGGGATTGCAAAGTACGTATCTCACACTTGATTCAAGACTTAGAAAATTTTCTAGGTTTTGTGCTTGGCGCCGCAGTGCCAGCTGACCCTTGGGAGGTGGCACCGCAGTGCGAGCTCAGGGCATCATGCACTGTTAATTGGCACCGCAGCGCGAGATTTAGTGAAGGACTCGGCGCCGCAGCGCCAGACCAAGGAAGAAGATTACGTAGGCTCGCGCCGCAGCGTGAGAGAGAGGAAGGGAACCGGTGTCGCAGCACCGGTGCAGGGTAAGTCCCAGTAATGAGCTTTTAAGTGCTCAATTACTGGGGGATGTGTAAGAAAGAAATATGAACATATAGTTCACCTAAAATAACTCTTAAGCAAGTGAGTTAAACCTTTAGTAAAGGTTGAACAGAAAGATTAAACGAGATTAAAAGACAAAGAATGTTAACGTGGGTTACGAAATCGATGTCCGGGAACCGTAGTCGCGATAAATGAACGTGGGGGATTGCTATGGTTGTGATTTCTTAGACGTTGAGTGACGAGGGTAATGAATAAAATTTCGATGTTATGTTGTGGTAATGAGAGATAAGTGTAAAGCGTATAGACGCTGTGAACACAACGTTATTGCGATGAACAACTGGTCTTAGCATACAACGAACGGTATGGCTTCGACATTAAGAACGAGTAATGAACATGGGGTTCATGTAATGGATAACGAAAGTATTACGTAAGATACGAATGGTATCAAGAAAGCTGTAATGAACGGTAATAAGATTAGAGAAAATAGAATGTGCGTCAGATGGAGAATGTTAGAATGAAATGTAAGTGTTGAACACTTTAACCGACGTGAAGGTTGAGTGTACGCAAATACTAAATGGATAGAACCTACACCCCGTGTATGGTTTGACCGTAAGATAATGAAGATCAATGATTAAACCATGAATGGTAAAGAACTTGTGAGGGCCCTAAATTTGAGTCCCGAATCACCGCGGATCTGGTACAATCATTCTACAACTATTGCAGAAGATATAAACATAAATTATTTATACAATAAACTTTACACACTATTCTCCAAGGTTGAGTAACCTTAACTTATACACAATTCATAACATGTTTAACATATAATATTATTATCATACTATACTATTATAATTTAGCTGCACATATTATCCCAAGCTGAACTTAGCTTTATCCTTTCCTATATCCGAACGTATTCGCCTTATCTGCATGTTTATCATAATATAGCAAGGGTGAGCAATAAGTTTGCCCAACAAGTTTAAGTTCAATAAATTAACAAAATATCATGATGGAAAGAATTTGATTAATGGCTGGCTAACATTCAACAATATAATTGTGAATTAGCATGAACAAACTATCATAGCTGAATGAACATTGAAAGTAAACATATCAATTATATATGGATCGAATGGTAATGAAGGTGATCAGCCTTTCATACCTGATGAATACATACAATATACACTGAGTACTATTCAACAATTCATAGACATAGAAATCAGTAATGATTTACCATAAGTATATTTGAATGAAACAACTTGAGGTCGAGTTAAGAAAAACTTGCCTGATCCGTTGATTATCGTTACGCAATTTAATAAACTTTGTCTGAAGACCTAATATATAAATAATACCGATCTACAAATTAGAATAATATCATCACAGTATAATAACCTAAATACATTATCACATAATCCTATCAGTCTATAACACACATAAAACCCAACCTCAAGTCAAACTTTTACAGTCTAAGTCGAGTTCGGTACAATTCTGACATCTTGATTGCCTAATCGGACAATTATCGAGTTTAAGTTCAATTAAACTCTGCCTAAACACTTAGCAATTATCTTAGATAATTTTATTATTAGTCAAAATATTTTTCATAGGCTCATAATAATTTTCAGATAATTATTATCATTTATCATGAATTTTCAATCATTAATAACGCATTTATCTAAATTAAATACCACATAATTCTTTTATCATTAATATTTATTTAATACTAAATATTAATAAAAAACATAACATAATATTATAATATATTTATAATATATCAAAGTATTTTTAATACCTTAAAATCATATTTATATGATTTTTAAACAATTAAATTCATTATCCAATTTTTGCCATTAATATTGTTTTTCATGATAAAATATCAAAAGTTATATTTTATAACTTAAAATAATTTTATAACACTTAATTTTTAAATTTAAAATTTGAGCGCTGGGTCTTATCTAAAACTATTCTGGTTGGCACCAAACGTGGAGAGTTGTTGATTTTTATCAGTTATCATCTAAGTAATCAGGGTTCTTACGTTTTTTAGCTATTCTAGAGAGAGTTTGGAGTTCTGATCAGCAGAATTGCTTTTCTCTTATTCTAGATTATGAAATAAAGTGTAGTATCATTTTCTGGAGATTAGGGGTTATTTGGAACAACACTTTCGAACAAAATCTTCAATTGGGTTTAATCAATTCTCTCTTCTTTTTCAATTGTGCTATTTAATTTCCATGTGTTATTACAATCCCATAATGGTTTTTGGTTCAGAAATGAACCAAACTCCATTATGGGATTCTAACGGATTTTGATATGTAGTCTATAATTAATTGCCTGATTGTATGCTTATCATCGAATTCTCTATTGTGATTGAGTGTATTGATTGAATGTTTGATCACCATTCACCTTGTATACTTATATGGAATTGAAAAATGAAATATGAGTATGGTTATAATCACAATAGCATGCGTTTATGAGGCTAAGATGTTTAGCTTTATACTTCGTGAATCAGATAGAAATATACTATTTCACCGTGTGTAGTAATATAGGAGCATGTGCATTAATTCATTATTGCTGCAATTTCACATAGAAATATAGTGATTTTGGTAATATTGTCGATTACATGATTCTTATCAAGTGAGGATGTTATGTAAATAGGCCATAATTCATTGAAAATTGATTATGTCTACTTTTATGCTCTTGGCTAATTTTCCATGATGATTATATAAGCTTACATGATGGTAATATTTAGAAGAAGCATGAAATGAAGTTAGAATCCCATTCTTTCCAAATTTGATTCATTATCATAGTATTATTCTTTTAGTCATTATTTAAGTTTAGATTAATTTAAAAGTGTGAGAATTCGTTTATGCATATGAAAATAGTGATACGATTGATGTATGATAATTTAATATTTAAAACATTTCTCCGTGGATTGATACTTTTCTTACTATGTACTACTTGTTGACCCATGTATGCTTGCATGAGTTAGAGTCCTTTATTAAGATTAAAAAGGAGGCAACAAGTTTTTGGCGCCGTTGCCGGGGAAAGGCGTTCAATTTTATTATTATCATCAATTTTAAGCTAAATTTGTATGACTTAGACAAATCTAATCTTATCTTATTTCTATTTTTGTTTGTGTTTCAGGTATTTATATATATTTTATGCACACGCGATCATCCAATTCTGAGTTAACACCTTTACAGGACAACATCAACGGCAGAGGTTGGAAATTAAGAGCGCGTAGAAATATACAAGCAGAGTTAGAGACCACAATATCTAATATGGCATTGAGAGATTATTCGATGTCGAACATCAATGGATTACAGTCAAGTATAGTCAGGCCAGCTATAGCAGCCAACACTTTTGAGATAAAGCCGGGCATTATTTAAATGGTGCAGAATTCGGTACAGTTTGGGGGTGCTGCTACAGACGATCCAAATGAGCACCTGTTGAGTTTCATTGAAATATGTGACACCTTCAGGTACAACGAGGTGACAGAGGATGCAATTAGACTTAGACTATTTCCATTTTCGTTACAGGACAAAGCAAGGGGTTGGCTTCACTCTTTACCTTTAGGTTCTGTCTCAACATTGGAGGATCTAGCACAGAAATTCTTAGCCAAATTCTTCCCAATGGCTAAAACTGCGAAGATGAGGACAACAATTTCCCAGTTCGAACAGCAGCAGGGTGAATCTCTATATGAAGCTTAGGAAAGATACAAGGAGATGTTAAGGAAGTGCCCACACCATGGCATGCCAGATTGGATGCTGATTAATACGTTCTATAATGGATTGGGATGGGAGTCAATGTGACGCCCCCAAAATAGGTATACATCACCCACTCTGAGTCGTCAAATACATGGTACAGAAACGACTACAACTTTATTAATACTATTATCGTGCAAAATACGACAACACTTAACTGTAAGTTTAAAATACAACTATTATCTTCTAGACAATATCCACACTCAAATAAGTCCTCATAATAATTATTGATACTTTATTTTACAAAAATGGTGAGGACTACTAAAACATCTTTCTAGAACCATCATTCCTTACCCCAACTAGTACTCGCTACATTCTCGCCTCCTGAGAAGAAAAATGGAACAAAAAGGAAAGGGTGAGCTTAACTAGCCCAGTAAAGAATATTATGGCTAAGATAATATAGAACAAATTATCGTTAGTCCTCAACAGGGAAAAAAATCTAATAGAACACAATAGGCAACAAATTTTAAATCAATATTCACAGCGGAAATAATAATTCATTAGAAGAGTTAAGTAGAGGATGAAATTTACTATCATTTATGAATTTAAAAGTCCATCATCAATATTTTATCCCTGTAACATCAATCAATATACATCTTAAATCAAATATTCATCTTTGCACTACAGGCCAAAGATATTCATTAGTTGGTCATGTTCATCTCAACACATGTTCATCTTTGCACTACGGGCCAAAGATATTCATCAAAAAATCATTCATCTTTGCACTACAGACCAAAGATATTCAGTAATATCATCATTTAGGACTGAGGATGATGAAAAATATTTAAAAAAAAACGAATCCAGTGAAACAAAAGAACAAATATTAAGGATTCGTACTTTAAACAATCCAAGTTCAAAAATACTTCAAAAATAACTATAGTGGAGTAAAATTCAAGATTGATCAAAACATGGATACAATCAAAGCTAGTATCCACAATAGATATCTTGAAGAAAAAAAAATGAAAATTTAATTTTTTGGTGAATAGTGCCATATTCATGAATAGTGTCGTATACATGAATAGCGTCGTATACGTGAATAGTAACCCCGACACTAAAAGTTCCAAATTTGATAAAAAGTTTATATTAATATTTTGGCATAATGATATTGAAAGAAATAATATCATCTATAAAAAAAATAACATCTCTTACCTCGAAAAGACAGTGCTTCTGACTGAAATACTGGATATAGTGTTGAAGGAAACTTGCACCGTATAGAAACACTCAAAGTATCAAAATACTCATAAGAATACGCTCGATAATATAGAGAGAGAAAGAGAGAGAAAACTTATTTCTGGTGTGATTTTCAATTCTAACCTAAGCACCCTATTTATAAGAAAATGATTAAAACACCAAAGTAGAAAATTTAAAAAAATATTAATATATTTATATAATTTTCCTTAGCCCACCTTTTGACCAAAACATCAGCCACACATGTACCAAAAACAACAAAAATATTTTTCTAAACAAAAACATTTAAAACACCAAAAATCAATTCAGACCCGATATACCGGAACTTCAATAATTCACAATAAATAGTCTTTTATCAGAAAAATTCAAATCTTATGTCCATTCCATAGGAAATTTAATTCTCTACAACTTTGTAAGTTTAAGTTTTTCCAAATTCTAAACAGAAATTGACCGAAATTCACATACGGACGATTTTACAAGCTATAATCAAATTTCAGTCAAGAAATGGGGTCCACAAACATGAAAAATATGTTTTAAATATTTTTAGTAACAAAAATACCCTTCCTTCTCATTTATTCATATATCACACATTCATTGTGAAAATATCATCATTATTATTTTATTAAAATATAATAATATATTTTATTAGAAAAGATAAAATATCAATTTTCAACAATTGTCACATAAAAAAAATTTCTCCATCTATATCCACATAAAATGAGTATTTTCTTTTTCATATAAATTAATAATTAATTATTCACAAATAATATTACAGAATCACAATACTGACAACCAGGCCGTTCCCAGGAAAGAGGGGGCTTTCCAATAAGGATTTCTCCTTACTGGCGCGCAATTAGGTGACCAAACCTCTCCTTAGACAGAACTTTCTAGACATTACCAATAATGTTATCTAATAATATTATTCAAATAATATGAATTATTGCTCCGATAATAGAAAATACTTTGCAGTGACAATTATTAAAACAACAATAATATAAAATATCAACGTAGCAATTATTGAATCAATAAAATAAAATATCGAACAGTAAGAATCAATAATTGATGCAATACCGTGTGCTACTGTATTTTAACCACCGGGTATTCCAATAGTATTAACGGTAACAACTACGCCGTTACTTATAAACAACTTATACTTGTCATTTTCTTCATCCAATCGCTTTCCGTTATGGGGCCCACACAAGGCTGCGCCGTCGTACGAATATTCCCCGACAGTAAGAATATTCCACGACCAAACGAATATTCTCCGACAACAATGAATATTTTATAAACACTTGCTTATTTAAAAATATTTACGCATTTGTACCCATAACTAATCACATTAATCAATAATCAATAGAGGAAATTCAATTTTATTTATAATAAGTTGGGGTCTTACAACATCCCCTCCTTATGAAATTTCGTCCTCGAAATTGATGTGCATACCTGGTGTTTCGAAAAGGTGAGGATACCTTGCTTTCATTTCCGTTTCCAATTTCCAGGTCATTTCCTCAATAGCATGGTTCCTCCACAAAACTTTGACTTGTGGTATGACCTTTGTGCATAGGACATGCTCCTTTCTTTCTAAGATCTTGACAGGTGCCTCCTCATATGTTAAGTCTTCAGCTATTTCGTCCGGTTCTAACTCAATAATGTGGTTCGGGTCTTTCATATATTTACAAAGCACGGATATGTGAAAAATATTATGAACACGAGACATGCTTGGAGGTAACGCGAGTCTATAGGCCACCTTTCCTACTCGGTCAAGAATTTAAAATGGACAAATAAATTATGGATTGAGCTTTCCTATCTTCCCAAATTTTGTAACTTCCTTCCATGGAGCAACACGCAACAATACATGATCCCCAATACTAAATTTCACGTCCTTTCGATGAAGATTCGCATAATTCTTTTGTCGATCCTGTGCCGTTTGTATACGTTGTCGAATTATTTGGATCTTTTCTGTAGTAATACGTATCAACTTGGGTCCCAACAATGTTGCTTCACCCACCTCATCCCAACATATTGGAGAGCGATACTTTCATCCATACAATGCTTCGAATGGAGCCACCCCTATACTTGCCTGATAACTGTTGTTGTAGGAGAATTCCACCAATGGTAAATACTTATCCCAACTCCCTTTGAAGTCTAGGACACAAAGTCTTAATATATCTTCAAGAGTTTGAATAGTCCTCTCTGATTGTCCGTCCGTTTGAAGATGGTATGCCGAACTAAATCATAAATCTGTACCCATAGCTTTTTCCAAGCTAACCCAAAATCGTGAAGTAAATCTTGGTCACAATCCGAAACTATGGATACTGGCATGCCATACAATCTCACAATCTCATTTTCGTATATACGAGCAAGACGTTCAAGGGAATAAGTCTCCCGTATCAGCAAGAAATGAGCAGACTTAGTTAATCTATCAACAATAACCCAAATAGCATTTATGCCTTGAGAAACCGTGGGAAGACCTGTAACGAAATCCATGGAAATGTGTTCCCACTTCCATTTCAGAATCTTAAGTGGTTGCAATGGACCCTTAGGCACTTGATGCCCCGCCTTTACACGTTGACAAGTTAAACACCTCGAGATAAACTTCGTAATCTCTCTCTTCATATTGTTCCACCAAAATGTATGTCGAAGATCACGATACATTTTGGTACTTCCAGGATGAATTGTAAATGGTGTATTGTGTACCTCCATCATGATCTTGTACTTCAAATTAGAGTCGTTAGGAACACAAAGTCTGGAGTGGACTCGAAGTATTCCTTCTTCATCGATTCTTGCTTCTGGAATAGCACCTTCTTCTACTTTCTTCTTCATACGCATCAGCTCCGGGTCTGTGGCTTGAGCAACTTTAGCTTTTTCGATTAAAGTCAGTTCAATGCGTATACTTGACATCATTGCATGAGTCCCCGGAGTCTTGAATTCTATCTTCAAATTTTGTAAATCACACAAAATGGGCCTTTGTGTTGACAACATCGCACTTGTTCCCGCATATGATCTTCTACTCAACGCGTCAGCTACCACGTTTACTTTTTCAGGATGGTATTGAATGGTATGGTCGTAGTCTTTCAACAGCTCGAGCCAACGTCGTTGCCGCATGTTGAGTTCCTTTTGGGTGAAGAAATATTTGAGACTTTTATGATCTGAATATATCTCCACTCTCTCCCCATATAGATAGTGCCTCCAGATCTTTAGCGCGAAAACGACTGCTGCCAACTCTAGATCATAAGTAGGATAATTCCTCTCATATTCTTTAAGTTGTCGCGAGGCATAGGCTATGACTTTACCATGTTACATGAGAACACATCCTAACCCTTTGCCCGAAGCATCGCTGTAGATAACAAATCCATCCGAATCAGATGGTATTGTCAGAACAGGTGCCGAAATGAGTCTCCTCTTGAGCTCTTGAAAACTCTTTTCGCATTCCTTGCTCTATATAAATTTTGTATCCTTCCGAGTCAACTGAGTTAACGGAGTAGCGATTCAAGAAAACCCTTCCACGAATCTCCAATAATAACCAGCTAAGCCCAGAAAGCTACGTACTTCGATCACCGAATTAGGTTGCTCCCAACTTTGTATTGCTTCAATCTTTGTCGGGTCAATAGATACTCCATGTTTTGACACCACGTTCCCAAGGAATGCTACTTCCTCAAGCCAGAACTCACATTTCTTCAACTTGACATATAGATTGTTTTCACGAAGCCTTTGGAGTACCAGCTTCAAATGGTGCTCATGATCTTCACGACTTTTGGAATATATAAGGATGTCATCAATAAAGACAACAACAAACTGATCCAAATATTATTTGAATACTCGGTTCATCATATCCATGAAAGCCGCAGGAGCATTAGTCAATCCAAAAGACATGACTAAAAATTTATAATGCCCGTACCGAATTTTGAAGGCAGTCTTTGGAATATCGTCAGTTTAATCTTCAGCTGATGATATCCAGAACGAAGATCGATCTTTGAGAAGAATTGTGCTCCTTGTAACTAGTCAAACAGGTCATCAATACGAGGTAGCGGATACCTATTCTTGATGGTGACATGGTTCAATTCCCGGTAGTCAATACAAAGTCGTATACTCCCGTCTTTCTTCTTTACAAATAAAACAGGAGCACCCCAAGGAGATGTACTAGGACGAATGAAACCGATGTCCAACAATTCCTGTAGTTGGACCTTTAAGTCCTGAAGTTCAATAGGAGCCATTCGATATGGAGTTTTAGAAATGGGCTTTGTACCAAGTTCAAGATCAATAAAGAATTCAACTTCACATTCTGGGCGTAGACCGTGAAGTTCTTCAGGAAATATGTCAGGAAAGTCATTAACAACAGGAATATTATTCAAATCTGACGTGTCTTTATTCAAATCCATAACATGGGCTAAGAAAGCTTGACATCCGTTTTTCAATAAACGAATAGCTTTATGACTTGATATGACAATGATTGATTTTAGTGGTTTAGTTGCTTGAATTCGTACAACAGGTTGGTTAGGAATATGAAAACTAACAACCTTACGAAAATAATCAATTTTGGCATGATGAGTAGTTAACCAATCAATCCTTAAAATCACATCAAAAGCAAGTATCTTTAAAGAGATAAGGTCAACAGGTAATGTGATAGTGCCAACTTGGATCAAACAAGATTTATAAATAGTGGATGTAATAAAAGTTTCTCCTAACGGAGTCTCCACAGATAAATCAAAGTCTAATTTCTCCAGAGTCAAGTTTAAACGTTGAGCACAAGCAGGAGAGATAAATGAATGGGTAGCACCGGTATCTAGTAAGGTATAAACTTCACAAGAATTTATGATTAGCTTACCCGTGATCGCCTCGTTTGGGTTCCTTGCATTTTGACCAGTCACGACAAACGCTCTTCCAGGAACCGTTGACTTTGACTATTCTAGGACAGCCTTTTGAGTCACTATCCTCACTGGACTTGGTTTTCGCTACCGTACAATCTCGAGCGATATGTCATTCCTTTCCACAATTATAGCATACCTTGAACTATTGTGGACAGTTTAGGCTGATATGTCCCTCTTTTCCACATTTATAGCATACAACTGGTAGTCGTTCACCTACCTTAGAACCAGTTACTGCTAGTGCTGACGTCTTCACATTGTCATTATTGAATCTCCTCTTTTTAAAATCTCTCCCCGACTCACTTCTTCTATTTTCATGGCCACGATTACCACCAGAGTGATTACCGCTTTTGTCTGAATTTTTCTTTCCCCGCTGGTTATCGTTGCTCCGATGACTGCTGTCACCGGTACGATCCTGGTTGTGGTCCCTCGGTTGAACGTACTCGTTATCTCGCTCTAATAATTGAGCCCTATTGACAACATCTGAATATAGAGAAAATTTATGAGAAATGAGATACTGACGTATGTCGGGTTTCAAACCTCTCAGAAACATCCGTGTCATACGTTCCTCATTCTCCACCAAATGAGGTGCAAACCTGGATAACTCTGCAAACTTCGCCTCGTACTGGGACACCGTCATGTTGTTCTGCTCCAGTCTATTAAATTCCACCTCCTTCATATGGCGAATACTTTCAGGAAAGTACTTGTCCTTGAAAAGTTTCTGAAATGTCTCCCAAGACATGCTGAGTGCAGCTGGATGGGTACGCTTCACAGATTCCCACCAGTAATCTGCCTCATTACGGAATATAAAGGTGGTAAATGGAACCTTCTGTTCCTCCATGCATCCCAAGACATCGAATATCTTGGTAATTTGCTTGACCCACGTCTCCGCCTTAATTGGATCCGGCTTTCCCCAGAATTCTGGTGGTCCCAACTCTTTGAACTGCTTGGCCATGACAAACCGCGCATTGTTATCATTTCCACCTGTATTTTGTACACGAGTCTCCATCGTCTGATTTTGTATGAACTGCAAAAAGCTTCTAAACATTCCATCGTTCATCATCTGCTCAGTGGTGTTGTTTACAGGAGGAACATTGCCCGGCCTGTTAGACGTTCTCCTCGTTGGTCATTAATGGTGTCTCCACGGTCGCATTTACTCCATCGTTAATATTCTCAGCTACCATTCTTAAATACTGCCACAAAATAAGGGTTATTTAAAGAAATTAACATACAACATAATAGCCCTATACTCTGACCAACCAACAAATAATCTTAGGCAAGACACACTAGCGAAGGATTTACTCGTCTCTCCCCTCCTAGTTCTATTCCCTGATCTCTGCCAGAGACTATATCCCTAAGCTTTGATACCAACTGTGATGCCCCAAAAAAGGTATACATCACCCACTCTGAGTCTCCAAATACATGGTACAGAAACGACTACAACTTTATTAATACAATTGACGTGCAAAATACGACAACACTTAACTGTAAGTTTAAAATACAACTATTATCTTCTAGACAATATCCACACTCAAATAAGTCCTCATAACAATTATATATACTTTATTTTACAAAAATGGTGAGGACTACTAAAACATCTTTCTAGAACCATCATTCCATACCCCTACTAGTACTCGCTACATTCTCGCCTCCTGAGAAGAAAAATGGAACAAAAAGGAAAGGGTGAGCTCAACTAGCCCAGTAAAGAATATTATGACTAAGATAATATAGAACAAATTATCGTTAGTCCTCAACAGGAAAAAAAACTAATAGAATACAATAGACAACAAATTTTAAATCAATATTTGCAGCGAAAATAATAATTCATTAGAAGAGTTAAGTAGAGGATGAAATCTATTATCATCTATGAATTTAAAAGTCCATCATCAATATTTTATCCCTATAACATCAATCAATATACATTTTTGAATCAAATATTCATATTTGCACAACAGGCCAAAAATATTCATTTGTTGGTCATGTTCATCTCAACACCTGTTCATCTTTGCACTACGGGCCAAAGATATTCATCAAAAAATTATTCATCTTTGCACTACAGGCCAAAGATATTCAGTAATATCATCATTTAGGACTGAGAATGATGAAAAATATTTTAAAGAAAACGAATCTAGTGAAACAAAAGAACAAATATTAAAGATTCGTACTTTAAACAATCCAAGTTCAAAAATACTTCATAAATAACCATAGTGGAGAAAAATTCGAGAATGATCAAAACATGGATACAATCAAAGCTAGTATCCATAATAGATATCTTGAAAAGAAAAAATGAAAATTTAATTTTTCGGTGAATAGTGTCGTATTCGTGAATAGTGTCGTATACGTGAATAGTAACCCCGACACTAAAAGTTCTAAATTTGATAAAATGTTCAGATCAATATTTCGGCATAATGATATTGAAAGAAATAATATCATTTATAAAAAAATAACATCTCTTACCTCGAAAAGACAGTACTTCTGACTGAAATACTGGATATAGTGTTGAAGGGAACTTACACCGTATAGCAACACTCAAAGTATCAAAATACTCACAAGAATATTCTCGATAATATAGAGAGAGAAAGAGAGAGAAAACTTATTTCTGGTGTGATTTTTAATTCTAACCTAAGCACCCTATTTATAGAAAAATGCTTAGAACACCAAAGCAAAAAATTTAATAAAATATTAATATATTTATATAATTTTCCTTAGCCCACCTTTTGACCAAAACATCAGCCACACATGTGCCAAAAATAACAAAAACATTTTTCTAAACAAAAACATATAAAACTCCAAAAATCAATTCAGATCCGATATACCGGAACTTCAGTAATTCACAATAAATAACCCTTTTATCAGAAAAATTCAATTCTTATGTCCATTCCGTAGAAAATTCAATTCTATACAACTTTGTAAGTTTAAGTTTTTTTAAATTCCAAGCAGAAATTGACCGAAATCCACATACAGACGATTTTACAAGCTATAATCAAATTTCAGTCAAGAAATGGGGTCCACAAACATGAAAAACATGTTTTAAATATTTTTAATAACAAAAATATTCTTCCTTCTCATTTATTCATATATCACACATTCATTGTAAAAATATCATCATTATTATATTATTAAAATATAATAATATATTTTATCAGAAAAGATAAAATATCAATTTACAACAATTGTCACATAAAAAAATTTTCTCCATCTATATCCACATAAAATGAGTATTTTCTTTGTCATATAAATTAATAATTAATTATTCATAAATAATATTACAGAATCACAATACTGACAACCAAGCCGTTCCCAGAAAAGAGGGGGCTTTCCAATAAAGATTTCTCCTTACTAGCGAGCAATTAGGTGACTAAACCTCTCCTTAGACAGAACTTTCTAGAAATTATCAATAATGCTATCTAATAATATTATTCAAATAATATGAATTATTGCTCCGATAATAGAAAATATTGTGCAGTGATAATTATTGAAATAACAATAACATAAAATATCAACGTAGCAATTATTGAATCAATAAAATAAAATATTAAATAGTAATTAATGTAACAATTATTGAGTAGTGCCTTCTTACGTAAGAATCAATAATTGATGCAATAACGTGTGATACTGTATTTTAACCACCGGGCATTCTAACAGTATTAACGGTAACAACTACGTCATTACTTATAAACAACTTATACTTATCATTTTCTTCATCCAATCGCTTTCTGTTATGGGGCCCACACAAGGCTACACCATCGTACGAATATTTCCTGACAGTAAGAATATTCCACGACCAAATGAATATTTTCCGACAATAATGAATATTTTATAACCACTTGCTTATTTAAAAATATTTATGCATTTGTATCCATAACTAATCACATTAATCAATAATAAATAGAGGAAATTCAATTTCATTTATAATAAGTGGGGTCTTATAGTCAAGGCCAATTATAGATGCAACTGCAAGAGGAGCTCTATGGGCAAAGAGCTATAAAGAAGCTTACAATCTTATTGAGACAATGGCAGCGAATGATTTCCAAAATCCTACAGCCAGAATGCCACAGCCCAAAGTTGCAGGTTTGTTAGAGGTGGATGCTATCACTCAATTATCAGCACAGATGGCATCCATGACAAAGAAGATTGACTCTTTGACGGAAACCAAGGCGAAGACAGCTGCTTTCGTATGTGAGATATGTGAAGGGTCACATGCAACTGACCAATGTGCTATCAGTTCAGAGTCTGTACAGTATGTTAGCAACTACCGGAAAGATCAAGGTCAATTTTAGAATACATATAACTCCAACAACCGCAACCATCCAAATTTCAGTTGGTCAAACAACCAAAATAATCAACAAAGTTAGTTTCAACCACAACAACAGTTTCAGTCACAATCAGCTCAATAACAGTTTGCACCAAGGCCACCCTATCCACCTGGATTTTCTCAGCAATAACAGCATCATCCACCACCTGTACCTCAGCAAGAAAAGAAGTCAGAAATGGAGGAGATGATGATGAAGTATATGGCAAATACCGAAGTGATGATTAAAAGCCAAGCAGTGGCTATCAAAAATCTAGAAACTTAAATGGGTCAGATGGCTAGCATGCTTAACAACAGACCACAGGGTTCATTGCCAAGTAACACAGAAGCTAATCCAAAAAGATAAGGGAAAGAATAATGTCAAGCAATTACACTTAGGTCTAGGAAACAAGTTGCAGGAAACCAGCATGGCCCGCCCGTGCCACTATTGCAAAGGGAAGACGCGTGGCCGCGTGGTCAAGAAACTGTGTCTGAGGAGAATTTGAATAATAAAGGTTTTGAACAATAGCAAGAAGAGAAGAATAAAGAAGGATCTGTTGAGAAGCCCATGAATAAGATACCAGTAGTTCACCCTCCTATTCCGTATCCATAGAGATTACATAAGCAGAGGGAAGACAAGCAGTTCAGTAAGTTTTTGGAGGTATTTAAAAAGCTGCAGATTAACATATTCTTTGTTGAGGCATTGGAACAGCTGCCTAGTTATGCAAAGTTTATGAAGGGCATATTGTCAAGGAAGAAGAGGCTGGAAGAGTTTGAAACAATAGCCTTGACGGAAGAATGCAGTGCAGTGCTTCAACGTAAATTACCTCCAAAGCTGAAAGATTCGGGCAGCTATACAATACCGTGCACAATTGGTAAGATGAGTTTCAGCAAATGTTTGTGTGATCTTGGGGCAAGTATAAATTTGATGCCCTTGTCAGTATTCAATCAGTTTGGATTGTCGGCTCCAAGGTCGATAAATATTTCTTTATAACTAGCTGACAGGTCTATCACTTATCCACGGGGAATTGTTGAAGATGTACTGGTTAAAGTGGATAAATTCATCTTTCTGACTGATTTCATCATTTTAGATTATGAAAAAGACAGAAGTATACCAATCATCCTTGGAAGACCATTCTTAGCTACAGGAAGAACATTGATAGACGTTCAAAAAGGGGAACTAACAATGCGAGTGCATGATCAGGAAGTTACTTTTAATGTACTCAAGGTAATGAAATTTTTGACAAAAGATGAGGAATGCTTCAGGGTTGATTTAGTGGAAAAAGTACTAAATGATGAAGTAGAAAGCTTGGTGAATCAAGAACCTTTGAGAAAGTGCTATTGTGGGGAATTCTGAAATAGATGATGAGGAGATTGAAGAACTTATTCATTTTCTTAACACAACTCCACAATTCAGAAAATTCAAGACTCCTGTTGAGCCATTAAAGAAAGCTAGAGAGTCATCAGTGAAATTAAAGCCACCTCTTGAAACACCTCCAGAACTTGAGTTGAAATCACTTCCAGACCATTTGAGGTATGCATTTTTAAATGAAAATTCAAAATTACCTGTGATTATTTCTTCTACACATCTTTTTAGGAAGAAAAATTGCTAAGAGTCCTCAGAGAGTTCAAGTCAGCAATTGGGTGGAGTATAGCAGATATAAAAGGGATCAGCCCATCATTCTGTATGCATAAGATACTCATGGAAGATGATAGCAAGCCTTCAGTGGAACATCAAAGAAGACTTAATCCAATCATGAAGGAAGTGATAAAGAAGGAAGTATTGAAATGGTTGGATGCAGGTATCATATATCTGATTTCAGATAGTTCATGGGTGATCCTGGTACAGTGTGTAACGAAGAAAGGCGGTATGACTGTAGTATCTAATGAAAATAATGAGTTGATTCTGACAAGAAAAGTAACGGGGTGGAGAGTCTGCATGGATTATCGCAGACTTAACAAAGCTACAAGGAAAGATCATTTCCCATTGCCATTTATTGACCAGATGTTGGATAGACTAGCGGGGCATGAGTTCTATTGCCTTATGGATGGGTATTTAGGTTACAATCAGATTGTTATAGCTCCAGAAAACCAGGAAAAGATAACCTTTACATGTCTGTATGGTACTTTTGCTTTCAGAAGGATGTCTTTCGGTTTGTGCAATGCCCCAGCCACTTTACAGAGATGTATGATGGCTATCTTTTCGGATATGGTGGAGCATAATGTGGAGGTGTTTATGGATGATTTCTTAGTATTTGGGAATTCTTTTGATTTGTGCTTGGAAAATTTAGTAATTGTTTTGAGAAGGTGTGTTGAGACGAACTTGGTGTTAAATTGGGAAAAGTGCCATTTTATGGTACAAGAATGAATAATTCTAGGACATAAGGTGTCGAAAAAGGGACTTGAGGTGGACAGAGCCAAATTAGAGACTATTGAGAATTTGCCGCCACCAACTTCAGTAAAAGGTGTTCGAAGTTTTTTAGGACATGCAGGCTTTTATCGCAGATTCATTAAAGACTTCTCCAAGATAACAAAGCCGCTTTGCAGCTTATTGGAGAAGGATTCACATTTCAAGTTTGATGATGACTGCGTGTCTGCATTTGAGCATTTGAAGAAAAGGTTAACTTCGGTACCAGTCATTACAGCACCGGATTGGGACCTACCATTCGAGTTGATGTGTGATGCCAGTGATTATGATGTGGGGGCTATTTTGGGTCAGTGAAAAGAAAAGGTTTTTCATGTGATATATTATGCAAGTAAGACCCATATTGATACGCAGTTAAACTACACCATCACAGAGAAGGAATTACTGCCAATTGTGTATGCTTTTGACAAATTTCGAGCGTATCTAATTGGTACAAGGGTGATAGTGTACACAGATCATGCGGTAATTTGACACTTAGTGGCAAAGAAGGATGCAAAGCCTCATTTGATCAGGTGGATACTTCTGTTGCAAGAATTTGATTTAGAGATTAAGGACAAAAAGGGAACTGAGAACCAAGTTGCGGACCACTTATCTCGACTGGAAAATCTGGGAAGGGAGGTAGATGACAAGACTGTGATTAATGAATCCTTTCTAGACGAACAGTTGTTTATGGTGAAAGGGGAAGTGCCATGGTTTGCAGATTATGCGAACTACTTGGTGAGCAGGATAATTCCTTCTGACTTAGTTGGGTATCAAAAGAAGAAATTCTTGCATGATGTGAAGTGGTTTATATAGGATGAACCATATTTGTTCAAACAATGTACTGATCAGATGATAAGGAGATGTATCCCATATAGTGAGACAGAGGGGATTTTGCAGGATAGCCATGCTTCATTATATGGTGGTCACTACGGAGGAGAGTGAACAGCGGCTAGAGTGTTACAAGCAGGATTCTACTGGCCGACGATTTTCAAGGATGCTTACAATTTTGTCTAGAGATGTGACAGATGTCAAAGAGTTGGGAATATTTCGAAAAGGAATGAAATGTCATTGAACACGATCCTCGAGGTGGAAATTTTTGATGTTTGGGGGATAGATTTTATGGATCCTTTCGTTTCTTCGTGTGGAAATCTATACATTTTGTTAGCAGTTGACTATGTTTCGAAGTGGGTGGAAGTGGCAGCTCTTCCAACTAATGATACCAAAGTGGTCCTAAGATTTTTACAAAGAAGTATTTTTTCAAGGTTTGGGACTCCACGGGCTATCATTAGTGATGAAGGCAGTCATTTTTGTAATAGGCAATTCACATCACTGTTGGCTAAGTATGGGGTAAATTATCACATTGCTACAACGTATCATCCTCAAACTATTAGCCAAGTAGAGGTTTCAAATCGTGAAGTCAAGAGAATTTTGGAGAAAGTTGTAAACCCCACAAGAAGGATTGGTCATTAAAGCTTGATGACACTGTTTGGGCATATAGGACTGCGTATAAGACTCCGTTGGGCATGTCACCTTTTCAGTTGGTTTATGGCAAAGCCTGTCACCTTCCTATACAGCTTGAGCATAAGGCATATTGGGCGATTAGGAAACTCAATTTTGATGTGAAGGCTGCAGGAGAAAAATGTCTACTCCAACTCAATGAGTTGGATGAATTCAGAATACAGGCATATGAAAACTCAAAGCTATATAAGGAAAAGGTGAAGAAATGACATGATCGCAAGATTATAGAGAGAGTATTTGAGCCGGGACAACGAGTTCTGCTGTTTAATTCAAGACTTAAACTTTTTCCTAGGAAGCTCAAATCAAGGTGGTCAGGGCCATTCACCGTGAAGATAGTTTTTCCACATGGTGCAGTAGAAGTGTTCGACAAATTCCCAAACAAGCCGTTCAAAGTGAATGGACAGCAGTTAAAGCATTATTTTGGTGGAGAGGTGGACCGGCAGAAAGTCACCTCCATTCTTTCTTCAACGTGATGGAATCAAAGATAGTCAAGCTAATTGACTATAACTTAGCATTTAATGGGAGGCATCCCATCATTTCTATCCTTACCTTTTGTTTAATTCTATTTTGATTATATTTAGTTTTCATGTTCCTGTTAGTCTTTATAACATAACTAGTGTGAAATTAGTATTATGGAAGCTGAATGAGTGTATAATGAGACGTAGGAGTAGCAGAGAAAGTATTATTTTAGACTAGTTATGTATGCATAGTTATTATTTCAGGTTTTGATTTTGGAAGTTTGATATCTCATGATGATAATTGTTGTTTGTGCAGGTGTATTGGAGTGGATTCCTTACTGTTTTGGTAAATTTAAGATGCAGATTGATATTGCAAAATGCAGGGTCGCGCGACCACGCCATGATAGTTATACAAAACTGCGCGCCCGCGCTATAAGTCTGTGCAGTAAAGGTAATCGCGCGCCCGTGCCATATTCCCATTCAAAATACGCGCGGCCGCGCCTAAGACCGGGTTTTGAAAGTTTTTAAGATTTTAAAGACGTGACTTGCCCATCTCTCATAATAGTTTGAAATAGCAGAGTGCATATCTCATTCCTCTCCACAACAAGCACGACTCTTCCTTCCTAAACCGTTCCAATTCAAAAGTGGTAACATCTCATTCCACTACGTATATATCGCGTCCATTTCCTACCCACGTTCTAAGTCTTCACTGATAAAGTTGGAGTTTTTCGGTGGGTGTGTGAAATACAAGTTTGGGGGTTCTCTGTTCAGTAAATATTACACCCACGATTCCGTTAATCAGATTTTTCTTCTTCTTCATTCAGAGCAATGGGTCCTAAGCGTGCTCGTTCCGTCACTTCATCATCATCATCATCTTCCTCCAGTAGTCAAGGCGAGGATGTCGTGGATCACACAAAATTTCTCAGTCTTGAGGCACAAACGGAGTACTACAGAATAGTAGCAAAGACATTTATGAAGGAACGAGGCTTCAAGCCTGAGAAGCAGGATGGCCAATTATGGGATATGATTCGAGAAAGAGGATGAGGAGGACTGATTGCAACCCCTATGCCTGCTCCCACGGGTATTGTTTGGGAATTCTATGCTAATGCCAAAGACACTATGAGTGGGTTATCTATGGTCCGATGAGTTCAAGTAGATTACCGACCATAATCAATCAGAGCAATTTTTAGGATACTCGACACACCACTGACTAGGTATGATAATTGGGTCGAGGTTGTACGTATTGAGACTAATTTGGATGAAGTCATCACTGAATTATGCATTCTAAGAATGAAGTGGACTTGTAGGGCAGGAACGAATCAACCTAGAACCTTCCCAGCCTCATCCCTCAATCGTTATGCTAAAGTTTGGAATTTGTTTATATCTGCAAAGCTCGTACCTTCATCGCATCAACACGAAATCACAACTGAGAGGGCTATCATTTTGAGGGGAATAGTCACAGGCAAGTACATCAATGTGGACCACCTTATTCATTAGAATATGTTACGTTATATGAGGGGGATCACTACGGGAAGTATCCCACATACGTCTGTTGTTGCTAGTCTATGTGCACATCAAGGAGTCATTTGGGGTAATGAGCAAATGCAGTACCCTAGCCAAGATATCATTCATGTGACTATTGTCAAATTCAAGGATTGGGCAGGAGGTGCGCCACACCCGAGGGGAAAAGACTTTATCCTTCAACCCGCATCCTCGATGCCTCCACCACAGCCCACACAGGAAACTGAAGCAGGCACGTTAACCCAAGCCAATGCTGTCCAGGATGACCATCGTCTCCGAAGGTTGGAACAGAAGGTCGATGCTATGCATGACAACTTTGTAGCGTTTGCTACGGGGTTGACGAGATCGCTAGCGGAGGTGTTTTTGCAGCAGGGTACTACACTCGAGTGGCCACAATTTGGGACAGTCGTGCTATTTCCACCACTGGATTCACCACCCGAAGAGGGTGGTGCAGTTGATCATTAGGGGAGTCCATCTAACCCTATACCTTCATTCATTGGGACACTGAATATATTAAGTTTGGGGGTATTGGGGTTGTAGGGTAGTTGCATATAGTTAATTTGCATATGGTTGCATGTTTTATTTAATTTTTGCATGTCTATGTGTTAGTTAATAATTGCAAAAAAAAAATTTATTTTTAGTCGTTATTATATGTGTTAGTTATATGTTATATGTTTAGTTGCATGTCCCAAAATTTCTAGCTTTGTGGAGTTTAAGTCTAGCCAATGATTAAACTGAATTTTGAAGGATTGTTGAATTTAATAGATAACATGAGCTTAGATATAATGTTTTACATGATGTAATCCATGGATGTTGTTTAGATGCTTGCAGTTTGCACTTACGTGTTCACAAATGCTTGTAGGTATAAGAGTTATGTGTTTTTATTGCTTAATAGGAAATGTGGTTGTTAAAAATAGAATTATGTGGAAAATGAACTTAGGCTATGAAAACATTAATAATCAAGCTTTGGGAACACATGGGTTTAAAAAAAAGAAAAAGAAAGAAAGATCTATCTTGAAACCTTCTTGAGCTAAATTATTTACTCTTTAGAAGGGGCGAGATGGAGCGTAAAACGCACTTGCTACATTAAAAAAAGTTAAAAATGATAGCAATAAACACCGCGGGAAAGAGCGAAAATCTCCCTCGTGAGTAAAAATAAAGCAGTTTAAACCCATTGTTGAACCTTAGTTTGTATTGATGTGTTAGATTAGTTTTTGTTGCATTAGTATACATGGATCTTGATTTAGACTGCAATTTTCTATTTTGAGCAGTTTAACATGTGTATTCTTTAACTGAATCAAGTTTTTGGTGAACACAACACACACACACAGCATCTTTATAGAAAATATGGGTTAGTTGATTGTATGATATTATATTTACAGTTTAGTTTGCCATTTTACTCTTGAATTTGGATAATTCACTGAGGCACATTGGATTAGAATTTCAACTTAACTGGAAAGACTTGGGACGCATTTGCATCGTAATTTAGTAGCATAGCATGTAATTGCATTTCATTGTTTAATGTCATATGCATTGCTTGAGGGCAAGCAATAGTTCAAGTTTGGGGTATTTGATAAGTAGGCTTTATACCTATTTATTGGATATCAATTCATGAGAATTATGCTCATCTCAAGTAGATTTTAGTATATTTTTATGCATTTTATGTTTGTTTATCATTTTTTGTAGTTGAACTCCTAAAGCGAAGAAAGAAGTGGATTGGCATGGTGACACGAGTTGACAAGGACTACGCATGATGGACATGAGTAGATGATTAATTAAAGCAGTGATGAGCGTTATGCAGAAAGGCAAGATAAAGGACAAACAACAGAACAACAAGCAGCAGCAGCAGAACATCAGAGTGCAACAGACAAAAGCAGTGCGGCTGCGCTGCTAGACAAGTCAATTCTCGCGCGCCCGCGCTATCTTCCTGCAGAAGTTAACATCCCAAATACGCGCGGCCACTCCTAAAATAAGAAGGCACATCGCGCTCCTGCGCTGGAGACTCGGCAGGCATTAACATCGAGCGCCCGCACCCGTTTTGTACTACTATCACGTGCGGTCGCGCGAGTTATCTAATGTTGTTTGTTGACTTAATTTTTAAATTTGAAATTTGAGCGCTGGGTCTTATCTAAAACTCTTCTGGTTGGCACCAGACGTGGAGAGTTGTTGATTTTTATCAGTTATCATCTAAGTAATCAGGGTTCTTACATTTTTTTTAGATATTCTAGAGAGAGTTTGGAGTTCTGATCAGCAGAATTACTTTTCTCTTATTCTAGATTATGAAATAAAGTGTAGTATCATTTTCTGGAGATTAGGGGTGATTTGGAACAACACTTTGGGACAAAATCTGCAATTGGGTTTAATTATTTCTCTCTTCTTTTCAATTGTACTATTTAATTTCCATGCGTTATTACAATCCCATAATGGTTTTCGGTTCAGAAATGAACTAAACTCCATTATGGGATTCTAACGGATTTTGATATGTAGTCTATAATTAATTGCCTGATTGTATGCTTATCATCAGATTCTCTATTGTGATTGAGTGTATTTATTGAATGTTTGATCAGCATTCACCTTGTATTCTTATATGGAATTGAAAATGAAATATGAGTATGGTTATAATCATAATAGCATGCGCTTATGAGGCTGAGATGTTTGGCTTTATACTTCGTGAATCAGAAAGAAATATATTGTTTCACCGTGTGTAGTAATATAGGAGTCTGTGCATTAATTCATTATTGCTGCAATTTCACATAGAAATATAGTGATTTTGGAAATATTGTCGATTACATGATTCCTATCAAGTGAGGATGTTATGTAAATAGGCCATAATTCATTGAAAAATGATTATGTCTACTTTTGTGCTCTTGGCTAATTTTCCATGATGATTATATAAGCTTACATGATGGTAATATTTAGATGAAGTATGAAATGAAGTTAGAATCCCATTCTTTCCAAATTTGATTCATTATCATAGTATTATTCTTTTAGTCATTATTTAAGTTTAGATTAATTTAAAAGTGTGAGAATTCGTTTATGCATATGAAAATAGTGATACGATTGATGTATGATAATTTAATATTTAAAATCTTTCTCCGTGGATCGATACTTTTCTTACTATGTACTACTTGTTGACCCATGTATGCTTGCATGAGTTAGAGTCCTTTATTAAGACTAAAAAGGAGGCAACAGAAATTTCTCAGAAAATATTAAAAGTCATCAAAAATAACTTAAAATATTTTCTTATATCATAATATAATTTTTCATGATTTTTCATGTATTAAAATCATTTTTAAATAATTTATTTAATATTATAATTAAATAAATTAAATACCATTATTATTCTAAAAATATTAAATATTTATGGAATATATTAAAAACTAATAAAAACTCATTTTTGGACTTTAAAATAATTTTTAGGAATTTATTTTATATTTTTAATAATTTAAAACTATTTATTTCAATTTATTTATTAAAATAATTAATTTTCGTAATTAAATGTCGCTAAAGGGCCTTATAGCGATAGAACCGTCGCTATAGGTGTTCTTGACCTATTCTTGTGCCTGCCCAGAAACCCATGTTAGTGAATTAGGTGCTACGTTTGACCAGCTATATTTCATGGATCTTGATGTATCCGGGTTCGATTATGTGTTAAGATTATAGTATTGATGCAATACTACAATCCTAAACAAACATCATGACCATTTTATATCAATTCAGAGAGATTTGGGCCCTCAAAAACCTTGTCAGGCTTGTTCTTCATTTTCTGGGTTACCTAGAAAATGAAGAACAACCAAGGTACCTACTTTGTAGGCCTTGAATCCAGTATGTTGGGCTTGATCAGGGTAATATGAAGGTTCAATAGTGTAGACTACTTGTCAAAGAACAATAATATAACATAATATCAGTAAAACCTAAACACATTTAAGAAATCAAGGCTGGTCAAAGTAATGCCAGAAAACGGTTCTTGAAGATTATGGGTTACCAAGAAACTTCATCTGGCCAGTTGGTCAACGGTTGTTTGACCACGATTATCTTCGATTCTGTTGTTAATCTAGGCGATATAATAGCATGCAGTTGTAGTTCATATACCAGTCTACAATATCAAATCAACAACATGACCTAAAACATAAAACACAAGCAAGATCAAGGGCCTGCCAAAACGCTGTCAGTGATTTCTGGGTTTCTGGGTTACCCAAAAACCAGATTTCATGCTTGGTCAACTCACTTTGACTGCTTATATCTTTTAATCTACACATGATCTGGGCTTGATTCAAATTTCAGATCCAGGCCCTTACAACATAGAATAGATCTATAACATAAAACACAACTAAAACCTAACACAGAAAGATCTAGAGGATTTGACATTAGGCTGTCAGGCCTTAAAATTAGGGTTCATGATCCGTTTCTAAAAATCCAAATTCGAGCATCTACATGATATGGATCCATGATCCAACAACTCAGATCATTTAAAGATACCCTCTAACACATATCTAACCAATCATTAACAACATCTAACATCAAATCATATGATTTCTAAGTTTTGGGTTTTTATATCTATTCTAGCTTTGATTTCAAATCTGACTTTTGATTCCTGATCTTGGCAAGTTAAGGACTGATATTGGCTTAACATTTCACTCTCTTTCACTCAATATTTCGAAATCTTAGAGAGAGAAAGGTCTTGGAGAAAATGAGAAATAAAGTATGTTTTCTCTCTCTCTTTAATCTATATAATTTGATGATACAATGCACTTGGCTGATGTGAATGACTGAATGTTGTGATTTAAGGCACATGGTGTAGATAGAGTTGGTCACCAACTCAAGATCTTAGCAAGATTTGCAAGTTAACTAATAAAGAATGCTAAAAGGGCAAAATGGTCATTTGATTTCCAATTTTAATGGCATACTTATCAATTGTCCAAACCCTTAGGATTTTAGGATTTTAACCCTTAGGGTTTAGGGTTTAACCCTTAAGGTTTTATAAATTAAATTTCTAAAATTTCCAATTAGGGTTTTAAATAGAAAAATAATCTTTTAAATTTAGAAATTAGGTTTCCTAATTAGATTAAGGTTTCCTAATTACTTAAACTTGAACATTAGGATTAAGGATTCCTAATTTAGCAATTAGGGTTTCCAATAGAAGATTAGGGTTTCTAATACTCAATTAGGGCTATTCCTAATTAAATATATAATCAATAACATAAAAACTTTATACTTATATTCAAGCTCCCAAATTAGGGTTACATATTCCGAATTAAGGTTTCGGATTCTCGAAACTGAAATTAGGGTTTCCAAAACCATTTTTAGGGTTTCTTATAAATAGTAAGAATTTTCTAACTGAACGTCGACGTTCTTAATATAATACTATGGTTTGCCACTGATATAGGTTATCTGGTCAACCCCTGACCCTTATTCACATACTGTACACATAAATGACCATATTCACATAACATATACACTTATACACTTAATCCTGAATAATTCACCATAAAAAATTTTAAATCCTCAAAATTTCATCCCATAAATGTCAAATCCATTCACTTATTTTCTGTCTAGGTTTATTATTCAACCTTTAATCCATCATTTAAGATTTAAATAATTATCTAAATTCTTGGGTTGTCACATTCCACCCCTTCTTCTAAAAATTTCGTCCCCAAAATTTACCTTACGCCTTATACCTTTCATACACAGCATCACATGCTACCCAAAACATCACTCACAAGAGTTAAATTATTCAAATCATACTGAGGAGTCATATAGACTACGAACTTTCATTTTCGAAAAGGTTATATGGAAATTCATCCTCAAACCGCTCTGGTCTTATGGACATAGTGGGTAATTAGCCCATTATGACCAGTACTTATTAAGTACTTCTGGTCTGATATGTTTCTCGTCACTGCCATAGGCGCAAAAATTTTACCTCAGTCTTTATCGAAATTTGCACCAAAATAATTTGGTTCGAGAAAGTTTTCAAAGAACGCTTAGAATTTTTTTTAAAAAAGTTGGTATAGCCGAATCAAATAGCTTAAACTCATATCAATAATTCAATTTCAATCAAAATACGAATGTGTATAGCCAAACCTCGTTGACAAATTACAATTTTAAAATTAGTTTGAAAATGACGTCATGATGTCGTCATCGAATGACTTTGTCATAACACATCATACAATAGTGGAACAACGATTTTAGATTAAATTCAACACTAAGTATTCCTGTATTTATAACTTTATCATCTGTGCACCAGGCTATATGGTACATAAGTGATAAATAGAAATATGTTTTGATATTTCAAATCATTATCATCTAGCTAAAACAAGTAGCATAGACTATTCTTTAAACCGTTCAAAAATCATTACAAATTAGTTTTATCATCTCAACAAGTAATGATGTGTTGGTGGCCCGAAGTCCACTCATACACAATGGTCACCAGGAGTTGAGAATAAAAATTCATTTTCAAAAAGCACATAGTGCGTATTTCGCTTGACGTCAAAAAATTTGAAGTCTAGCATTGCTAGGAGATTTGGAAAAACATATGTCTCCACTAATAATCAATTGCTTAATTAATCAATCTGCTCCTATTATCCTCAATATTCCATTCACACTTAGTTCTACCCAGTTCATCAAACTTACCACACTTTTGAGTTTAAGAACTTGCCACAATCATATGAGTTTAAGAACTTGTCCTAGTTAGTCCTAGTCAGACCTTTGGTGTCCATTTGCTGAGGGGTTCATAAACATTTCATATAATCATGAGTCACGAACGTACCATAAGTATGAGTTTTAAGAAGTCGTACTTAACCTGATATTCTCTACCTATAACCTATCTATCTGTTATACACATGAGAAAAGAATCATCTTCTCAACACACATATAGCAAATAGCGTGACACAAACCTAATCTTAACCCCCTTCTCAATACGAATTTCATTCAACTCGTATTCGTAATATTTTTTTGAATCTGTACCAATTCATAGTACAACTGACACACAACATTCTTGCCATTAAACTTTTCAATCATTTGATTGATCCATATCAGATCATGGGGTGATCTCAACGTATATATTACGATTCATTTCTATGATATGATCATTTTGTTTTACGATCTCCTGTCCCTGTACTTTTAGTCTTTTAGACACTATCTATTCATTACTACTGTTCACCTTTATTATCAGAGTTAGGAAACTCTGTATCTTTATAACTCGTCGAGATTCGTCTTTGAATCTTACCGACACAATAACTCTATTTGAGTTAGTACTTATCCTAATCACTGCGGTTATTTGTCTAAGGTATTCCTACCCTAGGTTTATAACCTACAGCTTTGATACCGACTGTGAGGGCCCCAAATTTAGGTCCCAAATCACCGTGGATCTGGTACAATCATTCTACAACTATTGCAAAAGATATAAATATAAATTGTTTATACAATAAACTTTACACACTATTCCCCAAGGTCGAGTAACCTTAACTTATACACAATTTATAACATGTCTAACATATAACATTATTATCGTACTATACTATTACAATTTAGCTGCACATATTATCCCAAGTTGAACTTGGCTTTATCCTTTCCTGTATCCGAATGTATTCGCCTTATCTACATGTTTATCATGATATAGCAAGGGTGAGCAATAAGTTTGCCCAGCAAGTTTAAGTTCAATAAATTAACGAAATATCATGATGGAAAGAATTTGAATAATAGCTAACATTTAACAATATAATTGTGAATTAGCATGAACAAACTATCATAGTTGAATGAACATTGAAAGTGAACATATCAATTATATCTGGACCGAATGGTAAAGAAGGTGATCAGCCTTTTATACCTGATGAATACATGCAATATGCACTGAGTACTATTCAACAATTCATAGACATGGAAATCATTAATGATTTACCATAAGTATATTTGAATGAAACAACTCGAGGTCGAGTTAAAAAAACTTGCTTGATCCGTTGATTATCGTTACGCAATTTAATAAGCTTTGTCTGAAGACCTAATATTTAAATAATACCGATCTATAAATTAGAATAATATCATCACAGTATAATAACCTAAATACATTATCACATAATTCTATCAATCTATAATACAAATAAAATTCAACCTCAAGTCAAACTTTTACAGTCTGAGTCGAGTTCGGTACAATTCTAACATCCTGATTACCTAATCGGACAATTATCGAGTTTAAGTTCAATTAAATTCTGTCTAAACACTTAGTAATTATCTTAGATAATTTTATTATCAGTCAAAATATTTTTCATATGCTCATAATAATTTTCAGATAATTATTATAATTTATCATGAATTTTTAATCATTAATAACGTATTTATCTAAATTAAATATCACATAATTCCTTTATCATTAATATTTATTTAATACTAAATATTAATGAAAAATATAACATAATATTATAATATATCAAAGTATTTTTAATACCTTAAAATCATATTTATATGATTTTTAAACAATTAAATTCATTATCCGATAATTGCCATTAATATTAAATATTAATGTTTTTCATGATAAATTATCAAAAGTTATATTTTATAACTTAAAAATTTTTATAACACTTAAATCATTTTTATATGATTTTTAAATCATTAATTCTATTTTTTCATAATTTATTTAATATACTTATTAAATAAATTAATTACCATTAATATTAATTAATTAATAAAATTTATCAGAAAATATTAAAAGTCATCAAAAATTACTTAAAATATTTTCTTATATCATAATATAATTTTTTATGATTTTTCATGTATTAAAATCATTTTTAAATAATTTATTTAATATTATAATTAAATAAATTAAATACCATTATTATTCTAAAAATATTAAATATTTATGGAATATATTAAAAACTAATAAAAACTCATTTTTGGACTTTAAAATAATTTTTAGGAATTTATTTTATATTTTTAATAATTTAAAACTATTTATTTCAATTTATTTATTAAAATAATTAATTTTCGTAATTAAATGTCGCTAAAGGGCCTTATAGCGATAGAACCGTCGCTATAGGTGTTCTTGACCTATTCTTGTGCCTGCCCAGAAACCCATGTTAGTGAATAAGGTGCTACGTTTGACCAGCTATATTTCATGGATCTTGATGTATCCGGGTTCGATTATGTGTTAAGATTATAGTATTGATGCAATACTACAATCCTAAACAAACATCATGACCATTTTATATCAATTCAGAGAGATTTGGGCCCTCAAAAACCTTGTCAGGCTTGTTCTTCATTTTCTGGGTTACCTAGAAAATGAAGAACAACCAAGGTACCTACTTTGTAGGCCTTGAATCCAGTATGTTGGGCTTGATCAGGGTAATATGAAGGTTCAATAGTGTAGACTACTTGTCAAAGAACAATAATATAACATAATATCAGTAAAACCTAAACACATTTAAGAAATCAAGGCTGGTCAAAGTAATGCCAGAAAACAGTTCTTGAAGATTATGGGTTACCCAGAAACTTCATCCGGCCAGTTGGTCAACGGTTGTTTGACCACGATTATCTTTGATTCTGTTGTTAATCTAAGCGATCTAATAGCATGCAGTTGTAGTTCATATACCAGTCTACAATATCAAATCAACAACATGACCTAAAACATAAAACACAAGTAAGATCAAGGGCCTGCAAAAACGTTGTCAGTGATTTCTGGATTTCTGGGTTACCCAAAAATCAAATTTTGTGCTTGGTCAACTTACTTTGACCGCTTATATCTTTCAATCTACACATAATCTGGGCTTGATTCAAGTTTCAGATTCAAGTCCTTACAACATAGAACAGATCTATAACATAAAACACATTTAAAACCTAACACAGAAAGATCTAGAGGCTCTGACATTAGGCTGTCAGGCCTTAAAATTAGGGTTCATGATCCATTTCTAAAAACTCAAATTCGAGCATCTACATGATATGGATCCATGGTCCAACAACCTAGATCATTAAATGATACCCTTTAACACATATCTAACCAATCATTAACAACATCTAACTTCAAATCATATGATTTCTAAGTTTTGAGTTTTTATACCTTTTCTAGCTTTGATCTCAAATCTGACTTTTGATTCCTGATCTTGGCAAGTTAAGGACTTATATTGGCTTAACATTTCACTCACCCTCACTCAATATTTCGAAATCTTAGAGAAAGAAGGGTCTTGGAGAAAATGTGAAATAAAGTATGTTTTCTCTCTCTTTAATCTATATAATTTGATGATACAATGCACTTGGCTGATGTGAATGATTGAATGCTGTGATTTAAGGCACATGGGGTAGATAGAGTTGGTCACCAACTCAAGATCTTGGCAAGATTTGCAAGCTAACTAATAAAGAATGCTAAAAGGGCAAAATGGTCATTTGATTTTCAATTTTAATGGCATACTTGTCAATTGTCCAAACCCTTAGGGTTTTAGGGTTTCTTAAGGTTTTGCAAATTAAATTTCTAAAATTTCCAATTAGGGTTTTAAATAGAAAAATAATCTTTTAAATTTAGAAATTAGGTTTCCTAATTATATTAGAGTTTGCTAATTACTTAAACTTAAACATTAGGATTAAGGATTCCTAATTTAGCAATTAGGGTTTTCAATAGAAGATTAGGGTTTCTAATAATTAAGGTTTCTAATACTCAATTAGCACTACAAAAAAATGGAGCTTCAGCAACAACAGATTTTTTCTATAGGTGCTAAATTTCATTGCAAAAGGGTTTTTGCAACGACTTTACTGTCGTTGCGCAATGAGCGTTGCTAATTGTTCCGCAACGAACGTTTTTTTTCGTTGCCAAAAGTAATACATTTTGCAGCGAAATTTGGCTTTCGTACAGAGACATCGATCCTTTAGCAACAAAATATATTGTTGCATAATAATTAAAATTTTGTTGCTAAAAAACTCATTTCGTTGCAAAAGCCTGCTAATTGACAACAAAATGAACTCTCTTTTTTTTGCAACGACCATGTATTTTCGTTGCATTTGACACTATTTTGCAACGACATTTGTCGTTGTAGTAAATTATGAAAATTGTTGCATAAGCTTGCTTTCGTTGCGGAATGTAAACTTTTTAACAACGATTTTCGTTACTGATTATATTATTTGGCAACGACATTATGCTGAATCAGCAACGAAAATATTTGTTGCTGGCTATTTTTCAATAGCAACGAAAGTCGTCGATTAGCAACGACATTATATGTTGTTTCTCTATATGTGCAACGAAAGTTGATATTATTTACAACGATAAAAAATGTTACCTTTTATTTTAATATTAACAACAATATCCTCTCCGTTGTTATTAGGTTAATTTTTCGTTGCCAAATATAAAATTTTTAATGCCATTAGCAACGAAAATTTGTTGCTAAATGTATAAAAAATTATTGCTATATTAAAACTTGTTCAATGCTTTGGTAACGAATTATATTGTTGCCAAATCAAAATTTGACATTCTTTTTGTGTACCTAATTGGCTCAACGTCCCCATAGCAAATAATAACAAAAATACAAAAAACTAAAATATTATTAACTTAATAAAATCATCCACTACATAATCATTCATTATCTTTACAATTAATCATCTAAAGCTACTACAGTTCTTCAATCAAAGTATATATCTACATATATAGAGAGTACACTTCATAATTTCGTCCCTTGTCTTCTGGAAACGTAGCACGAAAATTTGATACCCAATATTGTAAGACATGTCATAGAAGCAGTCTTCCTGCACATATTTAAAAATAATAGCAAGTCAGTAAAATGAAGCAAATAGATCACCATAGACACTTAGTGCCAAAATCAATACACAAAAATAATAGAGTTGCTATGTGGTACTAATGTACACCGTATTGCTCATAAGCAAAAAAAGACATAGGCAATCACAATATCATTTGCTACAAATCTAAATAAAAAAAGAACATTCAGTGCGACTATATGATTGCTGTTACAAGAAAAAATTAGAATCTTAATCGGCCATTTCATGAATTAATTTCAGTAAGCATAGTGGTAAACATATTTTCTGTTACAAGACTTGTAGATTATTATTATATGTTGACCTCAAGTCAAGATTCAGTCACATTCAACAACCACAAGCATCACACAATCTTAAATACCATCACACAATCTTAAATAACAATGTTTAGATTTCAATATTGAAAGGACAACAATTATGAAAAAGTTGAGGCTATTAGTCAATGTGGAAAAACTTTTCTTGAGACGACAAATTTCCATACAGTATATGCCCCAAAGATGCTAGCTATAATCACAGACATCATAGATTTATTTACCAAGAATTCAACATGTTGCAGCAGACACTGGAAAGACACATTTACTGATAACTTGGGAATTTTTAAGTGATAAGGGCAGAACATACCCAGGTCAGCGAGATAAGTTCCTCCCCTTCATAATTGGGTCCTACAAGAATAGTCTCTGATGAAAAATAGTCCCTGAGGGTTGGTATGGTCACATCTTAAATGTCGACCATCTCTCATTTTGATCATGAAACTATCAGAACTGCTCTTCACCTCAACTATATTGAAAAAAATATGAAACACATAAATAGATTATATGCTATTTTGCATATACTTCATATGTTAAATCACAGAAAAATTAAAAACCACCAAAATTATAGTATATTGCTTGCAACATCCAGCTGCGATATTTTAAGCAAAATATTAGCAAATATATGAGGAACTTTAACTATTGTAAAATGAAAATGAAACTGACTTCACAAAGATGAGACATCTATTTCGATGCCAAAACACAATTACTAGGAAAAGCCAAGATATCAAAGGTCCATGATATGGGGGGCAAGGCAACCAGAATAATAACATTCTACTGAATTTTATACATGAAATAAACCAAATCATTAATACAATTAGCTACATACATGGAAGGGGAGCTGGTCTTTTTCTTTCCTCATTTTTGAAAGTTAATGCAGTGTTTGCTTTGTTAGTGATCTGCAATCTTTGTCCAAGTCAAATAAATATACCATAAGTATAACAGCTATAACAGTTAAAAACAACACTTCAGAAAAACTTGCAACTACAACACAACAAAGATTACAAGCATCAATGAAAATTGAATTTTACCTTCTTCCTCTCCTTTCTCTTCAAAATTTTGACATGACACTTTTTGATGTAGTGCATCAGATGATAACGGGAATGTCTCGAGTACAAATCATTTTTGACCTCTGGGTTCTTGGAGAGCAACTACAATCCTGATAAAGCAATAACCACCCTACATATAACATGCAGCTGGAAAATATAAAAAGATGAATATAGTAATTGGTAGGTTATTACTTTCAACCCCTTCAGCAAGCCCCATGATCCAAGAGTAACAGAAGGAACTGCACATATGCAGCATAAAGCCGTCCCTTTGCAGCTTATTTTTTTACCATGCTTTCCAGAGTTGCACAATCTCTAAGATTGGCTGCACCAGGAATACCTCCCTGTACCAAATAAGTGGAAAACATATCAACACCTATTTATAGATCATATAGATAAGAGAAGTACAACTGACATGAAAAGAGACATGTACTCAATACCTATTTATTTCAGAATCAATTGCTTTATACTTCTGTAAGTACAATTTTTTTTTTGGGAAAACAATATACATACCATGGCTTTTCAATAGTAATGGAGGTTTTTCATCTTGACTAGCTTGATAGATGGGGTTGGTTGGTGGATAAAAGTATGCATATGCATTTTGACCAGGTACTTTAGTTGGAAACTCGATTAACTCTGGAGAGCAAAAGTATGATTTGTACTTTGAAATATTAGCTGAAGAAGACCACAAAATCCTAAAATCAACTGCTTTCAGTTTCTGATCATCTAAAGTTACCTGACATAAGAGAAGAACAGTGAGTAACACGAACATTTAGACATAGGATAATTGTCTGTGTGATTTCAGAAACTTCAAAGAAAAACGAAGATAATTTATCTATGAGGTCTATGAGGAGGAGACCTTGGCTGTTGACAATGGAAGAACTGCAGATGCCCCCTCAATGTATAAGCACTGAAACCCTGAGGTCTGCACAAGCAGGTAGCCACACATTACCAGCCATAACTATTTATCAACTTACCAAAAAACCTATGCAAACAAGTGAACGTTTTGTGAGATTACAATACTATTTATATCCGTGAAAGGAATATCAAGAATGGACATTGTGCTTTGAGAATCGTCCAGAATTCCAATATACGACCTTCCGTTTTGCCTGCACAGTCCACCAAAACTTTGATTAAACTAAAGGTAATTGGTAAACTTTGAAGAACAAGATGAAACCATAGATAAGCATGCTCTCAAATCCACCTGTAACTGCAACCGATTAAGTTTTTCTGCTCAGCACTCTGTATAAATTCATACGAATTCATGCCCCATAATGGCCTTACAAACTCAGCATGCAATGGATACACTGGCAGCACCTTATTATCTGATTCAATCTGTAACCAAATATAAAACACTGCCCTCTCATTTTAGTAAGTCATAGTAATGAAGGTCAAGTGAGACACTGTTTGATCAAACCGTGCTAACAGAAAACTTTCCTATTAAAGCATGTAAAACCACATTAAATTATGTCTGTCAGCATTGCATCGATTAATCCCTCTAGCAAGTGGTAATTTCATTTTCTTCTACAAAATCAAGAGAACTAGCTCCCATTCCGAATAAGGATCAATAGGGCATATTATATAATCACAGTTGAACAATCCATAAGATTCCAGTGTTATTTTCGAGTTTTTTATTTTTAACTTATGAATAGAATTCAATAAGTTGTGAGAGACACAATATGTTCTGAGTGAAATATAGTAGCTATTATCACAGAATTAAATGACACATACATGGTCAACCCATGTCCATTTATAGATAATATGCAACTCAAAAAGTTTAAACAATGAGCACACTAACAAATTCAAAAGGCAACCCACAGAACTTTTGTTTCAGCAGTCAATTTACTTCAAGAGGGCTATTTTTCTCAACAAAATTTGACAATAAGGAAAGCAGATAAAGTTATTTTGGCATCAGCATGAGTTTGTTTACAAGAAATCAGGGTTAATTCATACAATTAGACTTTTTATAATCAAGCACCAGACAAAACAAACAAGGAACTCTACTACTTGTAAGCATCTTTTTCTCAAGTATTTAAGAATGAATAATAAAGCTATTTCTATGGCCCTAAATATTACTCGTAGGAACACATTAACTTGATAAAATCCAATAGAAAGAATATAATTAGTCATATGAGGATGGCTCTTACAGCAAACACATAACAAGTCTCTACTGAAACAACAGTATTGCACGACAAATAACATACCTTCCTGTATAGAGGAACCACTCACCATGGTCCTCATCATCTTCATACCCACCAGAAAGTGCCACAGACTGAGCCCCATAATCTGACTGTCCAGATATCCCTGCAACATGAGGAAGATGAACTCCCCACTACCTGCATTCCAACCGATCCACCCAAGTTTCCCCAACTAAGATACCCTGTTTTCTATCTGGAACATTTTCTGCTTGAATTGACCCAAAATGATCTGGTGGAACTGTGACAAAAATCTTTCCACTGCAAGCATTTGCCTTTCCAGATTTCTTTGCACGATCTGTGGTGTATGTTTTGTCAGGTCGATTTTGATTGTGAACAAAATGGTGGACCTTTGGTGGACTAACAAAACCATTAGCCTTTGACATCTTTGCCATTCGAATGGCAGTAACTAGTGAGGAGTTAATTCGAGGGTTGCTTGCCATCTTGGCTGGGATTGCATGGCGACAGTTTGCACAAGTGTGCTTCCCTAGCCCAACCCACTTCTGGAAGCACTTCAGGAAAAAATTGTGGCCACAAGGTGTCTAAACAAGAATACAGCAGGCATGAATTTGTACCACCATAAATAAAACCAGCAGACTGAGTTGGAACGAAATAGTAAAATCCATACATATCTCTGATATTGACATTAATACTTGTTCACAACATTGTGCACATCAAAATCATGAAGAAATTAGCATTTAGCATTTAGCATTTAGAAAATGTGCACTTGTCCACAAATTCATTAATAAAAGACAAATGACAGAATTTAAATTGAGAAATTATACCTAGTAAAAGACAGAGCACCTAAGCCCCAACAATTCATAAAGAAAGCCATACAAGAAATACAGAATAATCTAAAGTGGCATCATTGGCCAGCTAACTACCATTATTACAAAATTTACATGTCAGCGCCCAACAAAAAAGTTTTTGGTGAAACACAAACACAAACACAAACAATTGGACTAAACAAATTTTTCTGACCTGAACAATTCTCTGGAAAAAATTGGGGTTCAAATGTCAAAAACAATAAAATATAATCAAATAGAAATTTTGTTACAGCTCCATACAATTTTAAACAGATTGAAGATGAGCGATCAAAACATACTAGGACTATAACAGAATTAAGTTGGCAAATGCACTTTTTTTAGAACTAAGGTTAGGGTTTTTCTCCAAAGGTTACTAAAATCCCAGAAAAATTAAAGCTTCAAGCTATTTTACAAACTAGGGTTCTAGGAGTTTCTACAAAACAACCAAAATAATCCCCAAAACAATTAATCAAGACTAATATTAATTAATTTACCTGCTTATTAGTCTGGGAATAATCCACCATATACTCATAAGCATCAGCCTGCGCATTAACCCTAATTTCCGTTCCTTCCACCGGCAACGCAAAGGCGTCCATCACAATAATCGCGTCGCCGTCGGTCTTTCCCTGCATGAGGCCCATCACCTCGATGTTGCGATGTTGTTTTTGAGTTCCCATGTTTGTTGTGCCATGGCTGCCGATGAAGAAAAAGTAGCATCCATTAGAATTCAGAGAATCAGAGAGAGGAGAGAGGAGAGAGGAGAAGATGCTAGAGAAAGTAGCCTCTGGCTCGGTTTTGCTGTTAGGTTTCTAGCACTGACAAATTACTTTTATTTTAGACTAAAAGATAATTGACACCCTAAATTTTATATTGTTGTTGACTTTTGCACCTCATACTAAAAAAGTATCTAAGTATACCTCAAATTTTAATAAAATACACATTTTTTTTACTTAACCGGTCAAAAGTGATCAGCTAAGGCTGTAACACAAGTTCGGAGTTCAAATTGTCTTTTAGTCTTAAAAATTGACAAAAATAATTAAAAATAAAAATAAAATAATTAATTTTAATATAAAATAATTAAAATAATAAAACATATTTTTTTTTGTAAAAAGTTCTGTTTTTACAAAAAAAAATTAAAAAAAATTTCTTTTTACAAAAATTGTAAAATAAATTTGTGATTACAAAATTGTAAAATACAATTTTTTATAAAAAAAAATAATCTGTTTTTACAAAAATTGTAAAATAAAATTGTGTTTTACAAAATTGTAAAATATAAATTATTTTTTTTACAAAATTGTGTTTAAAAACAGAATTTTTTTAAAACATGTAAAAGCAATTTTTTTGTAAAAATAGAATTTTTTTTAAAACATTTTTTTTGTAAAAATAGAATTTGAAAACAGAATTTTTTAAAAAAAAATTTGTCTAAAACAGAATTTAAGTTTTTGTTTTTAAAAACAGAATTTTTTTTAAGTTTTTAAAAAATTCTTTTTTTAAACACAATTTTGTAAAACAAAATTTTGTATTACAATTTTCGTAAAAACATATTTTTTTTAAAAAAAAATTGTATTTTACAATTTTGTAAACATAATTTTACAATTTTGTAAAACATAATTTGATTTTACAATTTTTGTAAAAACATATTTTTTTAAAAAAAAATATTTGTAAAAACAGAATTTTTTATAAAAAAAAAATCTGTTATACAATTCTGTTTTTAAAAAATAGACTAAAAGACAACTTAAATTCTGTTTTAGACAAATTTTTTTAAAAAAAATTCTGTTTTTAAATTCTATTTTTACAAAAAAAAAATTTTAAAAATCTATTTTTACAAAAAAATTGAAAAAAATCAGTTTTCACAAGTTTTTAAAAAATTCTGTTTTTAAACACAATTTTGTTAAAAAAAATTGTATTTTATAATTTTGTAAAACACAATTTTAATTTACAATTTTTGTAAAAACAGATTTTTTTTATAAAAAATTGTATTTTATAATTTTGTAAACACAAATTTATTTTACAATTTTTGTAAAAACAAAATTTTTTAAAATTATTTTTTGTAAAAACAGAATTTTTTACAAAAAAAATCTGTTTTATTATTTTAATTATTTTATTTTAAAATTAATTATTTTATTTTTATTTTTAAAATTAATTATTTTATTTAAATTAATTATTTTATTTTATTTAAAATTAATAATTTTTCCAATTTTTAAGACTAAAATACAATTTGCACCCCAAACTTGTGTTACAGCCTTAGCCGGTCACTTTTGACCGGTTAAGTGAAGAAAGTGTGCGTTTTGTTACGTATAATGAAATTTGGGGTGTACTTAGACACCTTTTTCGGTTTGGGGTGCAATAGTCAACAACGGTGTAAAATTTGAGGTGCAAATTGTCTTTTAGTCTATATTTTATTTGTTAACATGTATTCATTTAATTTATATCAATATAATTATAAAAATATAAAAAATTACTATTAGTTATACAATTAATTATTTTCAACTTTCTTAATTATATCCATTTTGTTCAAATTTTCTTGGAATATGCTTTTCTCTTTACCAATTTAATTAATTTGAGAATAATTTTTATAAATAAAAAAAACTTTATTTTTTTAAAAAAAAAGCTTTAATTTTTTTTAAAAAGATTTTATTTTTAAACAAATATTTTTTAAAAGATAAAGACTTCAACGACTGCCGTTGGGAGTACAGTCTCTCACATCTAATTTGAGAAAAACTACTGAACGCCAATATTTTTTTTTACTAAAAATCAAAAAGGCAACTAACGCTACTATGACGCCCCAGAAAATCGGATTTTTAGGAGAATTAAATTTTTGTTTAATTATAAGGATTAAATGAATTTAATTGATTATTTATGGGAGTAAGCTAATTGAGGGTCGTTCTATGACCTAGACATGTCAGAATGTTGTAGTATTTTGGCTACGCGATAGAATTAAAGTGTTTGAATTTCCAAGATGAAAATAAAAACTTTCCGAGAAAGTTTTTGAAAAACACTATTCACGCATTTCTGCTCGGAAATTATTTTTGAATTTCTGAGAAATACGTAACGACAGAATATCGAGGTGAGATGGAATATCCAACAATATTTCAGTTATGAAAAACGCAGTTTTTCACATGCGGACTTAAACCCTAACGTTTAGGGAAAGTGATTTACGAGAAGGAATTTAAATGCGATTAATAAAATAAAGCGATGATCGTATAATACGTAAGTATTGTACGAGGTAGATAATACGAGTATGTATGAGTGATGGTATATCGTATATCATGAATTAGTATACGAGTTAGAATACGAGAATAATATGTAAATTATACGCTATGAGGCTTTAAGCCATTTGTGATGGATTTGTGGATTATGTAGGATGTACAAGCCCAATAGAATTTAATGTGCAAGCCCAAGTGTTTGTAATGTGAAGCCCAAATATTTGTTAATGCAAGCCCAAATGATTAAGCTAAGTTAATTAAGCTAAAGCCTAAAGTAAGTAACCAATGGGTTATAGGATGGTTTAAACCCATGAGGCAAACCATGGATAATCCAAAGTAGGGAGCAAGCAAACTTAATGGCTAAGATAAGTGGTGAGCAAGTGTTGTGATGGCCAAGCAAAAGGTGTGGAGGCCAAGTTTACTTAGGGACAAAGTAATGAATAGTAAGGAGGTGGATTAAGGAGGTGGAAGTGGCTTAATGACCATTATGCCCCAACTTTGAGATGCCTATATATAGCAAGCTTAGTTTTTATTTTGTTGGTTGTTGTATTTCATCCAACATTTTAAGTGCTTATTTACTTGAGAGAATAAGCTACAAAAGTTAGAAAAGCTAGAGTTTATAGTTCAAGGAGCAAGAAGAAGGATTAGCAAGAGAACATCAAGAGTAAGTAATCATAAGCCATGATTCTCTTTCTCTTCCATTGTTAGAGAAGTGAGTAGTGGTGGGATTTATATGCTAAGAAAGAGTTGAAATGATAAAACAAAGGGCTTAAGTCTTAAATAAGCCGTATAAGTCATGAATAAGTAATTCACTCATAAATAAGTTATGAACTTAAAATGAACGTATACGAACTTGTAGCATGTTTACATTAATAAAGTTAGTATGATAATAAGCATGAATAATGGTTAGAAGTCATTAACCATAATAAGTCATATGAAAAGAAGACATAAGTCATGAGAAATGGAAACATAAGTATTTTATACTTTAATAAGTTACAAACTCACCAAGAACAAGTAATAACTTATGATGTTTATAAGTTAATGAAGTATGTATGTCAAGATGTTAGTATGTATGAATGAATCCATTTAGAACGAAGAACAAATCTTAAGTAACGAAGTTTTTGCAGAATTCACACGATTAGACGATAATAGTCGAATTCGTGAAATTCTCGGAATAGAAGTCAAATTTTGATATTGAGCTTGGAAATGTTGGTTTTCAATGGAGACTAGTCTTATTTGGAATTATAGAGTTGCTGACTCGAGAATGACCGAATTCTGATTTAGAACGAAGAAACGAGCGTTGAACGTTCACGAACGTTTATCGTTTTCGTTAAAAATGGACTAATAGGTGAATTTTTAGTAAATGAAGTCAAATAGATAAAAATTTTACATGACCACGTAGAGTACGTGATTTCTGACCGTAGGCTCTTAAACGAACCAATTCGGACTTATAATGAAGAAGTTACGAGTTCGGGAATCTCACCAATGGAAAAAGTCTGTCAAAATTGTCTGGTGCACAGAGCTGGCACCGTGGCGCCAGCCCAAGGCCAATTAGCCCGCGCCGCAGCTTCGGAATGACCCTCAGCCTCTGTTAGTTCACGCCGCAGTGCGGCAAATAACACTAGGACTCGCGCTGCAGCGCCGAGTCCGGTCTTTTTGTTCTAATGCTTGGCGCCGCAGCGCGACACAAAGAAGAAAAGCTGGCGCCGCAGCGACAGCCCTAGGGTTTGCATAGAGAGAATGGGTTATGAAGATAGAAAGAAAGGCAATGAAGTAGTACAAAATTAATGAACATGAAGTAACATTGTTAAGTCATGATTAAACATTAAGTATGATCCCTTAGGGTTGAAGTAAGTCAATTGCATATGAACGAAAGAACGACGTAACGAAAAGCAAGAACCGATAATAACAAATCTAATACAAAATTAGATTGAGAAGAAGGGTAAAATTCTTTAGGAACCATGTATATTCATTCATGACCTAATGTGGTATGTTATGTGGTTATGTATTGTAGAGACTGTAAAGACTCAAAGGAAAAGTTATTATACTGTAGCAGACGCTGAAGGCAAGTTTTTCTTAAACACTTATCTAACCTTCGTGTTAGCCAAGTTTTTAAATGATTCAAGTTATGAGATGCATGTATGGTTTCAAAGAAAGAGTCGATGCTAGTTTTAATTTGGCTAGACTAATTTTAATAAATTGATTGATTTATTACAAGTCTTTCAATATTGAATTGCTAACGCTATCCTATGCCAATTATTGGTACGAATTCAAGGTAAGCCTGAACATGAATAAACAAATGTATTTTCATCGAGTATTCGATGGGCACGTGAGGTTGCCACAACTTAAACGTACACACGTTTAATGGATGTAGTGTTGATCAACATAGAGTACAATAGGCTGATCACCTAGAAGTGTTCGTAAGTTATGCCGGACTTACGGACTTAGTGCCGGGTTGTCCTTTTCAAAAAAATTATGAAACGCTAATGGTCTTGGATCAGAATTGATGTTTTACTGAATATTATTATTGTAAACGTTTTGAAGGAAAAGAAATGCTATTTTGAGTTATTGATAGTACTTCGTAACTATTATCCAGTTATTGAAGATATACGATTCCTATGTTTCAAGCATGCTTTCTAAATGAAATTGTTGTACTTGCTGAGCTTGTTATGCTCACTCTTGCTTGAACCATATGAATGCAGCTTAGACCGAATGGACCGAAGGATTCGACAAAGATAAAGGAAAGGCTAAAGCGAACTTGTAGATTACGTATGTAATAGTATAGGTTTGTAATGATAATATTTGGTATTATAACAAGAACAAATGTAACGGTTATAAAGAACCTGGGGAATAGTAGTATTGTTTTGGAATATATATATAAGATATATTCGTTCTTTTGAGACATTTTAATTAAATGTTTGTGTGAACTGTAGCACCGTGGAGCACCATTTGGGGGCGTCACAGGTTAGTATCAAAGCATTAGGTTATAAAACTTAAGGGGGAAAGAACCTTAGGCTCATAACCTCGTTAAGGAAGATAAGTCCGAAGAAAGTAAACTTAAGCTTTACTTAATTCGAATGAGTTAATAAGGTATTGAGGAAACTCAGTACCGAAAGCTTTAAAAGATGGAAAGTAACCCTAAATAAATTAAATGTGATTGGTGCTTATACTATTGTGTGTTATGTACTAATCAACATGTTATGTGTTATTGTAGGATGTCGATCGATAGCTTGATGTATAGAGATATACACGTAGGGAGCGAAGAGCTTGTGAACAGAGTAGAGCCTGTACCTATGCCAGTGGCGGAGGTACCAATAATGATTCTAGAGGAGTCGGAGACAGTGGAGTATTTTTCTAAGGAAGACTACTCCGAGGGAGATGTAGCCTGGACATCATACTTGGATATGATGAGTGATGTGGGGGAAGGAATGGAGGTAACATCGGTTACTACGGTGGTACCTACACAACAGTCATCACCTCCAGATGAAATGAGAGCATTGTATCTGGCAGTGCTTGATAGGAATGTGCAATTGAGTACAGTTGTGCAGAATCAGAGTGAAGAGATTAATTATCTCCATGAAGCTAAGGTGTCTACAGAAGCAGATTTTGAGTCAAAGCACGATAAACAGGTGCTTATGACAGAGCAGGCGAGGGACTATAAGGAAGAGGCTGATGAGCTTCGTAGTAGACTGGTTGAGAAAGACCAGAAGATAGCACGGATGTCTTACATCCATAAGAGTACTCATGAGAATTTCAAGAGAAGAGTTGCTTGTTATTCCATTGAGTCGGGACATACTCGGCATACGATTAGTCGGGATACTGTAGTGAAGATTGCGAATGAGAAGCACGAGGATGCTGTTATGCATTATTAGAATGTTAGAATTATAAATATGTGTGTGGTGATGTAAAACCCTCTTTTGTATAAAAATGGTAGTCTTTTTGTAAATCCCAACTTTTGTGAAGTTCAATTGCGGGAGATAGATGTAATAGCTTTTGGCTATGGAAAACAAAGTGTAAATAGTTTCAAACTATGAAGAAGCATATGAATATAATGAAGTTTTCATTTAATATGCTTTGTTATGGTATAAGTTGATATGTGACGACTAATAATGAAGTAAGTAAATAGATAATAAAGAAATTTTAAGTAGTTAATCTGAAAATGCCGCCAAGGAGAAGACAACATAATCGGGAAGTGGAATCACATAATGATGATCAAGGGGGTCAAAACAATCCTATGCAAGAGTTTGTTAATTTATTAGCGATGCATTTAACCAAACTAGAGGTAGAGTACCCGCGGAACCTAGGGTAGTCAGAACGACTACCTTTAAAGAGTTTAAAAGCGTAGGTCCGCCTGAGTTCAAAGGAACGACGGACCCAATAGAGGCCCATACTTGGGAAAAAGAAATAGAGAAAGCGTTTGTTATTACAAATGCAGCTGACGCGCAAAAGACTTCTTTTGCAACTTACATGATGAGAGAGGAAGCCAACTTTTGGTGGGAGGCTCACCAGGGTGGGGCTAGACCAGATGCGGTATCATGGGAACAATTCAAGAAGGTTTTCTTTGAGAATTATTTCCCTACAAGCATGTAAGGGAGAGAGAGGAACCAAGGCAGGGAATGTTAGTGGCAGTATGCAAAAAAACAAAGAAAGAATTTTTACTCCGGGAATACTGGAGTGGGACAATGGGATCTTAAGCGTAGGATCGAAGTATGTAAGACATGTGGAAAGACTCATCTAGGAGTCTGCGTGAAAGGGAAATCGGTTTGTGATAACTGTGGACGGGAGGGGCATATATTACCCAATTGTCCAAATCCTAAGAAAAAACCATGTCTGTTTTGTATGTGGGTTGTTAGACCACATGGCAAGAAATTTCCCAAAGAAGGGATTGAAAGAGAGTAGGGTTGTTAGTAGTGGTAAGCTAACCATTACTGAACCACTATCATCGGGTAAATCTATGGCCCGTACTTTTAATATGACAGTCCAAGATGCGATTGTATCAGCGAATATAGTAACAGGTATCATTCCGGTTAATAAATGAATGCTTATGTGCTATTTGATTGAAGTGTTATTTTTTTTCTTTCTTTTATAGCATGTGAAGTTGTTAGATGATTAAGTTCATTCCCGAAAGGATTATAATTATATTTAAACGTTAAGGTAGAGAATGAGGAAATAACTCTCGTTAAATATATTCGTAGAAATTATTTCATGAATATTAAAGGTAAGCAAGTATCGGTAGATAAGTACCGATAAAGTTAAGAGAATTTGAAGTAATTCTCGGTATGAATGGGTTAATTAACCATAGAACTTTGATAAATTGTCTAAGGAAAAGTATGAATCTTTGGTTTTCTAAGAAAACCCAAGGTAGTAATTTACAGTAATAAATCAATGGAATTTTCTTGTAGTCTAATTATGACGCAATCTAGAAGGATGTTAAGATAAGTTTAGGTTGTGGTACAATCGTAACCTTTGATGGTTGACATATGGGAGCTGGGCTAAACAATTCCTTCAGAGAGCGAAGGTATATATGAAACTGGCAACCGATCTAACTCACTGTGATGGCAGTGTAGATGAGACAGGAACTTGTTTGTTGGTTGTTTGTGGGAAACCACTTAGAGTACCATATGGACTACTAGTAGAGAAGTGATGTGTGCTGATTCCTAGAGAAGTAATAAGAAGAAGATAAGAATGTAATTCATCAAAGATGCTGAATGTATTAAATAAGACATCTATGTGTGTCATAAAGCTGTAAGCTGGTAAAGAAAGTAGGTCGCATAAACTTAGGTCGAAAGAACGCGAACCCGAAGAAATAAAGTTAAGAAAATCAATGCGTAAGTCAAATATATAACGATTTGGTTAGCGGTTGGGAATAAATAACCATGGCCCAGGATCGATGATATAATTGATCAGTTGAAATGAGCAAAGAATTTTTCTAAGATATTTTAGTGTACGGGGTATCGTCGGTAGAAAGTAAGGAAGAAGGAGGAGGTATCTAAGATGACGTTCAGAACTCGTTACAGTTTGACAAGTTTCTGGTTATGTCAATTGGGTTGACTAATATCCTGAAGTTAGAATTTTTCGTAAGGGGCACTGAGCAGGTTGGTGGAAAATTGAGAGGTACTCTTGTGAGATGCTCTTATTGAATGTACCATTAGCGTCACAGGATTTAAGCGGAAGGGTAAGTGAGGTACCTGTATTGTCTTTATCAAATGATACGAGGAATTTTGTAGTGTATCTCGATGTTTCGTATAAATGACGAGATTGCGTGCTCTTGTAGCATGGCAAGGTCATTGTGTATGCATCACGTTAGTTAAAGGATTATGAGAAGGTCTATCCTACTTATGATCTATAATTGGCAGCTGTAGTTTTTTTAAAAAAAAGTATATGAAGATAGTGTTTATACGGGGAGAAAGGTGAGATATACACGGACTCTAAGAGTCTAAAATATATTTTCACACAGAAGGAGAGGAACATGCAGTAGAGAAGGACTGTGATATCTTATATCATACAAGGAAGGTAAACGTAGCAGCCGACGCGTTACTTAGGAAGGGTAGGGAAAAACTATCAATGTTAACGACTTAGAATGAGTTAATAACGGAGATGGCGAGAACGGAGTTAGAAGCTAAATTATGGAGTAAAGGGGTAGAAAGGTTATTCACAACATAGACTCAATCCACAAAAATGGAACAAGTCAAGTAAATACGATTAGATAACGAAGAATGCAAACGAATGAAGAAGAGAATGCAGGATAAAGAGAAGATCAAGTATAATCTGGTTTTGAGGGAGAAATTTGAGTTCCAAATAAATAGGAGTTAAAAGAAGGACTAATAAAGAGAGATAGAGTAATGTGTTAATAAGTATTTAACTTCCAAATCAGATTATTGATAAGAAGTGACAAGTCATGGAAATCAAGATAATACCTTCAGTGAAGGTGAAATGAAAGAACCCCAATGTCGAAGAAGCCTTGTGGGAACTCGAGATTAAAATAAAGGAAAGACTCTTTCCTCATTGGTGTATGTATTATTAGTGAGATTCTGGGGACAACATCCTTATAAGGAGGGAAGAATATGACGCCACAGAAAATCGAATTTTTAGGAGAATTAAATTTTTATTTAATTATAAGGATTAAATGAATTTAATTGATTATTTATGGAAGTAAGTTAATTGAGGGTCGTTCTATAACCTAGACATGTCAGAACGTCATAGTCTTTTGGCTACATGATAGAATTAAAGTGTTTGAATTTCCAAGACGAAAATAAAAACTTTCCGAGAAATTTTTCAAAAAATACTATTCACGCATTTCTGCTCGAGAATTATTTTTGAATTTTTGAAAAATATGTAACGATAGAATATCGAGGTGAGATGGAATATCTAATAATATTTCAGTTATGAAAAACGCAGTTTTTTGCCTGCGAACTTTAAACCTAACGTTTAGGGAAAGTGATTTACGAGAAGAAATTTAAATGCGATTAATAAAATAAAGCGATGATCGTATAATGCGTAAGTATTGTACGAGGTAGAGAATACGAGTATGTATGAGTGATGGTATATCGTATATCATGAATTAGTATACGAGTTAGAATACGAGAATAATACGTAAATTATACGCTATGAGGCTTTAAGCCATTTATGATGGATTTGTGGATTATGTAGGATGTACAAGCCCAATAGAATTTAATGTGCAAGCCCAAGTGTTTGTAATGTGAAGCCTAAATATTTGTTAATGCAAGTCCAAATGATTAAGCTAAGTTAATTAAGCTAAAGCCCAAAGTAAGTAACCAATGGGTTATAGGATGGTTTAAACCCATAGGGCAAATCATGGATAATCCAAAGTAGGGAGCAAGCAAACTTAATGGCTAAGATAAGTGGTGAGCAAGTGTTGTGATGGCCAAGCAAAAGGTGTGGAGACCAAGTTTACTTAGGGACAAAGTAATGAATAGTAAGGAGGTGGAAGTGGCTTAATGACCATTATGCCCCAACTTTGAGATGCCTATAAATAGCAAGCTATGCTAAGAAGGAGTTTAAATGATAAAACAAAGGGCTTAAGTCTTAAATAAGCCGTATAAGTCATGAATAAGTAATTCACTCATAAATAAGTTATGAATTTATAATGAATGTATAAGAACTTGTAGCATGTTTACATTAATAAAGTTAGTATGATAATAAGCATGAATAATGGTTAGAAGTCATTAACCATAATAAGTCATATGAAAAGAAGACATAAGTCATGAGAAATGGAAACATAAGTATTTTATACTTTAATAAGTTACAAACTCACCAAGAACAAGTAATAACTTATGATGTTTATAAGTTAATGAAGTATGTATGTCAAGATGTTAGTATGTATGAATGAATCCATTAAGAACGAAGAACAAATCTTAAGTAACAAAGTTTTTGCAGAATTCACACGATTAGACGATAATCGTCGAATTCGTGAAATTCTTGGAATGGAAGTCGAATTTTGATATTGAGCTTGGAAATGTTGGTTTTCAATGGAGACAAGTCTTATTTGGCATTATAGAGTTGCTGACTCGAGAATGACCAAATTTCGATTTAGAGCGAAGAAACGAGTGTTGAACGTTCACGAATGTTTATCATTTTCGTTAAAATGGACTAATAGGTGACTTTTTAGTAAACGAAGTCAAATAGATAAAATTCTTACATGACCACATAGAGTACATGATTTATGAACCGTAGGCTCTTGAACGAACCAATTCGGACTTATAACGAAGAAGTTATGAGTCCGGAAATCTCACCAATGGAAAAATCTGTCAAAATTGTCTGGTGCACAGAGCTGGCGCCGCGGCGCCAACCCAAGGCTAATTAGCCCGCGCCACAGCGCCGGAATGACCCTCAGCCTCTGTTAGTTCACGCCGCAGCGCAGCAGATAACACTAGGATTCGCGCTGCAGTGCCGAGTCCGGTCTTTTGGTTCTAATGCTTGGCGCCGCAGCGCGACACAAAGAAGAAAAGTTGGTGCCGCAGCGACAGCCCTAGGGTTTGCATAGAGAGGATGGGTTATAAAGATAGAAAGAAAGGCAATGATGTAGTACAAACTTAATGAACATGAAGTAAAATTGTTAAGTCATGATTAAACATTAAGTATGATCCCTTAGAGTTGAAGTAAGTCAATTGCATATGAACGAAAGAACGACGTAACGGAAAACCAGAACCGATAATAACAAATCTAATACATAATTAGATTGAGAAGAAGGGTAAGTTTCTTTAGGAACCATGTATGTTCATTCATGACCTAATGTGGTATGTTATGTGATTATGTATTGTTGAGACTGTAAAGACTCAAAGGAAAAGTTATTATACTATAGCAGACGCTGAAGGCAAGTTTTTCTTAAACACTTGTCTAACCTTCGTGTTAGCCAGGTTTTTAAATGATTCAAGTTATGAGATGCATGTATGGTTTCAAAGAAAGAGTCGATGCCAGTTTTAATTCGGCTAGACTAATCTTGATAAATTGATTGATTTATTATAAGTCTTTTAATATAGAATTGCTAACGCTATCCTATGCCAATTGTTGGTACGGATTCAAGGTAAGCCTGAACATGAATAAACAAATGTATTTTCATCGAGTATTCGATGGGCACGTGAGGTTGCCAGAACTTAAACGTACACACGTTTAATGGATGTAGTGTTGATCAACATAGAGTACTATAAGTTGATCACCTAGAAGTGCTCGTAAGTTATGCCGGACTTACGGACTTAGTGTCGGGTTGTCCTTTTCATAAAAATTGTGAAACGCTCATGGTCTTGGACCAGATTTGATGTTTTACTGAATATTGTTATTGTAAAACGTTTTGAAGGAAAAGAAATGCTATTTTGAGTTATTGATAGTACTTCGTAACTATTATCCAGTTATTGAAGATATACGATTCCTATGTTTCAAGCATGCTTTCTAAATGAAATTGTTGTACTTGCTGAGCTTGTTATGCTCACTCTTGCTTGAACCATATGAATGCAGCTTAGACCGAATGGACCGAAGGATTCGACAAGGATAAAGGAAAGGCTAAAGCGAACTTGTAGATTACCTATGTAATAGTATAGGTTTATAATGATAATATTTGGTATTATGACAAGAACAAATGTAACGGTTATAAAGAACCTGGGGAATGGTAGTATTGTTTTGGAATATATATAAGACATATTCGTTCTTTTGAGGCATTTCAATTAAATGTTTGTGTGAACTGTAGCACCGTGGAGCACCATATGTCGGGTTGGAAGAGACCCGGATTTGGGGGCGTCACAGCCACTTTAAAAAATATTTTTTTAAAAAAATGAATTAAAAAAAAAATTATCTTAATTTTTTTTGAAACGATTTTATTTTTTTAAAGAAATTTGAAAAAAATAAAAATGTGATCCAATGCCAAACTAACCAGCATTGTAACTTTTTTTAAATTTTTTTATAAAGCAAATTTATAAAAAAGAAGAGTAAGGTCAATATTTTTTTATGTTTATTCTCTGTCATCGAGGTTGGAAATGAAGGAGTTTATAAGACTTCAGCTATAAAAAATAAAAATAAAAATTCTAATACAAATTAAAGTGACTTTGCATCTTACTCTTCTTTTTTACAAATTCGTTTTTTTAAAATATTTAAATAAAATAGGGATAAAATTGATATTACATTAATATGGGTCAAACTAACTTATTAGGAATGACTTATAAGTCATTTTTAAATAACTTTATTCTGTTTTAGTTCATAAAACATAATAATTTTTTTTTCATCTTTTATGTTTTCTCTTAGAACTGATATTATTATAATTTAATTTTATAATATATTTAGAAAAAAGGTAAATGGAGAACTAGGAATAGCTAGGGGTATATCATTACTATTCTTCTTTTTATGTTTTAATTTTAGACTTAAAAATATGTTCATGATTTAAGTTACTCCCTCCGTCTAAGAATAAAAGTTATTATTATTTTATGTAATCTCAAGTTAAATATTTACTTATATTAAATAATCTATTTTTTTTACAATAATTTGTGCGTAATATCCTTAGTATTAAATGTCATATTTTTATTATTTATAAATTTTTATATAATTTCACTAGTCATGTATAGAAAAATATGCAATTAGATGAGAATTTAAATATGAATAATTTTATCATTTGGCATTATTTTTTAAATTCGCATAAAATCAATTATCACTTTCATTCTCGGAGTGAGGGAGTACTTGTAAGTATATCCTACTTCTATCTAGAAATAGGAAACATTGGGAAGCATATATATAATAATCAGGTATGATGAGGTTGGGTTTATTTGGGTCAGAGGCCCAGAACTAACATGTTTGGCAATCGGTTGTCACGGGTACTATTTCAACAACCATAATCTATACCATTGATCGCAACATTGGATGACACGGATTGAAATAGATTTTCCCCTGCCGCTACAGGCTGTAGCGACATGAGAAATTACTCATTTGTCCCTCATTTTCTCATGTGCTACACTGAACTTTAGGAGTTGACCTGCCTACGTGGCGCCTACATGGCACACGTGGCAGATCTATGTGGGTATTTTTTATTTTATTTCACAGGTGGACGGGTTGACGTGGCGAATATTGAACTTTATCCCAAAAAATATGTTGATGCACAGATTCGAACCCAAGACCTCAAATTTGGAATATAGATCCAATGACCACCGAAGCACATGGGCCTAGTTGCTATTATTTTGTAAGGATTAGTATGTATAACTGAACAAATCATTTTTTCCAAATTAAAACAGATCTCATTTCCTTAGATCTGTTACGTACATACATAAATGTACATAACTAATTGTGTGATAATAATAATAATAATAATAATAATAATAATAATTATTATTATTATTATTATTATTATTATTATTATTATTATGTCTGTTATTATTATTATTATTATTATTATTATTATTATTATTATTATTATTATTATTATTATTATTATCTTAATTTAAGGTAACATTTTAATAGTCGTTGCAAAAAGTTGTATAAAATATGCAACGAAAATTAAAATTGTTGCCAGTGAATGTGGTCCATATTAGGCAACGAAATATAGCAAAAAAAAAAAACTTTCGTTGCCCACGATGAGGAGAAATCAAGTGATTAGAAATTTTGCAACGAATTTTGTTTTCAAATTTTGCAACTACTTATGAATTTCGTTGTAAAAAGTGAAAGCCTGACATAATCTGCAACGAAGGACAAGTTTCGTTGCTAAACATACATTTTTAGCAACGACTTATAAAGTCGTTGACTGAAAAATCTTAGCTAAAGCCCTATTTTTAGCAACAAAAAAACTTTCGTTGCCCACGATGACCGGAAATCAAGTGGCCGAAAATTTTGCAACGAATTTCTAACGAAATTTTTTCGCGCCAATGAATTAGCAACGAAATTTTACGACTTATGAATTTCGTTGCAAAAAGTGAAAGCCTGACACAATCTTCAACGAAGGATAAATTTCGTTGCTAAACATTTAATTTTAGCAACGACTTATAAAGTTGTTACCCGAAAAATCGTTGCTAAAGGCCCATTTTTTTGTAGTGTAAGGTTATCCCTAATTAAATATATAATCAATAACATAAAAACTTTATACTTATATTCAAGCTCCTAAATTAGGGTTTCATATTCCGAATTAAGGTTTCGGATTCTCAAAACTGAAATTAGGGTTTCCAAAACCGTTTTTAGGGTTTCTTATAAATAGTAAAAATTTTCTAACTGAACGTTGACGTTCTTAATATAATACTAGGGTTTGCCACTAATATAGGTTATCTAGTCAACCCCTGACCCTTATTCACATACTGTACACATAAATGACCATATTCACATAACATATACAAGTAATACACTTAATCCTGAATAATTCACCACAAAAATTTTTAAATCCTCAAAATTTCATCCCATAAATGTCAAATCCATTCACTTATTTTCTGTCTAGATTTATTATTCAACCTTTAATCCATCATTTAAGATTTAAATAATTATCTAAATTCTCGGGTTGTCACAGAACTGAATTAAGACAATGACGTTAATGTAACGAAGCCGAGTTAATGATTAACTTGAATGATCGCTCTGAGTTTACAAAAGACTGTATGACTTGGACGATAAAGAATGAATCTTGAGGTATGACATTTAGTTGCCAGAAAGCCGTAAGGAATAAGAAAGTGACTTAACAACGAATATTATAGTTTATTAATTCTGATAAGTTTAGATAAGTTAGGTTATGGTACAATCGTAACCTTTGATAGTTGACATATGGGAGTTGGGCTAAACAATTCCTTCAGAGAGCGAAGGTATATACGAAATTGGCAATCGATCTAACTCATTGTGATGGCAGTGTAGATGAGACGGAAACTTGTTTGTTGTTTGTTTGTGGAAAACCACTTAGAGTACCATATGGACTACTAGCAGAGAAGCGATGTGTGCTGAATCCTATAGAAGTTATAAGAAGAAGATAAGAATGTAAATCATCAAAGATGATGAACGTTTTGAGTAAGACATCTATGTATGTCATGAAGCCGTAAACCGGTAATGAAGGTTGCTCGCGTAAAATTAGGTTACAAGAACGCGAACCCTAAGAAGTAAAGTTAAGTAAACCAACGCGTAAGTCAAATATATGACTAATTGGTGCTTATATTTTTTCTTATGTGTTATATAGGAATTGGAATGAGCAGTTCAGCGTAAGTTGTAGCTGTGCGTAAGGCAAGTTTCCTCACTTCATTCATATTCTAAATGAATGCTAGTTTCGTAAACTTCTCAGATGTTGAACTTGAGAAGTTCTGTCTATGTGCGAATGTGTGATATTTGTACAAGGTGGTAGAACGTATGAGGCCTTGTGCCATAATTTGAACACTTCTGTGTTTCTATGAGATGGAATGTACTGTGATTGAGCTGTTCAATACAAGTATGCTCTGTTTATACATGATCCGTTATTGTTAAGTTTGTGCTAATGATTCTAGGCAGACAGAATGTGTATGAAAAAGGTAGACGAATAAAAGTATTTTAAAGTGGAAGTGAATATTGTTTTAAAATGATAGGAACCGAGATTATTCCTATTATTCAAGCTGCTTCATAACCTTTGTTCGGTTATCGAAGTTCTAAAGGAATGTTTGAATTCTTGAAGTTGTTTGTTCAACTGTTATGACTTGTTGGGCAATTGAATGCTCACACTTTCTTTAAATGAAAAATATTTTCAGCGAACGATATTAGAAGAACTTAAGGATCCCGTAATGATCAAGCTGACGGTATCCAGATGAAGTGTCATTCAGAATGTGAATGAGCGAGAAGATCAAGTGAAGACTTGTAATGTAGAAAGATAAAATTGAACTATAGACTAGATTAATGAACTGTTATGTATCCTTGGTGGCAGATAAAAGTCACTCTTGTAAGATGAAATGAATAATGTATTTATCATTATTATAATGAAAGAGGTTATAAGGTTTCTAGAACCTGGGATTTGAGAATGTATGTTATTATATTTCAGTATATAATGATGTATGTTTGGTAAGAAGTGGGACCGTGATGTACGAAATTCGGGTGTGAAAATAGACCGAATTTCGGGGCGTTACAAGTGGTATCAGAGCTGATAGGTTATAAACCTTAGGTATTAGTATCTAAGACTATAATCGTAGAGAGAAAGATAAGAAGATCACCACGTGATCATAGTAAATCGTAGTAACAGCTGAGCTGTTAAACGATGAATGATTTATAGAAAATGCTATGAATGAAGGGTACTACGAAGTAGTACTGGAAGAAGAACTCAGATTGAGTTGAGAAGGATAGAATACGAATTAAAGAAAATTCGTATTAAGTAAAGGGAAAGTTAGAAGTTGTAAAATTTCAATTGAGGACTCATGTGATAGCTAAGTTTTATGAACCTTTGTTATGAGCAGAGGTTTGTGCTTGATGTAACAACTGATTAGCTTATTACAGTGATAATCATTGGAATTGGTCGCGTTATCTAGATGTATATGACGAGAAGGTGAATCTTTTCTCATGTATATACTTGATAGGTAGAGAACGATAAGGTAGGTGCGAGTTCTTTAAACTCATACTTATGGTAAATTCGTGACTCATAATAATATGGTATATTTTTGAACTTCTTAGCGAATGGACGCCTATGGTCTAACTGGGATAGTTCTTTAACTCATATTATTGTGGAAAGTTCCTGAACTCATAATGTGTGGTAAGTTGATGAACTATACTAAGGAATAGGAATGTTTAGACTGAAAGTAAGTATTTTCAGTAGACTTAGCATTGAAGGTGCTAGAGAAGATTAAGTATTGTCACAAGTAAGACAATGAAGGAAGATGGAGAACAGGATATTCCAAGTCATCTAGCTATGCTAGATTTAGAAGTTTATTGAACTCGTGCTGATATGTACATTTTGAAAAGGAAAGAATTGGCTCAACTTTTGGAACCAATGGATTTTAAAAGAACTATTCTTGGTATGTCTATGCTAATTGCTTCGGCTAGACAGAAATTGATTTGAAATATCAAAATGAATTTTATATCATCATTGCATTTGATACAAGGATGGTAAAAGGATGGAGTTATTAATGCAATTGAACCTGGTGTTGGATGTGATCTTAGGATCAACAACCTGCTATGGTATGATGTATAATGACAAAGTCACATATTGACGAAGTCCTCAACGTACTGTGAAAAGTACGGTATCATGACGTCATAAAACGTTTTGATGTATTACAAACGAATTTAAAGAAGTAGTCAACGTCAATTAATTTGAGTAAACGAATGTTTCACGTTGATATCCAATTTATTGGTATGGTCTAAGCTACTTGATTAGGCTAAACAAATGGTATGTCATGTTTAAAAGAAAATCGAGCTTTCTTTGAAGAAGTTGTGCCAAACCAAATTGTTTTGGTGCGAAATCTAATGATTTAGTCTGATGTGAACATATCCCGAAATCGGGTTATAAGATGGGTTGATCACCTACGTATGGAAGAGGTAGTTTGCTTTCTTTGTGATTGTAAACTGACCGTGGAAGAAAGGTTACGACGACATGCTGTTAAACCTAGTAAGAGTTCATAGTCAATTTGACCCTCAACAAAAGTATGAAATGTTTTAAAGGAATTCTTATATTCCTCGTTGTTCATTCTACTTCATAATTCTTGATACGTTATGAAGGTGAGAGAATGTTTGAAAGATTAGGACTCCTTTGAAGAGAAGTTGAGAAGAAGAGTAAGCTAAAATTTTGAGGACTAAATTTCTGTGAAGAAGGGGTGAATATGATGACCCGGGTAAGGGTGTGGTTTTAAGAAATTCTGAGGACGGAATTTTTATAAGGGGGGAAGAGTGTAACGACCCGAAAATTTGGGTTGTCCAAAATTTAAGTTTAAAGAATTAGTTATTAATAAAATAAATTTTTTATTAATATTATTCTGTGCTATGTGTTTATTAATCGTTCTATAACCTAGGATGATTATAAGTCGGGAGGATTCTGGCTACGAGCTAGACCGAACGAGTAAGAATTTTCAAGATGAAAATAAAATTTTTTCGGGAACAAAATATTTTTTGGGGAAAAAGACGAAATATGTACTATTCACCCGACAAAACCTTAAGGGTTAGAGTTTGAATAACCTAAGCCTTTTCGAGAGTTCGGTATGTCGAAATGACATTCCGTCAAAAGATTTGATGATAATATATCGTGAAAAGTTAAGTAAGCCGATAAAAGTTTTTCTCGAAAAGCGTGCAAAAATCGGACGAAATAAAAATGACGAAAAGTACTGCTATGTACTTTTCACTTGTTTAACTACGTTAGGGGAAAACGTAAAAGAAAACGCTTAACGCCAAAAAGTATTTTTTAGTTTTTTAGAAATCCGAAGAATACGTAAAAGCTAATCGGTAAAGGAAAGACGAAATATCCAAAAATATTTAGATTCCGAGAATCGCAGTTTTCAAACTCTCGGACGAAACCTGAAAGATAGAACCATGAAACTTCCAAGAGAAGTTTTGTGAATAGTAAGGAGGTGGAGTAAGGAGGTGTGAATAGTAAATTAAGGGCAAAATAACTATTTTGCCCCTAGCTTTGAAAATCTATAAATAGGAAGTTAAATTTATTTGTTTTGGATTTTGAAAATCCTATAACACTTAAGAAAGAGAGAGAGTTCGGATGGGAGGAAAGAGGAGGAGGAAAAGCTTGCTCGTGTGCAAACTTTGTCCGACGGAAGAAGATTAAAGGAGAAAGGTAATCTGAAACCTAGTCTCTTATAAATTTTCTTTAAGTTTTCTACATTAAACGTATAACTTAATGGGAATAAGAAGTAAAAGAAGTTAGGAATGATTTCATATGGTTGAAATCATGAGAAATAAAGAAAATAAGAATTAAAATTTTATTTTATCAATTTCTTAAGGAAGTATAAGATTCGTAATGAATTAGAACGATCCGAGTGGATTATAAGAATGAGTAGGTGAAATAAGTAAGGAATGATGTTCTATAACATCAAATTCCAAGAAAAAGTAAAATCGTAATCAAAATATCGATTAAAAATGAAGAACGAACGAAGAACACGAAGAACACGCGAAGAACACGAAGAACATTGTTGATGGACAAATTTAAAACCATCGTAGGATAATTGTTGTTGATGGATAAACTTAAAACCATCACGTATAAGTTAGATGCTTATTGCTTGGTTAGGAACAGTAGAAACGTTCATGAAAAACGGATTAAAACTGAGCTATAACGAAGTTATGGTGAAAATTTCGTAAAAGACGAACGAGAATTAGAAAGTTAGTAAATGAACCCAAACGTGTAGGGTTTCATAAGGAAGTAAGAGAATGTAGAAAACGTGAGTCATGGACTCAAGAACGAACGAGTTCCGAGTTCGGATGATCGAATTACGGACGAACAAGAGAAGAACGTTAAAGCGTAAAAAATGAACAAAGGGTAAAGATCAAGCCAATCGAATGGCACATTAACGAATTCAGAACAAGGTTTTATCTGAAGGGTATTGAGGTACGTAAGATAAGGAAGAGAATGACTTTGGAACGATATCGTTTCAAGTTATAACGAATAAGTTATGGGATTGCAAAGTACGCATCTCACACTTGATTCAAGACTTAGAAAATTTTCCAGGTTTGCCACTGATATAGGTTATCTGGTCAACCCCTGACCCTTATTCACAAACTATACACATAAATGACCATATTCATAGAACATATACCCTTATACACTTAATCCTGAATAATTCATCACAAAAATTTTTAAATTCTCAAAATTTCATCCCATAAATGTCAAATTTATTCACTTATTTTATATCTAGGTTTATTATTCAACATTTAATCCATCATTTAAAATTTAAATAATTATCTAAATTCTCCGGTTGTCACAGAACTGAATTAAGACAATGACGCTAACGTAACGAATCCGAGTTAAAGAAACTTGAATGATCGCTCTGAGTTTACAAAAGACTGTATGACTTGGACGATAAAGAATGACTCCTAAGGTATGACATTTAGTTGTCAGAAAGTCGTAAGGAATAAGAAAGTGACTTGACAAATATTATAGTTTATTAATTCGGATAAGTTTAGATAAGTTAGGTTATGGTACAATCGTAACCTTTGATAGTTGACATATGAGAGTTGGGCTAAACAATTCCTTCAGAGAGTTAATGTATATACAAAATTGGCAATCGATCTAACTCATTGTGATGGCAGTGTAGATGAGACGAAAACTTGTTTGTTGGTTGTTTGTGGAAAACCACTTAGAGTACCATATGGACTACTAACAGAGAAACGATGTGTGCTGAATCCTATAGAAGTTATAAGAAGAAGATAAGAATGTAAATCATCAAAGATGATGAACGTTTTGAGTAAGACATCTATGTATGTCATGAAGCCGTAAACCGGTAATAAAGGTTGGTCGCATAAAATTAGGTTGCAAGAACGCGAACCCTAAGAAGTAAAGTTAAGTAAACCAATGCGTAAGTCAAATATATGACTAATTGGTGCTTATGTTTTTTCTTATGTGTTATATAGGGATTGGAATGAGCAGTTCAGCGTAAGTTGTAGCTGTGCGTAAGGCAAGTTTCCTCACTTCATTCATATTCTAAATGAATGCTAGTTTCGTAAACTTCTCAGATGTTGAACTTGAGAAGTTCTGTCTATGTGCGAATGTGTGATATTTGTACAAGGTGGTAGAACGTATGAGGCCTTGTGCCATAATTTGAACACTTCTGTGTTTCTATGAGATGGAATGTACTGTGATTGAGCTGTTCAATACAAGTATGCTCTGTTTATACATGATCCGTTATTGTTAAGTTTGTGCTAATGATTCTAGCCAGACAGAATGTGTATGAAAAAGGTAGACGAATAAAAGTATTTCAAAGTGGAAGTGAATATTGTTTTAAAATGATAGGAATCGAGATTATTCCTATTATTCAAGTTGCTTCATAACCTTTGTTCGGTTATCGAAGTTCTAAAGGAATGTTTGAATTCTTGAAGTTGTTTGTTCAACTGTTATGACTTGATGGGAAATTGAATGCTCACATTTACTTTAAATGAAAAATATTTTCAACGAACGATGTTAGAAGAACTTAAGGATCCCGTAAAGATCAAGCTGACGGTATCCAGATGAAGTGTCATTCAGAATGTGAATGAGCGAGAAGATCAAGTGAAGACTTGTAATGTAGAAAGATGAAATTGAACTATAGACTAGTTTAATGAACTGTTATGTATCCTTGGTGACAGATAAAAGTCACTCTTATAAGATGAAATGAATAATGTATTTATCATTATTTATAATGAAAGAGGTTATAAGGTTTCTAGAACCTGGGATTTGAGAATGTATGTTGTTATATTTCAGTATATAATGATGTATGTTTGGTAAGAAGTGGGACCGTGACGTACAAAATCTGGATGTGAAAATTGACTGGATTTCGGGGCGTTACATAAGGCGTATTGGGCAATTAGGAAGCTCAATTTTGATTTGAAGGCTGCATGTGAAAAACGCCTACTCCAACTCAATAAGTTAGAAAAATTCAGATTGCAGGCGTATGAAAACTCCAAGCTATATAAAGAAAAGGTGAAGAAATGGCATGATTGCAAGTTTATGGAAAGAGTATTCGAGCCGGGACAAAGAGTTCTGTTGTTTAATTCAAGAATTAAACTCTTCCCTGGGAAGCTCAAATCAAGGTGGTCAGGGCCATTTACAGTGAAGATAGTTTATCCACATGGTGCTGTAGAGGTATTCAAAAAATTCCCAGATAAGCCGTTCAAAGTGAATAGACAGCGGCTTAAGCATTACTATGGTGGTAAGGTTGACAGGCAGAAAGTCACCTCCATTCTTTCTTCAACATGATTTAGTCAGAGATAGTCAAGCTAATTGACTATAACTTAGCGTTTGATGGGAGGCACCCCATTATTTCTATCCTTACCTCTTGTTTAATTCTGTTTTGATCATATCTATTTTTCATTTTCATGTTAGTTTTTTATAGCATAACAAGTGTTGGTATAAGTTTTGTGGATCTGAATGTGCATATGATGATGATTAGGAGTAGCATATAAAGCATTGTTTTGGGATAGTCATTCATGTATATTAATTAGTTTATGTTTTGATTTTGGAGAATTGATATATCTCATATTGATATTTATTATTTGTACAGGTGCATTAAAGATTATCAGTAGCCGCTTTACTATTTTTAAAGATGCAGATCAGTATGGTCAGGATATAGGGATGCACGGACGCGCAAGGAAAATAGTACTAAATCGCGCGCCCACGCCGTATTTCTGTGCAGCATAGTCTATTGCGCACCCACGCCTTTATTCAGTGTAAAAGCTGTACGGCCGCGCTCGAGACCGGAGCTAGAAATTTTTTTTAAGTGCTTTAAAAGACATGTCTTCTCCCATTTCTTATATCAGTTACATTTGAAACGTGCGTATCTATTTCTCTCTTCAGACGCACGACTCTCCTCTTTCCGAACCGTTCCATTTTCAAATTCGTAACTCCTCACCCCATTCAAACTTTTATCCACATTCAAAAGGGGAAAGGCGACAGCCATGGAGGGAGAAGGAGAGGAGGGGCGGTAGCCCCATGAGAGATAGAAGAAGAGAAAGAAGAGTGGCCATAGAAGGAAAGAAGAGAAAATATCAAAAGGTATAATCCTAAACTAATTTATATATTTTAGTTGGATTATTCTAAATCAAAACTTGAATCTATGTTTCTAAACTCAAAAACTTTGTATTTACTTTTTGATAAGTATTTTATGTTTAGATATACACATATTGGGTGTTGATTTGTTTGGAAAACAAAAGAAAAGAAAAGTAATTTTTCTAGTTTATAAATCCTAACTTTTATGTACTTTAGATTTTCACCGTTTTTAATCTACACCTTCTTTTTATGATCCGTCAAAGAGAGGTGCTAGATGTATAAGTTATCCAATAAACCCAAGTGGTAGCACTAAAAAATGTTAAGTTTACAAGTCGTAGTGAATGTTTTAGCAAAAATAGTCACAATATTTGAAGAAGAAATAAACTATTTTGGTCCAGTCACTGCCAAGGGCAGTTTTGTAATTTTTTAGACCTTCAGAAATTTTGGAAAACTTTAAGATGATAATATGATGAGTTTTTTAACATGTCCAAGTGGAATCACTGAAAAAGGAGTTGTAGATTTTCGTATGTACTATTTTTGGCAAAGTAGGCAAAAACTGTAAAATGAGAAAAACAAACTGCCCAAAACTTTCCAAGGGAAGTTTCAGCCATTTAATTTTTGAAATAAATTTCGGCCTTTTGGGGCATGAAAATATATGATATAAAGTAGCTCCTCTCCAAAAATGAGCTAATTCCGACATAAATTGACCAAGTTATGGCCATTTCAATTTTTGGGATTTTCTAACGAAAATGGCTATAACCGGAGTTCTATAACTCCGATGGCCACGAAATTTAAACAGGAGGTTCACGTTAATACGTGAAAGATTATGCCAAGAGTTGGGAATTTTTGGAGTTGAGCATGATAGGGATAATTTCTTAAGCTACGAGCTAAAAATGATTTTTGAAAAATACTAAAGGGAGTTAAAAAATTACAGAAAAATTATTTTTGTGTATGGAATATATGTATATATGTTTGTCCAAAGGATAAAAAAAATAATAAGTTGATTTGATTTTTTCGTGAAAAAAATTAATGAATCTAGTTTGCTGGATTGAAAATTAGTGAATCCAGGTTGCTGGATTGAAGAATTAATGAATTCAAGCTTGCTGGATTGAAAGTTAGTTGAATCCAGTTTGCTGGATTGGAAATTAGTGAATCCAGGTTGCTGGATTGAAGAATCAATGAATCCAGACTTGCTGGATTGGAAGACAGTTGAATCCAGGCTTGCTGAATTGGAAGTCAGTTGAATTCAGTTTGCTGGATTGAAAAACAGTTTACTGAATTAGAGATTAGTTGAATCTATGCTGCTGGATTGGTATGTTTGAATAATCCAGATTATAGTATTAGTATTCTGCTTACTGGATTATAGAAAAGAACTTATAATATGAAAGGTTAAAGTGTTAAATCATAATGTATATGATATAGTGATTGAAGAATTATCAAAAGACAATAATAATACTGATGTGTTAGGATATTATCTAATATTTGATTTTTGTGATTAAGTGTTAGAATATTTAGGGATAAAGTAATAGAATTATGAGCTAACAGGTATTGTAGACACTCAAAATTTTCTGTACACCTGTCACTAACATTGCAGGAGAACAGATTCGTTTTTTAAGAGGGAACCCTGAAAAACGATCCATATCCACCGGATACTACCGGAAGTTCAGCATCAACCCCGGATCGCAATCTGGGAGTAACAATTCCAATCTCGGAGATAACCCCGAGGCATGCAGATCAATACCGGAACACACACCGGAGAAGACCGATTAATCTTGGAGATAACCCCGAGGTATCCAGTCCCAGTCCTAACCATGGGAATAGCCACCAACCTTGGTGATAACCCCAAGGAATGCAATTTCGGCAATAACCCCAGAAATGCTTGTTACAAATGTAACCAGCTTCAATCTCGGCGCTCACAACGAGATCCACTGTACCAGCCCGGCGATAACATTGGGAAGACAGGCACACCTCAAAGATGACAATGAGGACCTTCAACCAATTGCAGCAGTCCAATCCCAGCGAAGCTGAGCAACGTCTGCTTTATCAGCCCAATCCGCGCGATAACACCGATGAGGGGCAACATCGTCATTTGACCAACACGATGCCACGCCACGTCGTCTCAACGTCTCTACACAACAGTGTCCCACAAGACTAATCAATCCTGAGTGACCATTGTGCGGGGTAACGGATAAAAGTTGAAGCTTGAAGACCGGAGGGCACCGTCCCATCTTCGATGACTTCGCACAAACTCTAATCCCATGCCATCGCACAAATAGGTCATGTATACCTCAAATGGATGCCCGGATTGCACTTCTGAAAGTTCGAGTGGACATTACAGTGCCTAAGTGCACGTACTTCGAGATGACCCGAGCCAAAAAACCCGGGCCAACCCGGGTTGCCTCTGGTACACCTGCGGCTCAGCCCTCTACAAATAGAGGGCTTGGGGTGGCCATTTTGTAAGAGAAAACGGCGAGGAAGCCCTGCCCAATTTGCTTTGTACTCACCCCAGACTGAGTGCTTTCTCATTTTAAACACATGTGAGCTCATATATAACCTCTTTTGTACCTACAAAAACCAATGTTTACCCACTTTAAAGATGTTGAAGTCTTCTTTGGCAGCCCACTGTAAGCCTTCTTTCACACTTTAAAGTTTTTCTCTTCATCTTTGCACACACCCTTCTACACGTTGAGAGTCGTGTTGCACACATTTGCCCGGACTTCGATCCGTGGTTTATTTTTAGTTTGTATATATATATATATATATATATATATATATATATGGACTAACATTATCGAGTTCGGTCTGGAGCGTTTAATTATTTTTGTATATATATATATATATATATATATATATATATATATATATATATATTTATATATATGGACTAACATTATCGAGTTCGGTCTGGAGCGTTTAATTATTTTTGTATATATATATATATATATATATATATATATATATATATATATATATATATGAACTGCGTGTCGAACTCTGTTCGATGAGCCTAGACTTATGTCTGGTGCGTTTAATGGCTTTCTTATATATATAATTATATATACGAACTGCTATCGAACTCTGTTCGGTGAGCCTGGATTTCACATCCGGTGCGTTTACTGCTTTAATATATATATATATATATATATATATATATATATATATATATATATATATATATATATATATATGAAAGCATGTAAACACACCTGGAGTTTACTTCGTGATGGTTGACCTTTTTACAGCTTTCTGTACATTTCGTCCCGCCTGGAGTTTCCTCCGTGGCAGTTGATAGCTTTTACAGCTTTATTTATATTTTTGATCCCCCATGGAGGTGCTTCGTGGTTGGTGATCATGTATGTATATATATATTTACAGCTTTTATATATATATCTGCTTACTGCGTTTATATCAATTGTGGCATCATGTGAGCCTAGGAATCATGTGATCACAGATTCAGTCCCCTGAATCTAGATTCGGTTCTCGTGATGGACCTTTTTAGTTGTAAGCAGCTTGTAAATATATCTGTGATGTTTGGATTTCCTCAGATAGTTTTCATACCCACGAGGAATTCAGCACCTTTTTATACAGTATTTTCGTACGGATGCTTCGCATCTATCAAATAAAATCAATCCAGCCGAATATGGAATAAAATGGGAGTGTGAAAGGTCTCAATTACTATTGAGCATCAGGGTTTGAAAAACCTCTTTTATAAAACATCACTGCCATATCTTTCTTAAAATTGAATTTTTACATAAAATTCAAACCTTGTGTATATAGGTGCGAACGAGGCCTCGCACTACTTCCAAATAACAGCACATTGACCCACACACACACACACATTCAGATAACAGTTTCTTGAAAAGAGGCGGTCACCGTGGTAACACGGATGTCGGGGGGTGCCTAACACATTCCCTCCGCATAACCAAGTCCCCGGATCCTAATGAATCTCGGTTTCACCGACCCGTTTAGCAGTGTCACATCACTGGGTCAATGTGCAAACTTTTTCTCAGTTGTGTTGGTACAACCAGTTAAAAAATCAACCGGCGACTCTTATAGTCCAATCGTCGACATTATGCATGTCGGACCTTTTTCACTTATTTTTTCAAACAAATCTCACCTAAAATGAGAACACCAAAGAACAAGTAACGGAAAGGGACAATTAAAAAATCCCGACGTCGACAGGTATGTTATGCTAATTGAAAGATCAATCGTATAATTGATAGGTCTTTGATGAGAGATTAAATTAGATTGCGTAGCAGTAATCGACTGTACAAACAATTTTTCCTAACTCAAACTTGAGTTCTATGTTCAAAGCATGCTAGTGCATAATTATTGTTGATTATTCACATATATACTGATTATTGATTCACACTTAGTGCATATTGCATATGTTCATGAGGTATGAAAGACTGATCACCTTCATTACCATAAGGTTTAGTTAAATTGTTCATGGTCATTGTTGACCTTCAAACATTATTGATTCAGACATTCAATTATTGAAACTTGATTCATGTTATTTCACAATTATTACATTGTTGAAAACATGAAATCTTATTCCTTTTCAATCATGATATATCTTCATTGTATTTAAAACTTGCTGGTCAAATTTGTTGCTCACCCTTGCTATATCATGATAAAATTTTCAGTTTAAGATGAAAGCTCGAATAAAGACAAAGGCAAAGGCAAAGTGTAAGATAAAATTATTATGCAGTTAGAATTATAAATTTTTTGACACAAAAGACATTGTAAATCTATTAAGATATGGAATGTATGTATTAAGTTAAGGTTGTAGACCTTGGGAATTATGTTGTAAAAATTTATTGTATAAACAATTTATGTTTATATCTTCTGCAATAGTTATAGAAATGATGTATAGTAACGTACCAGATCTGAGGTAAAAAGTATCCGAATTTGGGGGCGTCACATTAGATATTCAATTTCTGATGTTGTTAGGATACTAGAGTGTCGCACTTTTATACCCTGTCATATATACTACAAATCTATGACAATAGATCACCTAATAAATAACCATTATGCAAGTTATTAAGGGTCAAAGGTCGTTGACCGATCACGGATCCAATTCTGGAAATTCTAGAAAATATGAAGAACACTTGACAGGTGTAATAACCCAATATTTTTAATATAATTAAATAATAAATTTTATATTTAATTTTTTATATATAAAGGTGGGATTATGTGCAAAGCAAAGTATATGTATTTATGTGATAAATAAAACTTATTTATTACATGAATAATTGTAAATAAATTCTTTTTAACAATTATTGATCATTATAGATTATATTCTTACTATAAGTTAATTTTGTAATAAAAATATTTATTATTTATTTTCCATGAAAAATATGATTATTATATATATGATATGATTATAAGGATTATTATGATAGGTATTTTTATTATAGTTAAGTTAATTATTTTAACTTAATTAATAATGGTATATATGAAGGATATGTCGAATATGGATTCAAAACCCTAATTCTGGATTTTGAATAAGGAATGAGAATATTAATATAATATTATGTATATTTCAGTGTTATAAACATGCCTGATATGTGTGTAATATTAATGTATGGAACAGTTATAGTAAAACAGTGCAAAACTCTAGCATTACTGATAAACTATAGTACATAAGTCAATTACGACTATAAAAATTGTTAAATTGTGTGTTATGTAATTAATGACAATTAGTATAGATTTAATGTTAATTAGGTAAACCCTAATTAATATTTAGAAACCCTAATTACTAAATTAGAACCCTGATTGCTAAGTTATAAACACTAATTATTAATTTAGCAAGCTTAATGGTAATTAGTAATGTATGAAACCTAATTTACAAGTCCTAGATGATTAGTAAACCTAATTTAATTAGGGAACCCTAATTCACTTTTTAGAAACTAAGATTCCCATTTTAGCCCTAATTACAAAATTCTAGAAATTAGACTTGTGGAACCATAGGTTTAAACCCTAAGGGTTAGAATAAATTGCCAACTTTGCCACTAAAAGTAAAAGCCAAATGACATAATTACCCTTTTGAATATTTTAATAAGGTGGAGTGTAGATCTAGCCCTAGTAAGTGGTTGGTGACCAATTCTAGCTAGCCATGTGCACCACATTATTTATAAGATCAAGGAGAGAGGAAAGTCACTTATTAAGCCATTTGTGCAACCAATACTCAACTCACTTCTCTCTCAACTCAAACCTCTGAATTCTAGTATTGGACCAATCCCTAATCAAGCCCCACTAACACTTGTAGCATATCAGAAGTCAGATTCAAGAATTGGTTCAAGGAAGATAAACCCTAAGCTAAGAATATTTGATCTTGTATACTATGTTGGATTTAGTGTATGAATGTTTAAATATGTTGTATAAGGTGTGAATCAGTGATCTAGGTTGCTAAATAGTGGATCCATAACATTTATATGCTCGAATCTAAGTTTTTTTCAAAATTAGGGAATTTTTCAAAAGTGGTCTGACAACCGAATGTCAGACCACATAGATCTTTATCTGGTTATCATTTTTGTTGTTTAAATGTTTGGACTTGTAGTATGCTAGGACTTTGATCTGGACTTGAATTCATGCTTAGATCATGCACAGATTTCATGTTATTGATGGTCAAAAGCCGTTGATCGGCCATGACTGGACGTTTCTGGGTAACCCAGAAACTGCCCAGATCATGTCTGACAAGAACTTTGTGGCCCCAGATCTGTCCGTGTTTTGTTGTTTTGATTTTGTTGTTGTATCTAAGTTGTAGCTTGGTATATGTATTACATGTTCATGCCTTAAGATCACGTAAATGATAAACAGATTGGACTTGGCAGCCGGTCAAACTAGCCAAGACGAACACATTTTCTATTTTCTGGGTAACCTAGAAAACATATGAATATGTTGCCTGACATGGTTTGACCGGACCTTATCTGCTCGATGTGTTGTTGTTAGATGTGTTTTCTGTAATATATCTGTACCCCTACATGTTGGCTATAAACCTAAACCATTAGATCACATTAAAAATAACCAGAGCCTAAATAAAATCGAGCCTCAAAAAGGGCCCTTGAAGCTGACTGGGTTTCTAGGTAACCCAGAAAGCTTTGACAATGATTTTGCGAGGCCAGATCTTCATGCTATGTGCTTATATGACTTATTTGATGCTTGATTCATGTAGTATTACATAAACACTACATGATCAACACTTAATATTGTCCAGAACATGTGTAGACTGAGAATTAAAGACGGTCAAAGTAGGCACCTTGAGCACTTCCTTGTCAGTGTTCTTGAGCTCAAGAACACCTAAGGCGACAGATTTTGTCGCTAAAGGCTATAGTGACAGTTTTATTAATTTTAATTAATTAAATTTCTAAAAATCATTTAAAAATAGTAAATAAATTCCGAAAATTATAAAATCAGTTTTAAAAATTATTTTAAGTCATAAAAAATAACTTTTAATAATTTGGCATATTTTCCATAAATATTAGTATTTATTTGAATATTATTGATATTTAATAAATGCATTAAATAAATTAATTAAAAATTATTTTATTATATTAAAAATTATTTTAAAAGATAATAAGGTATTTAATAATATTTTAAGTTATAAAATGTAACTTTCAATATTTTAAAGTAAATTTTATTAATTATTTAATATTAATAATATTAGATTTATTTAATAATTATATTAAATAAATAGATTAAAAATGATTTTATTGATTTAAAAATTATTTAAAAAGGATATAAATGGTTTTAAAATATTTTAAGTAATTATAAATGACTTTTAATATTTTAGTGGATAATACCTTAATATTTTAACATTAATGGTAATTGTTTAAAAATGATTTCAAATGTTTTAAAAAATCATTTAAGGGTAATATTAATACTTTAAAAATATTTTGAGTTATTATAAATAACTTTGATAATTTGGCAATGGTTGCATTAATATTTTAATATTATTTAAATATTAATGATAATAGAATTATCTAATATTTAAATCATTTAATAATGATTCTAGAGTTTGAAAAATTAAGATAAATTATAATAATTATTTAAAAATTATTATAAGTCATTTTAAAATAATATGACTGGTATTTAAAATATTCAGGATAATATTGAACTACATGATAGAGTTTTAAACTCGATAATTACCCGATAAAGCCGTCGGTACACCGAAATTCTATCGAAATTGATCTGAACCTATATAGTTTGACTGTATAAATGTCTGTTTATGATCTAATGACTGATATAAATATGTGATAATTCGATTAGGTTATGTTTTGACTCTAAACAACAGTACTATGTGTTATGATATGTTATTCTAATTGATAGAACAATCTTATGAATGATAGGTCGTTGAATTAAAGATAGAACTAAGTTGCGTAACTGTAAGCAGCAGACCAGGCAAGTAGCCTACCCTTTGTATTTACTTTATGCAATGGACATGTGTAAGCTAGTTTCATAAATATATTGTTGTTGTTATCGTTCATGTATCTATACCTTTGTAGATATGCCAGTTCTTGAATTATATCCAATCATTGTTTATCATTGCCGTATTATTGTATAATCCATATATATATTTTATTCGTAAAATTTCTAAAATTTGTTATACAAGTGTCCTCACTTGGATAATTACTGAATATGTTGATACATACTTATTGATTTTCAATATGTATATCTTAATTTAAAGTCGTCTAAGCTATTTGTCTCGGCTAGACACAGATTTAAAAATATCTTTGAATATGATAGAACCTTATTGTTATCCAACCTAATAATTTTAGTTCGGAATCCCGACTAAGTATGAATATCCCGAATATGGGAAAACTTTTGTACGCCTAAGACGAATATGATGAACGAGAATATCGTTCTGGTATGTAGTATTGATCAATACAGGGCATAACAGGCTAATCACCCCCCGTGCCTGTAAGTTATGACGGTTTACAGATGAAGTTCTGTTAAACCTTTTCAAAAATTTGAAAACAAAGTTCATGGTCTGTCGACTGCTCACCAATTATAGTCAGTACGTAGTTTCAAAATTTGAAATAGAAATGTTATGTTATTTAGTGTTGCTTCAGTTTACTTCGCAACTATTGCTTCGTTGTAGAAGAGTCGTCCAAAGAAAGCATTTAATCCTTCCAGCTAATGTTATTGATTGCTATTACTTGTTGGGCACTCAAATGCTCATTCTTGCTTAATTTAAATATTTTCAGCTGTGTATGATCGACTTGAAGGTTCAGGCAAGAACAAAGGGAAAGGAAAACTAACAGATTAAGTTTGTGTTATCTTATGTAATAGCTAAACTTAAATAAGATGATGATATTTATTATCTATTACGTAATGAAATGTTTTAAAGGTCGCGTACTTGGGATTTAAACAACTCTGATATGTAAATTAAGTTTGATATTTATGACATTGTTATTTTTATTCCGTTCAAAGAAATGGTATCGTGAAGCACTGAATTCAAGTTTCAAGCACCTGAATTTGGGGGCGTCACAATAGGTGTCTGAAAAACATTTTAACGACTTAAATCTTTCCCTTGTGATGTTGTTAGGCTAAACTAGTGTCACACTTTTGTACCTTAACATGTATACTACAAACTACAATCATTAAAATACATAAAGAGTACATAATGGAAGTTATTAGCCATCAAAACTCGTTGACCGACATTGACCATCCGTTTCACGAAATTCCAGAAACTAAAGAACAACTTAGGTATGAGTTTTGACCACTCATATCTTTATGTTATGATGTAATTAGATCCATGAATTGTTATAAATTTGTAGAACTACATGAGTACTACAACCTAAGTACACTTACACATCCAAAAACAAAATCAGCTGAGAATTAAACCCGCACTACACCAAAAATGGCCTCTAGTGAAGGACAAATTCTTCATTAGAGGCCCTATATCACTCACAAGTGATTTATTGCGAAGAAATATTTTCTTTACACGATTGCTCGCATTAGACCTCCTCGCAATTGGGTATCCTTCGCTAAGTAGTAACTAAATATTTTTTGTGAATGATATACTGTGAATAACTTTTTTATTCACAAATTGTATTTGGTAATGAAATATTGTTATTTAGTGAAAGATTGGTTTCCTTCACAAATAATATTTTAAGGACTATTAGAAATTAGTGAATAACTTTATTCCCTCACAAATAATATATTATGAAGAACAAATTTATTTAAAGAAGGAAAATTGTCCTTCACGAATTATAAATTGAGAATGTATCTTCAAATTAGTGAGGAAAATAATCCATCATTGGTGACTAACTAATTAACCAAAAAAGATTTTAATAAGGAAAATAATCCTTCATTAATGTCAATTTCTCAAGTAAAATCATTCACAAATTATATATTTATAAATAAAAAATTAATTGTTAAATAATCAAAATTCATTGCAAATTATAATTAATTTTCAAATTAGTGATTTCATATTCATTATTATTACTATTATTTTTATTAATTGCTATAATAAATATTAAATTTAATATTTCAAATTAATATAAATGTCATACTTGTTTCAAGCTAATTGATAAATTAATGCAAAAAGAGCCAATAATTAAAACTAATACTCCATATATAAATAGATAACGCTCAAGTCACGATAAGTACATAATTTGTTATTGTATCTTGATCTCCCAAGGACCATAGTACTTACAATATTTAATAACTAACATAAGAAAACTAAAAGAATAACAACGAACTAGAAGGAATGAAGTGTACATCATGTTAGGTCCACTTCATTATCATTTTCTTCAAGGAAATCAAGGTTGGGCCTGTAAAACTTCATGCTACCAGTTCCATTTTTTTCCTGAAACCAATTTAACAACCTTCAAGAACATAAAAAAGGATTTCATAACTCACTTCTTCAAACATTCGCAATGGCCCCAGTGATCATCATTTCCAAATAAAAATGCAATCTGACTTTGCTTTCCCTCAGGTATGCCCAATCTGGTGACTCTAAAAGCTTAAGAGAAAAAGACAGTGATAAGCAAAAGGTTCGAAATCTTTTTGTTGGACATATAGTTTGCTAGTTCTATGTGTTCGCTTTTTATGAGTGCTATTTTGATACAGAAATGACAAGTTATACATAAATTCTCTCTAATAAGCATTTTGTAGTAACTAAATTAAAAATTACCCACAAATGACAAAAAATAGTCAGTTGAGGATCACAGTGAATTGAGTCAACAAGGAAGAAAATGATGCAACCAATGCAACCTATTTTGCATTCTTCAACAAGAGATTTGTGCCATAAGTTGTGTTTCAAATAAGTTCAATATTTTACAATTATCCATCATTTGTCTTCCTTACTAAACAGTATCTTAAAAGTGCTTAATATCCTAGTAAATTATGAGATTCATCTTTTATGTTATATCTTACCTTATCAAGCCTCATTTGATTGAAAAGAAGTTAAAGCAAATCATCCAGATGAAACCTATTCCCTTTAAAGAAGAAGAGATATAAATAATTGTAAGCGAGAAATGTTACCTTTATGAACTCTGTTCTTGCCATGAATAGCACGTTTTGCATTGTATGGTACTGGAAAACAAATAAAATTTGAATTACTGCTTGATTGAAAATAATCACTTTTCAAACTCTATTTGTTGTATAGAGAATATTGATGAGCCACCAGTCTTCTAATTTTTTTTAATGTTGTTAAGCATTGACAACAAACCCATATATATCAAGCACAAAAACACAGCTAATAAAATGAGCCACTGAACATCTTAGTTAGTATGCATAAATAAGAAGTACTGTCAGTATAAAGCTAACAAATAAATATTGCTCATTCCTTGCAATTAATTGTAGAATTTGGCACCCACAAGACAACTTGGCTGCTCTGCGACATTCTCTTTTATACTGCAGGAATAAAAAAAATGTCAACAGTATGATACTGGAAGCAGTGTGAATGTCAATATCAAGAAATAAACTGTGTGACCTCCAAACTTTACTTTAAGATAAATAGATTCATGTCTAAAATTTGGTGGGCTGAATAATCTAAAACCATAAAATTTGCAGCAAAATATGGCATAAATGGTTCTGTCAAAACAGTAGATAAACAGAAAAACAGCAATATGTGTGGGAATTTTTTGTTCAAGCAGAACCATTTGCACTTGGTTTTTAACAAGAAGAAAATTCAACCACGAGAGCAGTGCTTGATGCCCGAAATTTCTTCCATGAATTATAACATAATATAAAGAACATAGAATGCAAAGACATATCTATATCATATATTCCTATGACCTGATATGTAGCTCTATATGTCAATGTATTTCCTGCACCTTTATTACAAGGGTTAGGAATGGTTGAGTTGTTACCTTCCCAATCCTGATTTATAGAATAGAATCAAAACCAACCTTAAAAATTGCAAGTAAAACATAAACATAAATTATTCCAATAATCATGAGGTAGAATTTTGTTTGAATGAACAAAGACAAGCTAGAAAAAATCGAGGGAAAAAAAAAAAACTATTTGGGGAAAATATGATCAAATTATCAAACAGCCAAGTTCAAGTAATCAGTACCATAACAAACTGGAAAAAATCAAGGGAAAAAAAACCATGACAAAAAAATATCTTATTTCAAGAGTGTTTGTTTTAAAGTTTTCTATAAGAAAAGAAAACACAGAGATTGAAATAAAAGTAGGATTTTAACAAAGAAATTGGATATTCTACATTTACATTGGGGTTATACTCATAAATCTTAAAGCTATCACCAATTATTATAGAGAATATAAAAACTTTGATCTAATATCACATATCTCAAGTAATCATTACAACAACTAATACTAACACACCCAAAGACTTGGCGGATGTAAATCTCAATCATGAAATTTCAACTAAAGGCAATACAAATTTCGAACAGCCCACGGAAAATTGAAGCAAAATTAGAAACAAGAAAGAATAATAATTAAATGTGCATATGAAAATTACCATGGCTATGTCGGACTCAGGTGATTGATCCTTCAGTTTCCGACGAGGCAAGTAACTCTCCCCGTATTATTTTTCTTAGCTACTTCTCAACAAACTCCTTTTTTATTAAGTCACTAGCTTGCCCGTGATGGGGCAGAACACGTATTACCGGACACGCGTCACGGGACGATTGGCTACCGCAAGCAAGGCTGGTTTCCTAGACCAGGTTGAAGTAGGAAACGCCCATCTGACCCACCCAGTTATGGAATTAATTAATATTTATTTATTATTCTATTTTTAGTAAAAGTTACACTTCAAAGAATTGCAAATTTTGTTAAAATGAAACAAACAAGTACAACTGCACAAGCACGAGCACGAGCACATTGGGGGTGAATTAGCTATGGTGTCTGAGAATAGGCTTTGGTCTTTCCTTCCGAATTCTGACAGAGGATGATGTGTCACATTGATAGTGCACTTTCACACAGACTTGCATTATAATCCCAGGAAGGACTTTCTTATAACATAAAATTAAGATACTAGTAGAAAATGGTGGAAATAACGTGGGAGGACATAATACGGGCTAGTGCACTTTCACACACAGACTCACATTATAATCCCAGGAAGGACTCTCTTTTCTTTCTGCAATTTGTATCCTGCTCATACTGCTGGGTTTAGAGCACGTTCAATTTCCTTCAATGATCGGCCTTTGGTTTCCACAACATTACCAGCTATATACAAGACAGTAAGAAGACAGACCGAGGCAAATCTTAGATAAACTTTGCTAATCCCGAACTCAGTTACAACACTCAAGAAATATAGGCCAATGTCAACGTGATTGTTCTGTTTGCTTGAAGATCTGTAACAGCTAATTTTTTATAAAATGTACATGAAATGAGTTATCTTTGCCCAAAATCTTGTTGGTTTTCCATATATTTTGATGAACCAGAGACTGACAAGGGCTTTAGCTGCATAGGTTTAGGGTGATATATCCCGAACTAGTAAAGTTGTAATATTTTACCTTAAGTTAACACTTCAAAAATGGTGCACAGGAATCAAACAGAGTGCAGCATGTACATCAGCAAAAAAAAATTGTATATCAATTTATTTGATCTCTATCTCAAATTAAATATTTGCCTTTCGGACTGTTATTTATCATATTCAACACAAGTGACATGGAAGCCTTACACAAAAATATCATAAACTCGTTATGATTTGTGAAGAACAGACCTGTATCTTGTTGAACTGATTAAAGGTGATGACTAAATTCTGAATCCCCCATCAGTCATTGGACATCATGTACTGCCGTACCAGAGAAAAAGAATTATGCAGCTCCATAGCCTTCAAATTTGAATCCTCATTGATGAAGCCCTCATTTAGAGTATGAACCTTTGAGCTTAAGTGAAAAAATAATGAAAGATTCAATCAGTTTTAACATTATTCTCTAACAAGTCAAATGAAATCCACAAATTCTTACCTAATGGCACCACAAAGAAAAAAACCCAGAGAGATGTATTTCAATGGTTTACACATCAACCAGTAGTCCACCCCGTAGAAGATTGTTCTAACAAAAGAACACTTTTTCCTTATTTGTCATTTCCAATACTTGTCCGCAATCAATTGTCAATGGGGACTTTGTGGGGGTAAAAATTTTATCCCCTGAAAATGTAAACATCGTTGCCAGAACATCGGAGCATTTGTTTTCAAAATGTCAAATCTGTACCTTTTAAGTTGCAGTAGAAGATAATCAAAACTTCCTGGATTAACAATGTGAATACCCTAAAAGAGCTTGGCTTCAGAAAGGCAGAAAACTTAATTAAGAGAAATCAGATCCACGGTTGCCTGCTCGTCGTGCTAATAAATCATCTAATACTAAAAATGAGGTTGACTAACTGAAACTGGCAAGTCTAATAATCTATATACAAGACAGCAAGAAGACAGACTGAGGCGAATCCTAGATACACTTTGCTAATCCCGAACTCAGTTACAACACTCGAGAAATATAGGCCAATGACAAAGTTGGATACCTGTTCAAAACGAGAGAAAGAAAGTCTGTAACGTACTGACAATTTAGATCTTTATTGAAATGCAATATATAAACATACTGACAAAAACTACCATGTTCTACTATTCAGCATAGCCCTACTTCTGTAGCCATTTTTGCTGGGATTAATCACAAACATTATTCAACTCTGGGTATAGATTCAAGTATTCAACCCAACCTATATAATTAAATATTTGCTTTGACTTGCAAAAAAAACATCAAGTTATAACCACACAGTACATCTCAAAAGTTAGTTTATAATTTTTCTAATAAGTAAGCTCCTAAGATTTCTGCAGACCCTCTTAAACAGTGATGCCCAATTAAAAAGTGAAGTAAAAACTTTTACCCCAAAGGCAGTGGTAACAAAACATGTAGTGATAATAATGCTAAAGGAGATTCCTGAGATTTCCTCATCCTTCCAAACAATTCTAGAACATAAACTGAAGCATAATCCATAATTATTTCGAAAATTCAGATAATTCTCTAGATTATAGAGCATTATATAAAATACCCTGAAGTTCCAATTAGTTCCGTAGAGATAACAAGAAAATACTTACCCTCCACATTCTCTAGATTATAGAGCATAAATTATTGGGTTTTACTGAAAGGCACTACAACAGTACTGCATACCATTCCTCAGTTGTTGAGATTCCCTTTGAAGTGATGTTTGGCAAAGCACCCGGCCCTTTCTATTGCAACTTACATTCCAGATACTACACAATTAGAAGTTTTGGATGTTTCCCTCCAAGAAAGAGATGCCAAACTGCAAATCCTCAAAAGGACATTGAACATCACCCAAATAATAAAACCCTAACTTCAATGTGTTTCTATAGATGAAGAGTTAACCATCAAGAGTTTGAGACATATAAAATGAATTGAATAAAGATTCAAAAAAAAAACTGAACCGAGAAAAACACTAAGGCACGACTCCTTAAAATGTATAGAAAAACAGCAAATTAGTATATGAAATTAAGTATGTAGAACCTAAAAAACAATGAAAAATTACAACGGTTATGTAAGAAATTGGTAAAGTCTAACCCAAAAAGGGATTACCTTGGCTACGTCAAGGGGGTTAACGAGTATGGCAGAGAGAAAGGCGGCACCAGTAGCAGAAAATGCTCTCTCCGGGAACCCTAATTTTCCAGCAGACGTGGGAGGCGGAGAATCAAAATGAGAACGAGAAGCGTCAATTCCCTCTGACAACACCATTGATTCTGACATTAGCGATACGCAGCGGCCGTCAAATTCAACTCTCGAAGGTTGCTCTTCTGACTCCTCTCTGGTCATCCACGGTTCTACCATATTCTTTTGTTATACCTCTCTTTCAGCCCAAAATTTGATCACCCTAAAATTGCATGTTTCCAAATGTTAGCTTTGTCGCCTTCTCAAATAAAAAATCATCAAATAGACGAAATTTTCAACAACAAAAATTAAAATTTTCCTCAAATCGCAAAATAGAGGGATGAAGAAGAGTCTCTCTAAATTTTAGGGCTGAGGACTGCGGTTGGGAGACTTAAAAAAAGAGGGACTGCGGTTTTTATTATTCGGGCGATGTTCAATTTTTATGTTGCATAGCCAAGTTCAAGCTTTTGAGTTGCATAGCCAAGTTCAAGATTTCAATTTTTATGTTTCAATTTCTCTTTCTTTTTGTCGGGATCAATCTAAGAAATTTTAAAGTTCACGTTAGTGTAAAATTATTTATTTTATAGTTTATTAAAAAAAAAATTGATATTGTAAGTTAGTTAAAAAGTTTTATTAAAAGTAAATTTATTATTATAAAAAAATTAATGTATTTATAAATAATACAATTTATATTTATTATAATTAATTTTAAAAAAATTATTTAGAACAAAACAGTGACTAATTTTATTTCTTGCAAAAAATCTCTGAACAATAATATATAGTGAGCAATAATTCCTTCATTAATTATTTTTTTTTTCTCGCAAATTTTCATCATAAATTAGCGCCAAATATCATTCTACCACCTCAATTTTGCGAGGAAAAAAATATAAATTGTGAAGGATGTTTCTTTCGCTAATAACTATATTGTCACTATATTTTTTTTCTTTCACTATTCCTTCGCTAAACAACTCCTCCTGTGAAGGAATAAATTTCTTCACAAAATTTCCTTCGCTACATCCCTATTTTGGTGTAGTGCCGGTCAAACTAGCCCCCAAGGTATTGACTGGGTTGTTCTTCAGGGGCTGAAGAACACCTATAGCGATACTGTCAGTCGCCATAGGCCTTCAACGACGATTTTAAATAAAAATAATTAAAATAAATAGTAAATAATTATTAATAATTAACAATTAAGTTTTAAAATTCATTTTAAATTATAATAAATAACTTTTAATATTTTGACATAAAATTCATTAATATTTTCAATTATTTAAATATTAATGATAATAAAATCATTTAAGATTTATATTAAATAAATTATTTAAAAATGATATTAAAGATTTAAAAATTATTATAAATGATAATAAATTATTTAAAAATGATTTTAATGATTAAAAAATCATTATAAGTGATAATAAATTATTTAAAAATTATTATGAGCTTCTAGAAAATATTATAAATGATAATTAATTATTTAAAAATAAGTACGAGCTTCTAAAAATTATTATAAATAAAAATTAAATTATCTAAAATAATATTAAAGCTTTTAAATAAAATTTTATATAAAAACTAACTCGATGATTATCCGATAAAGCAATAGAACACCGAATGGACATCAAAATCAACCTAGACTTAAATAGCTTAATTAAATATTGGTTCTTAAACATTCTAATGACTATTATAAATATGTGGTAACATATTTAGGTTGCGTAATGACTTCAAATAAAAATAAATAGTTGTTCTTCGATCAGGCAAGTTTTTTCTAAATTCATTTAATTTTTGTATTAAATGCAAGTCTTCTATTTTTACTGTACGAACTTGTTTATGTACGTTGTTCGTGATATCTATTGTTGAGAGGTTATGACTGATTATTCAAGCATAACTGAATGAAATGAGCTGTTATTTACGTAACTTGGTTTTGATTTGATATCAAATTATAAACTGTAATGAAACTAATAATGTTTGGTACATATATATACACTGATACTATTTGTGATCAACAGTTATATACTGACCGGGGTTTATAGGCAATACTTTACTGACCTTTATGTGTGGAAGGATGATATGCATACTCCTAGGATATGATTAGGCTGATCCCCTATGAGATATCTAAACTAATGATTCCTAAGTCAAGATGACCTCTGGGAATGATTGTAACGCCCTGAAATCCGATCTATCTTCACACCCGAATTTCGTACGTCACGAGTACATCATTCATCCAACATACATCATTATATACTGAAATATAACAACATACACTCTCAAGTCCCAGGTTCTAAAAATCTTATAACCTTTTTTTATTACAAATAATGATAAATATATTATTCATTTCATCTTATAAGAGTGACTTTTATCCGCCACCAAGGATACATAACAGTTCTTTAAACTAGTCTATAGTTTAATTTCATCTTTCTATATTACAAGTCTTCACTTGATCTTCTCGCTCATTCACATTCTGAAGGGCACTTCATCTGGATACCGTCAACTTGACCTTTACGGGATCCTTAAGTTCTTCTAACCTCGTTCGCTGAAAATATTTTTCATTAAAAACAAGTGTGAGTATTCAATTGCCCAGCAAGTCATAACAGTTGAACACATAACTTCAAGAGTTTAAACGTTCCTTTAGAACTTTGATAACCGAACAAAGGTTATGAAGCAGCTTGAATAATAGGAATAGTCTCGATTCATATCATCTTAAAACATCAGTCACTTTCACTTCGAAATACTTTCATTCCTGTACCTTTTTCATACACATCCTGTCTGGCTAGAATTATTAGCACAGACTTAACAATAACAGTTCATGTATAAACAGAACATACTTGTATTGAACAGCTCAATTACAGAACAGTTCATATCATAGAAACACCGAAGTGTTCACATTGTGGCTCAAGGCCTCATACGTTCTACCATCTTATACAAATATCGCACATTCGCACATAGACAAAACTTCTTAAGTTTAACATCTAAGAAGTTTAAGAAACTAGCATTCATTTAGAATATGAATAAAGTTAGAAAACTTGCCTTAGGCACAGCTACAGCTTACGCTGAACTGCTCATTCCAATTCCTATATAACACATAAGGAGAAAACATAAACACCAATTAGTCATATATTGAACTTACGCATTGGTTTACTTAACTTTACTTCTTAGGGTTCGCGTTCTTGCAATATAAGTTTACGCGACTAACTTCCTTTACCAGTTTACGGCTTTATGACATACGGAGATGTCTTACTCATACGTTCATCATCTTGGATGATTTATATTCTTATCTTCTTCTTATAACTTCTCTAGGACTCAGCACACATCGCGTCTCTGCTGGTAGTCCATATGATACTCTGAGTGGTTTCTTACAAACAACCAACAAACAAGTTTCCGTCTTATCTACACTGCCATCACAGTGAGTTAGATCGGTTTCCAGTTTTGTATATTCTTTCGCTCTCTGAAGGAATTGTTTAGCCCAGCTCTCATATGTCGACCATCAAAGGTTATGATTGTACCACAACCTAAACATATCTTAACTTATCCGAACCATTAAACTTAATGTTCATTAAATCAATTTCTTATTCCTTACAACTTTCTGGCAACTAAATGCCATACCTCAGGATTCATTCTTTATCGACTCACATTCGGCTTTCATTAATCTTATTACCGTTTGTTACGGCTTTCTTGATAATTTATATCTTATTAATACTTTCGTTATTCATTACCTTCTTAATCTTTTAATCTCTTTCGATCATTTCATTCAACATGTAGTAAAGGTTTAAATTACTTGATTAAGAGTTACATTCGATGAACTACACGTACATGTAGTAATTTGCTTGACCCACGTTTTCGCTTTAATCGGATCCGGCTTTCCCCAGAATTTTGGTGGTCCCAACTCTTTAAACTGCTTGGCTGTGACAAACCACGCGTTGCTATCATTTCCACCCGTATTTTGTACACGAGTATCCCTCGTCTGATTTTACATGAACTGCAAAAAGCTTCTAAATATTCCATCATTCATCGTTTGTTCGGTCGTGTTGTTTACAGGAGGAATATTGCCTTCCTGTTGCACGTTCTCCTGGTTAGTGATTGAAGGTTGTTCCACAGTCTCATACACTCCATTGTTAACGTTCTCACCTGCCATTCTTAAAAACTCATAAAATAAGGGTTAATTAAACAAATTAACATGTCACATAATATCCCTATATTATGACCGATCAACAAATAAGCTTAGGTAGGATATACTAGCGAAGGATTTACTTGTTTCTTCCCTCCTAGTTCTATTCCCCGATCTCTGCCACAGACCATATCCCTAAGCTCTGATACCAACTGTGACGCCCCCAAAATAGGTATACATCACCCATTCTGACTCGCCAAATACATGGTACATAAATAAATACAACTTCATTACTACAATTGTCGTGCAAAATACGACAACACATAAACTGTGAGTTTAAATACAAATATTATCTAATAGACAGTATTAAAACTCAAAAGGAGTCCTTATTACAATTATTGATACACTATTTTACAAAAATAGTGAGGACTGCTAAAATAACTTTCTAGAACCATCATTCCATACCCCGACTAGTTCCTGCTATATTCTCACCTCTTGAGAAGAAAAATGGAACAAAAAGGAAAAGGGTGAGCTCAACTAGCCTAGTAAAGAATATTATGACTAAGATAATATACAAAAAATTATCAATAGTCTTCAACAGGAAAAAATCTGATAGAATATAATAGACAACAAGTTTTAGATCAACAACTGCAGCGGAAACAATAATTCATTAGAAGAGTTAAGTAGAGAATGAAATCTACTATCATTTATGAATTTAAAAGTCCATCTTCAATATTTTATCCCTGTAACATCAATCAATATATATCTTGAATCAAATATTCATCTTTGCACTACGGGCCAAAGATATTTATTTGTACCACCAGTTGGTCATGTTCATCTCAATACCTGTTCATCTTTGCACTATGGGCCAAAGATATTCATCGAGTAATCATTCATCTTTGCACTACAGGCCAAAGATATTCATCAAGTATCACCATTAATGACTGAGGATGATGAAAAACATTTTAGAGAACGAATCCCGTACGATAAAAGGACAAAGTTTAGAGATTCGTACTTTAGATAATTCAAGTTTAAAAATACTCCATAATAAAACATAATGGAGAAAAATTCAAGAATGACGATCAAATACAATCAAAGATAGTAACCATAATAGATGTAATACCCTCGAATTTTAATAAATTATAATATTGAGAATAAAGATTTGTTTGCATATTTATTTGAATATAAATATATATATAGCATCGACATGTGTTGTGATGAGCATTTTAATTGATTAAGCTAAGTGATAATTAAGCAATGAAGCAGAAGCGATGAGAAGCTTAGTTTAAACTTGTGGAGTTATGCCTAGTGTGGCAAGATGATGAGTTGAGAAAATACTAATTTAACTAATGATGGAATTAATTAGTATTACTAATAAGTAAATAATTTCATAATAATGTTGATTTATTTGTTAATTACCATGAATAATAGGGTGTGAAGAGAAATCATATATTATAAGGTTTTTCATTTAATATAAAGTGAGGGGTGACATTGTAATGGAAATAATTATTATATAACACTATGTGATAAAAGTAAGCTTGACTTAGGTAATTGACCAAGTTGTATAAAAAGTCTTATGTGACATATTGATGTGTGTGAGAATAATTAAATGGGTATTTTAAACCTATAAGAGAAAGTAACTTGATTAGATAAATAAATTAATAATAAGTAGCATTGGTACACAATTAAATTATATCCTAGTCTAGGATAAATATTATTTGAAATAAATCAATGTACATGGATTATATGATTTTATGTGTAATATATGAGTGGGTGTAATTGTATGCTCTATTGAGAACAAGGGCAAAATGGACCTAAGTGTACTACTAATGTGCTGAGAATTGCTAGTGTCCCAAAATGAGAGTCACCCTTCTTTTCTCACGTTATAGGCCATTGGCCTAGTCCCTCCAACACCAACTCCATAGCTAGCAAATCATGGAGAAGGGAATGGGCTAAATTGTACTCTTCTACCAAATCCTTCATAACCATTAGCTTCTTCTCCATTCCAATGGGTTGATTCATTGCACAAAATCAAATTGGTCACAAGCTTGCCTATAAATAGAGCCCTTCTCATTCATAAGTATGTTGCTAAATTCTCTGAGATTTCTAGTAGGAGTGTGAGTATTGAGAGATTATATAATTTGCAAATTGAAGCTAGAGTAGCAATTCAACTTCAGAAAAGGTAAACTCCTCTAAATGTTCATACACTCAAGCCTTGCAAAGTTCTTAGAAAAACACTTGTTGAGTTGAAATGTTTATAGTTGAAACTTGCTAGAATGTATCAATTGATGCTAGATATTGTTAATGTGATAAAAAACGAATCCAATGAAAGTTAAACGAAGTAAAATGATCTAGTAACGAATTCGTAAGGAAGAAAATTGCTATGTGTGTTAAACTTTGGAAAAATGGCCAAAAACCTTGAATTGATCTTTGAAATTTATTATTTGTATGTGTGGGAATGTTAGAAGCATGCTAGGAAGGTTATGTAGCAAGTTTATAACAATTATACATGATTACATTGTTGCTTAGATGAGAATTGGTTCGAAAATTTCTCAAAAATCTGAACAGGGGCGAACAGGGGACACCTGCTCGTGTTTTAGCAGGGGACCTGCCCGCCCCGGCGGGGGGTTCTGTAGGGCAAATGCCCGCCCCAGCGGGGGGTGTTGTAACAGGAAATGAGTTTGGTTTGCTTATTTGATGCAAGAAGTCATACACTCCACTTCATTTCAAGAACATACATACTCCCTAAACATATATCAATGTATTTTACAAGGTGTTTAGTAGATTTGGAATTGAATCATAACCTTTTTAAAGAAAAGTTAAAAGACGAAAAACATGTTTATAAAACCTTACTCCTTTTTGAATCTAGCCTTGTGAGCATATGTTTATAGCTTAATTGGCTTGATAAATACATATGAAGTGTGGACTCAATGTACCTTGCATGTATAGATTGATAGTCATGACATCTTAGTGATTGAAAACCAATTGAGATGACAAACTCTATGAATTATATTGTGAACTTAGGAACAATTAGAATATGATGCATATGCCTCTAGAGATATTCGACATGTTCACGCATCTAGTTAAACATTGTGATAAATTATGCAAGCATGTGTAGAAAGAAGTTGTTTGACGATATTATGTAGTATAATGAATACTATGGCTAGTTGAATTATGTAATGAACTCTTTTAACTTTGAAAGATGAAAATATATGAATAACTTTAATAAAGGGTCAAAACTAGCTTAAAGGTTCTTTAATATGTGAAACAACTTAAAAATATGTAGAGTAAGAGATATTTTGAAAATACAAAGGATGAACATATGGTATAAAAGACTTTAAAGGTAAAATCAATGTGAGTTTCGCATCTATGAGTTTGAATGTGTGTAGCCTACATGAATTTAGGTATGTGTGATGGAAGTATGTGAAAATGAATATAAAGTATATATGACTAATGAATACATATACATACATATATAGGATAACGTAGTTCATTGAAGTGGTATTACGCTTTAAGTGGTAATCAACGCTAAAGGCAAGTCTCCTAACTCTCACAACTTTGGATTTTGTGCGAGTTCTCTAACTTCCATTAATTCACATATTGAATACAAGTTATCTAAATTCCTATATTGTATATTGTATGAATCCGAATTATTGATATATTTATATTTAGCAAATGACTATTACTATACGAAAATCAATTACTTTGACATTATCGCAAGCATTAGACTTATTGTTCTTAAAGTGCATTATAAAAGTTGTCTAAACCTTTGATTCGGTTAGACTGTTATCATATGTTAGAAAGCTATCCAAACCAATTGACTTGGTGCGGACTCTTGAAAATTTACTGAGATGAACAACCCTCTTAAAAAGGGGAAATTCTATATTGTCGGGGAACCGACGTGCGCACACAAGTATGATTAAATGTTATGCATAACGTAGGGTACCTTAGGCTGATCACTTATTGTACTCGTTTATCTTGGATTGCAGTGTAATACTGTTAATTCTAGTAAGAGTTCATAGTCTTTAACGACTGCTCAGTGTTCATTCTTATTGAACCTCGAAATAATTAAACCTTGTAATATTATTGATATCCTTAAATCTTTAGTGACATTTATCAAACACTTTTGATATTTCTTGATATCCTTGAACTACCATTTACTGTTATACCCTTGAAGATTCAAATGCTATAACTGTTCATTCTCTTTGCTATATTATTTGCTGGGCAAACTTGTTGCTCATTCTTGCTTCCCTAAAAACATTACAGTTAAGGCAGAGCAAGGCGGTACCTCGGGAAAGGACAAGGGGAAGGGCAAGGCTACAGAGTAGCTTAGTTCTTTGAGAGTAGTAGTATTATTATTTCTATGCGTATTATGATGTATTAAGGATGATTAATTATGTTTAAGTTTAATCACTGGATTGTTGTAGTAATGGTTACGAAACCTTGGGACGCGAATATTTATATTATATCAATGTAAATTATTCTATTATTTCCGTTGTTGATGACTTTAGTGTGATGTTAGAATTAGCACGTGGCGAACCAAATTCGAGATACGAGTGTCTGAATTTGGGGGCGTCACAATAGACATCCGGGACAAAGAAGAAAAAATTTCATTCGGTGAATAGTGCCGTATACGTAAATAGTGCTGTATACGTGAATAGTAACTCCGACACAAAAAGTTCCAAATTTGATAAAAAGTTCAGACAATATTTTGGCATAATGATATTGAAAGAAATAATATCATTTACGAAAAAAATAACATCACTTACCTCAAAAAAACAGTACTTCAGAATGAAATGTCAGATATGATGCTAAATGAAACTTGTACTGAATAGCAATTCTCAAAGTATCTAAATACTCACAAAATACGCTCGATAATATAGAAAGAGAAATAGAGAAAGCTTATATTTCTGGTGTGATTTTCAATTCTAACTCAGCACCCTATTTATAGGAAAATGCTAGCACGCCGAAGCAGACTTGACCTGTAACCTGCTGGTTTTACCTGCTACTATTGCCACCCACCTCATTTGAAATAAAATTTGAGCACATTTCTCACCAACCAAAAGTGGGGCCCACTAATTCTAGAATTTTCTACCAAAATGATAAATTTAGAAACTTCAACAATTTCTGAATCAGTCACCTCTTAAAATTCATAACAAATCATACGATACTCAACTTATATATGTATAACATATCTAAAATCACAACGATCCAACGGTCAGATTAAAATTATAACTCATGCAATAGAGCTTTAAGAACACTGTTTTGATTTTTAAAACCTCCATTCTGACAAAATACTGATAAAATTCCTCAACACTAATTCCTTCATTTATAACCACATAAATAAATCTATCATTTATATCCACATCTAATAAATATTTCCTTATCATATAAATTAATAATTAATTATTCACAAATAATATTACAGAATCACAATTATGACAACCAGGTCGTTCCTAGGAAAGAGGAGAATTTCCAATAAGGATTTCTCCTTACTGACGCGCAATAAGGTGACCAAACCTCTCTTTAGACAGAACTTTCTAGACATTGTTAATAATACTATCTAATAATATTATTCAAATAATATGAATTATTGATCTGATAATGGAAAATACTGTGCAGTGAAAATTATTGGAACAACAATAATATAAAATATCAACGCAGCAATTATTGAATCAATAAAATAAAATATTGAACAGTAATTACTATAACAATTATTGAGTAGTGCCTTCTTATGTAAGAATCAATAATTTAAAAATACTGTGCAATACCGTGTGCTACTATGCAATCACACGTATTACTGTATTTTAACCACCGGGTATTCCAACAGTGTTAACGGTAACGATTACGCCATTATTTATAAAACTCAAATTTGTCGTTTTCTTCATCCGACAGTTATTCTGTTATGGGACCCACAATTGACTGCGCCGTGGTACGGATATTCTCGACAAAAAGAATATTCCACGACCAAACGAATATTCCCCGACAACAATGATTATTTTATAACCACTTGCTTATTTTGCAAAATTTGCACATTTCACCCATAACCAAAGCATTATATCAAATTATCACCTTATTATTTCAAGATAATAAATAGAGAAATTCAATTTTATTTATAATAAGTTGGGGTCTTACATCCTTAAGAAATTTATAAACTAAATTTTAATTCTTATTTCTTTGTTTTCTCATGATTTCAACCATATAAAATCATTCCTAACATCTTTTACTCCTTATTCTCATTAAGTTATGTTTTAAACATATTAAACTTAAAGAAAATTTAGAAGAGACTAGGGTTCGGATTACCTTTCTTCTTTAATTTCCTTCCGTCGGATAAAGTTTGCACACGAGCAAGCTTTTCCTCTTCCTCTTCTTCTCCCATCCGAACTCTCTCTCTCTATCTCTCAAAGTGTAGGATTTTCAAAATCCCAAAATAATGAAAATAAGCTTCCTATTTATAGAAAACCAAGGCTATGGCAAAATAGTCATTTTGCCCCCCCCAAACCTCCTTACTATTCATTACTTAAGAACTAAGTTTACTTAGCCCTTAAGCATAAGCATTTTACTTAGCTATTAAGACTAATCGTATTCTACGCATCTCATTCTCGTATTCTCTTCGTATATAGTTCGTACGATATTCGTATTATACGTCGTAATAATCTTTGTACTATACTCGTATAATAACTAGTATTACACTCGTATTTCTTATGCATAATAACCCTAATTATTATACGAAATCATTAAATTCTAAGAACTCACTTTCCTAACCTTTAGGTTTTAAGTCCGCAGGCGAAAACTTTGTTTTTGCCATAACTGAAATATTATTGAATATTCCATTACGTCTTAGAATTCTATTATTACGCATTTCTCAAAAATTCAAACTCAATCTCCGAACCGAAATGGATGAATAGTGCCTATTTCGTCTTTTTTCCTGAAAATATTTTTTTTCTCGGAAATATTTTTGTTCCCAAAATTTTTTTATTTCCGTCTTGAAAATTCTTACTCGATCAATCTAGCTCGTAACCAGAATCCTCACGACTTATAATCATTCTAGGTTCTAGAACGATTAATAAACACATAGCACATAATATTATTAATAAAAATTCCATTTATTAATAACTAATTCTTTAAACTTAAATTCTGGACAATCCGGACTCTTCGGGTTGTTATAATGATTACCATGTCTGGTTAAACAGATTAACTTCGGGTTTCTAAGTCTATATGACTAACAGAAGCCAGAATGAAGTAATGACTTTTAAGTCTATATGACTTTGGAGTGATTACCATGTCTGGTTGAACAGATCAACTTCGGGGTTCTAAGCCTTTATGACTGTTAGAGGCCAGAATGATGTATATATATGTGGAAAAATCTTTGAACTATATGTTCATTCAATTCAGATACAGTCTGAGTATAAAATACAAATTGTTTAAAACTTGATAAGCCTTTTGTATCTCATCCTTGCAAAATATCATTTTTCCTTTACAGTATCGAATGATATTCCCGGTTGTTCCTGTACTCACTCATGTGGATAGAAAGACTCTACTGGTTTGGAGTTTTATTGTATAGGATGTGGTTACATCTTTGCAGAGTCTGATGTAATAAAAATGTAAATTTGGGATCTATGTAATCGAATCTTAAAATATGTAATATATTATCAGCTTTTGTCAATTGCTTAGTTTTTAATTTCTTAAAGAAGTTGGAAAGAAGTACAATATCTATATGAATTATACATCTGAATGATGGTATTGAATGATCTTGGGAGTTCTGTAAGCACTGAGGTTGTGCCCCTCAGTTCCAGGAAAAAAACATAGATATAATTTTAAGAGGTGAGTTGAGGCACTCATCGCAAGAAAGTATTTTGAGGTGTTAATTAAGATTGATCATGGAATTTTATGAATATACAACAAGAAGTTTTAAGGAAGGTATATGAAATGAGGAGATTATTAAGGTGAAATGTTTTGAAATTAATCGAGCCAATTAAGGTTGTAGGAAATGAACTTATGATACATCTAAAAAGTGATCTCGAAGGGTAAGACTTGAAGTTGAGTATAATTAAAGGTTTAGAACCTAGTGTGATGAAAAGTAAACATTGTTGATCTAATTAAGTATTAGGAATTTGAGTAGTAAGGAAGATATTAAGAATATAAACTTAAAATGAGTTTTCAGGGGATGAATTAAGGAAATTCATCAGAAAAAGTTGAATGAAAAGTAAAAATAACATAAAATAAATTGTTATTTAGGTAATATGGGTTGTTATGTGCTAATCCAGTTAATATATTTATAGATGTCTGGAAGTAACAAATTTATGGATATTCGCATAGTGAGTAAGGAGATGTTTGTTCCATTTGAGCTAGTACCTAAACCAGAATAGGTTGTGCCAGTAGAGAATGATCCAGAGAATATGATCGGAGAAGTGCCAACTGAAGTAGCTTAGAAAATGTCTGAAGCTGTAGAAGACAAACCAATGGTAGATTTAGAGAGTAATCATGAAGAGTGCTCGGAGTAAGAACTAAGTGAAGAGGGATACTCAAATCCCAATGAGGCTCATATTGAACCAAAAGGAGGGACAACAGAAAAAGAAGAAAATAAGAAGTGGATAGTTTGGGAATAGTCGGTAATTTCAGTAGTGCCATTACAAGTGATAACATCTAATGAAGCATTCAGGAGGGAGTGGGATCAAGTACAGTAGGACCAGAATAGAATCCTCTATTAACCAATATGAGTCTAGTCTAGCCAAAGAAGTCTATGATCTTGAATATAGGATCGATAAACTTGAGAAAGAACTCAAGAAGAAGAGGGAGATGCTAGTAAATAAGAAGAAATGAACTGTACTTTGTAATATTATGATATTCTCAATGTGATATAAGGATAAAGGAATCCTTGCGTGTAACTAGTGAAATATGTAGATCACTAGTCGATTATGTATTTTTATTTTTGTGTGTATCTAGTGATGTTATATATGTCACTAGTCAAATATGTAACCTTTTATATGTAAAATATAAATTTCTATTTACTAAACTGAATTGTTTACTTATTATACTGGTATTTATACTTGGTTAATTGCCATCTTTAGATAAATATCACCACGAAGAAGACCACGAGGGGAAATCAATGTGGACCAAATAGAGGCAAACCTAACTCAACAATTAGTAAACGTTTTGTTGGGGGCCTTACAAGGGAGGCTTGGAAATCCACCACCAGCCGCACCCAATACTTCAAATGATACTTTGTTTAAAGACTTTAAGTTTGTTGGACCACCAGAGTTTAAAGGAAATAATAAACCGATAAAGGCTCAGACTTGGATCACTAAAATGGAGAAAGTATTCAAAGTAACCAACGTAAATGAGGAACAAAAGACTGACTTTGCCACTTTCTTTCTAAAAGAGGAAGCTAATCACTAGTGGGAGGCGAATAAGAATCGAGCTGGAGTAGGAATCATTTCTTGGGATAGGTTTAAAGAGATATTCTTTGAAAATTATTTCCCTAGTTGAATGAAGGATCATATGGAGGTACAATTTTTGGAGTTAAAACAAGGAGAAATGACTGTATCTCAGTATATAGCCAAATTAAATGAGTTGGCTAGATTTGTACCACATCAAGTGGATTCTGAAGTAAGGAAAACTCGAAGGTTTGAAGAAGGATTGAAACCCCAAATCAGAAGTAAGATATCAATATTTTAAATAAAAACGTTCTCGGAGATTCAAGAAAAGGCTATCATAACTGAGAAGGAGGGAGAGGCATTACTGAAATTTCACAAGTAGAAGAAGAATAAGAACGGGGGAAGAGGAAACACCAGCATAAACTACAAGAACAACAAAAGGAAGTGGGATGTCACTTTTGCTAATAACTCTGAAAAAGGGGGAAATAATTTTAGTAACAATGTCAACAAGGGAGAAAATAACAACATCGGTCAAAAGAATGAACGCTGTCGAATTTGGGGAGAAATCACGGTAGAGTATGTTATCTTAGTGGAACTAAGTGTTTTACTTGTGGAGAAGAGGGGCATTACTCAAATTGTTGCCCACAAAAGAAGAATAGTAATAATAATAAGAGCAAAAATAACAAATGTTTCAACTGTGGGGTAGAGGGGAACATTGAACCCATAAATCCAAATATATGGGGAAACCAAAATTTCAATAATAACCCCAAGCCAGCAGTAGTAGGAGCTGTGGGCCAGAGTCGTCCAAACGCTAGAACATTTAACATTTAGCAGTAGTAGGGGGATGCTGTTGTTGCACAGGATGTAGTGACATGTATTATCCCAAATTGATGCTATAAATGCTTATGTGTTATTCGACTTTGGTGCTACTTGTTCGTTTACATCGATTGATTTTTCAAAAACTTTAAAAGAAAAATGTCATGTGAAGACATAAATTTACCTTTAAAGGTAAAAACTGTTAATAAAGAAATAATTCATGTTTAAACTTTGACACCCCTAAATTTGGGTACTCCATTCCCACAGGATTTGGTGCTCACTATCCAAAATAATTACATCCAACTACCCATAATAAAGGATAAAACATAACTTAAATAACTTAAGAAATAATCTTCCCCATTAAAGGGTTACACCAACAAAAACAATCCTAGGTAATCTAACCTTAAACTATTACATAAGTCTGCGGAATAAATCTCAAAATAAATTAAGCCTTATAACATAATTCATCCAAATAAATTCACATAAATCTTCAACACTTGGACATCTTGCCCTTTCCCTTGCTAGAAGATGGCTCATCGACTTTCTCAACTTTAGCTGCAGTGTTAATTGCAAGAGTGAGCAAACAATTGCTCACTAATATAAAGAATAATAATAGTAACAACATGAGATAAAACAATGGTTACTGGATAATAGGGAACTCGTTCTGCGAATCAAGAATAAAGAAAAGTTTAAGATTTATATCTGAGGGTCTTAAGACCACGAACTATGTCACCAGTAATTAGGTATTATTACCTCAACCTTAACAGTCGTTTAGACTATACAGACCCTTCCTTACGTACTTAGGGGGATCAGCCATTTGTACCATGTATTGTGCACAAACATCTAAACACTAACGCATACAAAATCCCCTATATTAGGGTTGTTCATTTCAATTTAACTTTAGAATTTCCACACCAAAGAAAGTTTAGGTTAGAACTAGCTTATCAGTGGTTTTAGAATTTTAGAACGCTATCCAATTACAGATTAGTCCAATCAATAAGAACTTGCTTGCAATTCAAAGGTTCAACACAATAATATAGAATTGAACAATAATATTTAAGTCAAAGATCGAATACTGACAATATACAGTGAAATAGACATGGTATATATGTAAAGTGCTACATCCAAAAGAGTTAGGAAACCTCATTTGAATCAATGAATTTAAACAATATATGTCTTGAATAACAAGAACAAGAATTAGGAAAGTGAAACTCGTTCGATGTAACGAATAAGATTACAAGAGCTTGCATAATCATACACAAGATAGAATCAATAGGCTTACTCAATTTTAATATAAGATTTAGAAATTTGAAAATGATAAAATTAGGAATAAAACTCGCTTGACAATCATAAGATAACGAAATTATGGAACTTGCATTCATAAAAAAATGAAGTTAGGGAACTTGCCTCGTGCGCAAGCTACACAAGTATAATAAATGTATGCCAAATATCCTACATATATCATTAGAATCATAATACCAATTAATTTCATTAGTTTACTTTTCATTTCAATCAAGTCTATAATCTTTAACTTAAAACTTGATTATCCTACCCATTCACGTAAAATGAAACTGAATTCACAATTATATCATAGTACACAACATGGTGGTTGTAGAACAACACCAATTCTAATGACATCACATTACGAACTTTCACAACTTACTAATTCATAATCTATAGTTTCAGCATTGTGATTACAATACGTTACTACGTCTTGTAACATGTTTTAGGTCCTTTACAATCATTAAAATATGTTAAGTTAACAATTTCCAAGCTATGCTGTTAGCAACTCTTTACTAAGTCTGACTTACCATTGGCGCGACCGCGCCATGGTAACCTTAGGATCCTGCGCGCCTGCGCCCAGAAGCAGCGCGCCCGCGCTCGGCACCAGAACCAGTTTTATAACAACGTGAATTGAAGCTCTACTCTAACCAAAAGTTTCAATTTCTCCCAATTCCACAGCAATTCATTAAACCCAATAGCTACAAACTTACTACAACATTGCTAAGCATATACATAACACTTCTAACAACAAAACAACCAAAATTATAAGGATTAAAATCATATGTTTGCCAATTTCTTTATATTTCAATACCTTTAGTGAATTCGATTACCAAAACTTCGTTTCTTAACCAATCGACACGATTCAAATTACGTTGTTTTCGTTTCTTGATGTACTATCACAATCTAACATCAATTTATAGATTATATCAAGTATTGGACATCAAATTATGGACTTACACAAGCTATTTTACATGAACATACACTATTATTTCAATTTTCTTCTTCAAGCCCAATTTTCACGTATTTGATCACCAAATAACACTCATATATGATGATTAACAGATTATAAAACCATACACACATGTATATATCAATCCAACGTGACTCATCAATTTACAAAAAATAATCTCTGAAAGCTCAAAACATGGAAATTAGGAGTAAAGTATACCTTTAATCATTGATTATATGCTAGCAAAAGATGGTGACAAGGTTTAGCAATCCTTCTCCTTCCTCTTAAAAATCTCAGAGAACTCTCCCTCAATATCAATGTGTTCCTCTCTTCCAAACTCTCTGTGTTTCACTGTTATCTAGACTTATGGAAAAACACGCGTAATATAACTAGCTCCCTCTCCCCCCACATACGTCAGGTAAAAAACAATACGTCATATCAGTTATGTTAGGCCAAAAGCCACAAGGCTGTGTTTGGCTACACAGAATTTCCTCCGTCTTTCAATTTATTTTTTTATAATCTTTATATTATATAGTTCTTGTGTCACACTTAATTTTAGTTAATTTAAATAACTTACAATTATAATAATAATAATTATAATTTCCATTATAATTATACTTTATACTTAATAAATCATTACATATCTAATTTAATTATTAAATTCGACTAGAACATCATTTTATTTAATTTAATTATTTTCTTAAATATTAAACAATTCATTTAATTTAATTATTTCATTAAATCAAATTTTCAAATAATAAAATTACCATTAATCAATTTAGTTATCGTACACACTTAACTAAATTATTGCACCATAATTTCATCAATTATTTATTTTTCTCAATAAATAAATTATTTAAAATATTTATTTAATTCAATAAATATTTAAATTAATTATAAAATTTCTCAATCGTTACATCCTTCCCTCCTTAAAAGGATTCTGTTCCCAGAATCACGACTCGATAAATTCATTCATTACATTCTTCCCTCCTTAACAGGATTATGTGTTAGGTTTTGTGAAAATCAAAATAGCAATCAAATTGCAAAATTAGCGGAAGCATAATAAAATTAGATTTTAAAATTTTTCACAAACCAATTACCCGGATCATCCTTTATGCATATTATTAATTAAAACGAAGAACAAGAAATTATGAAATCATACCCTTGTAGAAACGAGCTTCCTCAGGTACGAGTTCACCTCCTACTTCTCCGCGATCTCCTTGAATCCCGGGTAGATTCCTTCCTTTGATCAATGTAAGCCATCCAAGTGTATGACCTCTAGAGGTGATCCACCAAGGAAGAAGAATTTTTCAAGAAGAAGGGTGTATTGGCTCAAACCCTAGTTTTTTCTATCTCTATAGAAAAGGGGCGTACTCTCCAACTCATGGAATTACGTATATCTTTGATATCTGATATAAGACTCCTCTTATAAAGATATCAGGTAACCCTATTTAATTAAAATAAGGTATTATTTATTTAATTAAACTCTTTTAATTAAATGGACTCCCTAATCTTATTAGGGATAATTAATTAAACTCTTTTAACTAATTTTTCCTCCTAATCCTATTAGGAATAAATGAGAGTACTTATATTAAATTAATTTCTAAACTCTTTTAGAAATTAAAATAATAATAATTGTAATAATATTAATAAGACTCCTCTTATTAATTTATATTTAATATTTCTAAAATATTAAATAATAAATATTAAGGTATTTAATTTATTCTATCACCATAGATTAAATTAAATATACTTAACATATTATTACGATTATGCCATTACTTCTTAAATAATTATTATTCCTTTTATGGTGTGACCCTTTAGGTTCTCTATATTAAACTAGTTGTGAATAAATCAATTAGAACAATTCTAATCTTATTTAAATAAATAAATTAAACGATTAATTTATTTAAATAAATAATATTTATTCTACAATAGGGATAAGCCTCCCTAGCGATCAACGACTTTCCAGATAATATAGATTTCAACATTAATCATAAAAAAACCTTTGAGTTAATAGTTACCGTACAATTCAATCCTTCCACCATACAATGTCCCAATTAAATATAAGACATAGAATTACTGTCAAGTCTTATTTTATTTAATTATATGTACTTCGATTCCTAAATGCACAACTCCTAATAAATGCAAATTAGAAACTACTTTGTAATTTCATTCCACCTTGGCCAAGAATTCCTGGGTTGTCATTTATCGAATCACATATGACATTTCTCTTCTTTTATTAGAAGTGGTAGATTCTTTATTGATAATTCATTATCTTCATATATAACTTATTACACCCAAGCATACCCTTTGATATACTCTAAGAGTCTTAAGGAATAAGTCAAAGTGTAATTCATTATATATAAGATACTATGATGATCTCAAGTCTAAGGATCATTTATACTACTATCACTACAGGAATTCCTATTGATAGGCAAGTAAAACTCCATTAGGTATTCCTTAGCGAGTCACGTTCAGTGAACTTATTCTCTAATAAGCACCTATATACTTGCTTTAGTGTCTCCACACAAATGATCATGAGATCAATCATTCTCATCCAATGAGCAAGCAACGTATGTATCAATCTATCCGGATTCACTAATCCCCTTTTTAGTAATCCATTGATTGGGAACATTTTAGTTTAAGCTATCTAAGAATTTATATCTCATTAGCATGATCTCATTATGATTCTAAAAGCATTGCTTAAAACTATGAGTTTATCACATATTATTAAAACAGCACCATGTAGATAAAAAATGCCTTCAATAAATAATTCTTTTATTAATAAATAAATAAGATTGATTACAAAGTATATACTTTATCATCATACATGATTGGCTTGTATGCATACTACTTTCATTATGTCCCCAGAATCGCTATACAAGATTAAGCAAATAACTGAGGATAATTCCTCATCATAACATCTTCAAGTTCCCACGTAGCTTCTTCAGCATTGTGGTTTCTCCAGATTAACCTAACAGAAGGTATCACTTTATTTCTTAGTACTTACTCTTTCCTGTCGATAATTGGAATAGGGATTTCTTCATATGACAAGTCTTTCTCAAACTGTACTAGCTCATATTCTATAACATGCTTATAATCAGGCTTATATGGCCTTAATACTGAAACATGGAAAATGTTATGAATATGTCCTAATCCCAAAGGTAAAGCTACCTCGTACGCCACTTTGCCAACTCTTCGTAGCACTTCAAAAGGTCTTATAAACCTAGGGCTTAATTTTTCCTTTTTGCCAAACCAAATTTTTCCCTTCCAGGGAGACACTTTTAATTAAATATAACTACCGATATCAAATTCTAGATTTTGTCGATGTTGATCAGCATATTTCTTCTGTCTATCTTGTGCAGCTATCAATCTTATTTGAATCACCTTGATGACCTCGATAGTTTGTTGTACCAACTCTAGACCCAATAGTTGACGTTCACCTACTTTGTCCCAGCATAACGGAGTTCTGCATTTCCTGTCGTATAACGCTTTGTAAGGCGGCATGCCAATACTCGCGTGATAAATATTATTATAGGCAAATTCAACCAATGGTAGATGGTCATCCCAATTTCCTTTAAAATCTATAATACATGCTCTGAGCATATCCTCCAATGTCTGAATAGTTCTCTCACTTTGTCCGTCGATTTGAGGATGGTATGTTGTGCTCATTCTCAACTGTGTTCCCAAGCATTCTTGTAGTCATTTCTAAAAATTTGATGTGAAACGTGGATCTCTGTCTGATACAATGGACACCGGGACACCGTGTCTTGAAATAATTTTCTTCACGTACAGTTTTGCCAATCGATCTAGGTTAAATCTAATCTTGATTGGCAAAAAGTGTGCCGATTTTGTCAATCGATCGACAATCACCATCGAAATCTTGCTGAGTCGTTGGAAGACCTACCATAAAATCCATTGTGATATGTTACCATTTCCATTCCGGTATCTCCAACGGTTGCAACAATCCGCTTGGCCTTTGGTGTTCAGCTTTAACTTTCTGACATGTTAAACATTTCGCCACACACTCAGCCACATCCTTCTTCATATTCGGCCACCAGAAATGATGTCTGAGATCTTGGTACATTTTCCTACTTTCAGGGTGAATCGAATATCGTGAGTTATGGGCCTCGCTTAAAATTTTTTCTTTAACTTCGGGTACTGGCGAAACCCAAATTCTCACTTCAAATCGAAGTAACCCTTCTAAATCAACTTTAAATTTGGTTTCCTCACCTTTAGACACTTTTCTTCTTATCTCTCCACAGTTTTCATCCTAAAGTTGTGCATTCTTCACCTTATTTACCAACGTTGAATTGTTTCCCATCTAGAGCAATTTTTCGTCCAATTCTGTCGGATATTTAATTTCCAACTCCATCTTTGCCATTTCCGATACTAACTTCTCTTGAGAAGTTAACATCATTAACTTTTCCTGTCCCTTTCGACTTAAAGCATCAGCAACAACATTAGCCTTTCCGGGATGATAGAAAATCTCGCGGCCATAGTCTTTAATCAACTCCAACCATCTTCTCTGTCGCATATTCAAATCTTTTTGTGTAAAGATATACTTCAGACTTTTATGGTTGGTATATATCTCACACCTTTCACCATAAAGATAATATCTCCAAATCTTTAGGGCAAACACCACCGCAGCCAACTCTAAGTCATGAGTCGGATACCCTTTCTCGTAATCTTTCAATTGACGTGATGCATACGTAATAACTCTGTCGTTCTACATAAGCACACAACCTAGTCCTTTATACGATGCGTCACTATATACCACAAAATTCCCTGTATCATCAGGCAATGACAACACAGGTGCTGAACTTAACCTCTTCTTTAATTCTCGAAAACTTTCCTCAAACTTCTCCGTCCAAACAAACTTAACTGCCTTCCTAGTTAAATTCGTCAACGGAGTCGCGATCTTGGAAAAGTCTTGAATAAAACAACTATAGTAACCTGCTAATCCCAAGAAACTTCTTACTTCTGACGGTGTCTTCGGCTGATCCCAGTTTATTACAGCTTCAACTTTTGATGGATCTACCGAAATTCTGTCCTTATCAATAACGTGCCCGAGAAACTGTACACGTTCCAACCAAAACTCACATTTTGAAAATTTAGCGTACAACTTCTCTTTTCTCAATGTCTCCAACGTCACTTTTAAGTGTTCAACATGTTCCTCCTTGGTCTTGGAATACACCAATATATCATCAATAAACACCACTATAAATTTATCTAAGAATGGTTTAAACACCCTGTTCATCAAATTCATGAACACTGCAGGTGCATTAGTTAAACCAAATGACATAACCAGAAACTTGTAATGACCATACCGAGTTTTGAATGCCATTTTTGGTACATCTTCTGGCCTCACCTTCAGCTGATGATAACGACTTCTCAAGTCTATCTTTGAAAAATATTTTGCTCCCTTCAGTTGATTGAACAAGTCATCGATTCTAGGTAACGGATACTTATTTTTAATCATGACCTTATTTAATTCTCGATAATCAATGCAGAGCCGCATCGATCCATCTTTCTTCTTAATAAAAAACACTGGCGCTCCCCATGGCGATACACTCAGCTGGATATACTTCTTGTAGAGTAGTTCTTGCAACTGTACCATCAACTCTTTCATCTTTATTGGGGCCATTCTGTATGGAGCTTTAGATATCGGGGCCGTTCCTGGCACTAAATCAATCACGAACTCGATTTCTCGATTTGGCGGAAGTCCAGGCAAATCGTCTGGAAATATGTATGAAAAATCTTTTATGACCGGTATCTCTTCCAACTTCGTACTCTTCTTCTGTGTATTGACTATGTAGGCTAAGTATCCTACACATCCTTATCTCAAACAACTTATTGGCTTGCATCACCGTTAGACAACTTGCTTGTCGAGGCGATTTGCTGCCATAGAACACCACCTTTGACGGAGTCAAAAGGTTAACACATTTCTTTTGGCAATCAATTACTGCTCCGTAATTGAATAACCAATCCATTCCCAATATGACATCGAATTCCCCAAGTTTAATTGGTATTAAATCCACTATCATCTCGTGACCCTGTATAACCACTCTACAATTCTTGTATATAAACCTAACAGGAATAACTTCTCTATTCACAATTTCTATGCTTAAAGGGAAATCTAATTCTTCCTGAGGCAAATCTAAGTTCTGAGAAAAATCATCGGATATAAATGAACAAGTAGAATCCGAGTCAAATAGCATATAAACATTAATACCATTAATTGGAATGATACCTGACACCACATCCTTTGACTGCACAACATCCTGTAAGTTCATATTGAAAGTTCTCACAGTAGGTCGACTTGATTGTGCTGGTCCAGAGATAGTTAACGTGCCACCACCATTGTTTCCTTTTCCTCCACTTTCACTTCCCGCTGTCTTCTTAGGGTAATCACGAGCCATGTGATCCTTCGACCCGCAAATGAAACATGCTCTCTTCCTTGGGTTAAAACAGTTTGGTGCAATGTGTCTCTCCTGGCCACAATTGAAACACACATGCTTTCCCTTCAAACACACCCTAGTGTGGTTCTTTCCGCAAGTAGCACAAGCTTCAAACTTCTTCTTTTGTTGACTTTCTTGCTGTCTTCCCGTAGTCGAATTCTCGCTCCACTTCCTCTTCTGACTATTACTTCCAACAATGCTTCCACCAACCTTATTTTCATTCTCATTCTTTCTCTTCTTCTGTTCATGATTGTACTTGGTTAAGGCATCGCTTCCCCCCCTTCGCGATAATTACCTTTTTCAGTACAACCGCAAATGTATTTAACTGGAACATAAAAACCTTACTATAAAGACAGGGCTTCAACCCTTGTTCGAACCTTCTTGCCTTACGCTCATCGGTATTAACTTGATAAGTGGCAAACCTTTCCAACTTATTAAACTTTGCAGCATGCTCTGGCACAGTTATGGTTCCTTGCTTTAGCTTCAAAAACTGAACTTCTAACTGATTTTGAGAACTAGTCAGAAAGTACATTTCGAAAAATATTTCTTTGAACCTATCCCACGCTACTATTCCCTGTCCCCCACAAACCTTATTTGCCTGCCACCAATAATTGGCTTCAGACTTCAGCATGAACGTTGCAAAAGCGGTCTTCTGATCCTCATTGACTCTGGCAACGTCGAACACCTTCTCCATTTCTATGATCCAGGTTTGGGCTTCAACTAGATTCATAGACCTTTGAAACACCGGTAGTCCAACTGCTTTGAAGTCCTTGAAAGTCGTAGCTTGAGCTTGCGGTTGATTTGCAAGTGCTCCCGTCAACAAAGTCACCAACTGCTGAACCGGGTTAGCGTTGGTCTCATTATTATTGTTAGTAGACGCCTCAAGAAGTGGTTGTTGGCATGGTTGTCTTCTTCTAGGAGGCATTTTCTATTAACATATACGCTTATTAGTTCACTATTCAATTCCTTGAATATTTTGAAGTTTAACTTTAAACATTCTAAGATTAAAGCTTAACACATAACATTTCAATAAACTTTGATATTTTATTCATCCATAACATTTTAAAACATAATAAGGATAGCATATCTGCTATTAACATCCACTTTTCTGAACTCAACAAGTTTCAGGATTACATCCTCATACTACCCCTTTATTTATCTCATAATAAGAAATTTATAATTTATTTATTCACATACTTAACCACATATCATTATTATTCTTATTCTTTCTATCTGGGCATATTAAGACGTCGAGAGGCTTCTCTACGCTCTTCTTGTATAATACAATACACCGTCCTACGATCCATCATAAACCATGGCAAGTCTTTAAACTGAGGTGGGTAATAAAAGACTCGATCCTGGGCCCTATCAATCGCAGAATGAAAGACATGATCCATTTCATTCATCTTAGTTTTCTTTGTTTGGACCTTAGCTTCAGCACGATCTGCACGATGAGTCACCTTCATCCAAGCGTCTTCTGCCCTCACACGCTTAGCTGACTCCTCCTTCAAGTCATCTTTTAACTTTTCCACATCAGTCTTCATCTTCTCGTTCTAAGCCAACAGATCCTCCTGCTGACCCTTCGTATGAACTAGGTCCCACTCCGTGTTTCCAAGTCGTGAGTTGAGTTCCTGAATTTTTGCATCCTTCTGTTCTATAGTAGCTTGACGCATATCAGCTAACTCCTGTAACTCTATGTTTCGATCATACAGTGCATCATACATCTCAGCGGATATGAAGTTTGGTGGAAACTCCACAGGATCCTCTTCCTCTTCTTCCTCCTCTATCTCCTCAGAGTCTAACTCCTCAGGATCAGACACAGGTTCATCTTCCTGTTCCTCCTCAGCAATCAACAGAGAAAGCTCCCTCTGAATCAACTGTTCCCGCACAACGTGGATATCTCGGGGTTCCTCATCTCTAGGTATCTGAGGTATCATTTCCCTAGCTGGACTGGATCCTCCAACGTTAGACATCATGTCAACTAAATACTTTCAAGTTTTACTTATTATGGGACATTCTTCGATACTCGCGAGCACATAAGTTATTAACATATAGCACATAATGTCTTTTATTGTTATGGATGCCTTAATCCATTCCTTAAAACTCGATATGAGATTATTACCACTATGTTTTCTGTCTCCTTAAAAGTTACTTCCTAAGGTTTTCTCCCACCTAAGGTTCATAACCTAAGGCTTTGATACCAAACTGTGACACCCCCAAATTCGGGTACTCCATTCCCACAGGATTTGGTGCTCACTATCCAAAACAATTACATCCAACTACCCATAATAAAGGATAAAACAAAACTTAAATAACTTAAGCAATAATCTTCCCCATTAAAGGGTTACATCAATAAAAATAATCCCAGGTAATCTAACCTTAAACTATTACATAAGTCTGCGAAATAAATCTCCAAATAAATTAAGTCTTATAACATAATTCATCCAAATAAATTCACATAAATCTTCAACACTTGGACATCTTGACCTTTCCCTTGTTAGAAGATGGCTTATTGACTTTAGCTGCAGTGTTAATTGCAAGAGTGAGCAAACAATTGCTCACTAATATATAGAATAATAATAGTAACAACATGAGATAAAACAATGGTTACTAGATAATAGGGAACTCATTCTGCGAATCAAGAATAGAGAACAGTTCAAGATTTATATCTGAGGGTCTTAAGACCACGAACTATGTCCCCGGTAATTAGATATTATTACCTCAACTTAACAGTCGTTTAGACTATACAGACCCTTCCTTACGTACTTAGGGGAATAAGCCCTTTGTACCATGTATTGTGCATAAACATCTAAACGCTAACGCATACAAAATCCCCTATATTAGGGTTGTTCATTTCAGTTTAACTTTAGAATTTCCGCACTAAAGAAAGTTTAGTTTGGAACTAGCTTATCAGTGGTTCTAGAATTTTAGAACGCTATCCAATTATAGATTAGTCCAATCAATAAGAACTTGCTTGCTATTCAAATGTTCAACACAATGATATAGAATTAAACAATGATATTTAAGTCAAAGATCGAAAATTGACAATATACAATGAAATAGACATGGTATATATGCAAAGTGCTACATCCAAAAGAGTTAGGAAAACTCATTTGAATCAATGAATTTAAACAGTATATGTCTTGAATAACAAAAACAAGAATTAGGAAAGTGAAACTTGCTCAATGTAATGAATTAGATTACAAGAGCTTGCATAATCATACACAAGATAGAATCAATAGGCTTGCTCAACTTTAATATAAGATTTAGAAACTTGAAAAATGATAAAATTAGGAATAAAATTCGCTTGACAATCATAAGATAACAGAATTATGGAACTTGCATTCATAAAAAAATGAAGTTAGGGAACTTTCCTCGTGCGCAAGCTACACAAGTATAATAAATGTTCGTCAAATATCCTACATATAACATTAGAATCACAATACCAATTAATTTCATTAGTTTACTTTTCATTTCAATCAAGTTTATAATCTTTAACTTAAAACTTGATTATCCTACCCATTCACGTAACATAAAACTGAATTCACAATTATATCATAGTACACAACATGGTGGTTGTAGAACAACACCAATTCTAATGACATCACATTACGAACTTTCACAACTTACTAATTCATAATCTATAGTTTCGGCGTTGTGATTACAATATGTTACTACGTCTTGTAATATGTTTTAGGTCCTTTACAATCATTAAAATATGTTAAGTTAACAATATCCAAGCTATGATGTTAGCAACTCTTTACTAGGTCTGACTGACCATTGGCGCGGTCGTGCCATGGTTAGCTTAGGATCCGGCGCACTCGAACGGCAGTGCGCCCACGCCCAGAAGTAACGTGCCCGCGCTCGGCACCAGAACCAGTTTTATAGCAATGTGAATTGAAGCTCTGCTCTAACCAAAAGTTCCAATTTCTCCCAATTCTACAGCAATTCATTAAACCCAATAGCTACAAACTTACTACAACATTTCTAAGCATATACATAACACTTCTAACAATAAAACAACCAAAATTATAAGGATTAAAATCATGTTTTTGCCAATTTCTTCATATTTCAATACATTTAGCAAATTCGATTACCAAAACTTCGTTTCTTAACCTATTGACACGATTCAAATTACGTTGTTTTCGTTTCTTGATGTACTATCACAATCTAACATCAATTTACAGATTATATCAATTATTGGACATCAAATTTTGGACTTACACAAGCCATTTTACATGAACATACACTGTTATTTCAATTTTCTTCTTCAAACCCAATTTTCACGTATTTGATCACTAAATAACACTCATATATGATGATTAATAGATTATAAAACCATACACACACACACATACACGTGTATATCAATCCAACGTGACTCATCAATTTACAAAAAATTATCTCTGAAAACTCAAAACATGAAAATTAGGAGTAAAGTATACCTTTAATCCTTGATTATATGCTAGCAAAAGATGATGACAAGGTTTAGCAATCCTTCTCCTTCCTCTTTGAAAATCTCAGAGAACTCTCTCTCAATATCACTGTGTTCCTCTCTTCCAAACTCTCTGTGTTTCACTGTTATCTAGCCTTAGGGAAAAACACGCTTAATATAACTAGCTCCCTCTCCCCCCACGTACGTCAGGTAAAAAACAATACGCCATATCAGTTATGTCAGGCCAAAAGCCACAAGGCTGTGTTTGGCTACATAGAATTTCCTCCTTCTTTCAATTTATTTTTTAATAATCTTTATATTATATAGTTCTTGTGTCACACTTAATTTTAGTTAATTTAAATAACTTACAATTATAATAATAATAATTATTATAATTTCCATTATAATTATACTTTATATTTAATAAATCATTACATATCTAATTTAATTATTAAATTAGACTAGAACATCATTTAATTTAATTTAATTATTTTCTTAAATATTAAACAATTCATTTAACTTAATTATTTCATTAAATCAAATTTTCAAATAATAAAATTACCATTAATCAATTTAATTATCGTATACACTTAACTAAATTATTGCACCATAATTTCATCAATTATTTATTTTTCTCAATAAATAAAATATTTATTTCATTCAATAAATATTTAAATTAATTACAAAATTTCTCAATCTTTACATAAACAATACCTAAAAATTATTGTATAGCGATTAAAGGCCACAAATTTTTGGTAAACCTTATATCTTTGTAGCTAGGAGAGTTGAGGTAATTCTAAGAATGAATTTGTTGGTGAACTGTTGAGCAAAGTTAGATTGAGAAGATAGTAAACCTTAAGGTTATATAGAAGTATAAGATTATGTTTTGTGTTATCAAATAATCAAGATATTCCTATTATTGAGGAAAACGATGTAAGTAGGAAGAATAAAGAAAAATTAAATGTAATAACCAAACAAAAGGTATTGATAAAAGAGTTTAATAAACTTGAGATTGAGATAAGAGTTCCAGCTAATTCTACCCAGAAGTTATTTGTTATAAAGAATAGTTCAACCTTAATAGACAACGCTAAAGAAAATCAGGAGAAAGATGAAGAGTGTCAAAAGTATAAAACTGAGATAACTAATGAAAAGAATGTTAAATTCAGAGTAGATAGAGATGGATTACTAAGATACAAGGAAAAAATTTGACGAGAAGTTATATGGAGGGGGAAATTGTTTAGCTAAACTAAGAAGAATGAAGAAGACATAATCTCAAAGAGGTAGAGTGTAAGAAGATAAGGCAAAAAATTACCAAAAGTAAAGAGAAAGAAGATTATAATTAATAATGAAGAAGAGTTCAGCTTTGAAGGAGGAATGTGAGTTCCAGCAATATTGAAGCTAAGATAAGAAATTATAATATGAGTTATTGACTGCTTGATTTGACAGACAATCAAGACTATGTGATAAAGATTAGAGGATTTGTAAAATTTTAGAAAATTCAAAAAAAAGGGAGTATATCACTATAAATTTGTGATAGGATTTCCAGTTATGTGAAGGAAGTCAACGTTAAATGAGATTATAATAATTGCTTAATAAAGTTGGTATATTTTATACCGGTTAAGATATGATTTAATATAAATCAAATACAAGGATAAAATGCGAAAAGATTTATCACTCTTATTTTTATAGGATATAACTTAATTTCAAGGACGAAATTCTTAAAAGGGGGTGTAAATGTAATAACTCAAACCCAAATAAGAATTTTTAATAGGAATTTTGAATATTAATATAAGATATTATATTTATGCTTGAAATTTATGTGTAATTATACTATATGATTAATATTATGTATTGTTATCTGTTAATAAATGAAATATAACACTATCAAATTTTAATTATGAAGATATAATTTGAAAGCCCTAATTTTAATTAGGAAATCCTAATTTAAGATTTAGGAAACCCTAACCTTAAATTAGAAAATCCTGATTCTAATTTAGAAACCCTCCTAATTAGTGAACCCTAATACTAATTAACAAAACCTAAGGGTCAAAATTTAAGGGAAACATGTGAAATGACTAAAATACCCTTAAAAATATTTGTTAAAGTACCAAACTACCCTTAATATGTGTGAAATGACTAAAATACCCTTTTCTTTTCATTTAATAAGAAGATAAAGCCAAATCATGGTGAGTCATCACTTGTAGATTTTCCATGTGCTTAAAATCATTCATACCAGCCACCAAGTGACACCTAAGACCAGATCATTAATTCATTGAATCAAGCTTAGTTGTCAATGAACAGTAATTAAATACCATTTAACCCTTACTTTAATTGTCTATACATAGCTATGCTTCAAACCACTAAGCTGACGAGTTATACACTTAAAATACCTCATTTTGTGATCCATAATCACCCCATAGCTAGCCAAGATCAGAATAAGAGAGTGGAAATCAAAAGGTTGCTTAAAAAGGTAAAAACCCTAATTTTATCCTAGATCTTTAAAGCCTCAGTAGATTTTATGTTTTAGTGTTTAAATTTGTTAAGTACAATGTTATTTAGTGATCTAGGTTGGTTAAACATGAATCCATAACATTTAAATGCATAAAAATAAAGATTTAAGCAAATTGTCAAAACTGGGAAAAAGTAGTTTGATAGCCTAATGTCCGAACCTTTAGATCTTATCTTGTTAATGTTTTGGTCTATTTGAAGCTTCATGGTTATACTATGCCATGAGAACAACAACATGGAACTGGAATCATGCTAATAGGATCACTGGTTTAAGAGTTATTAACGGTCAAAACCCGTTGACTGACCACAAAAAACAATTTCTGGAAATTCCAGAAATCATAAATAGGGGTCTGACAGCCGTTTGTGTGACAACCCAAGAATTTTGAGAATTTTGAGAATTTTTATTTATTGATTTAAGATTCAAAATTAGAATCTAGATAGAAAATTAGTGTATGCGTTTGATATTTTTAAGTAAGAATTTTGAGGATTTCAAAATTCTGTGAAGGATTTAGGTGAATCATTCAGGATTAAGGGTATACATGAATATGTTATGTGTACATGTGTATAGCATGTGGTTAAGGGTCAAGGGTTGACCAGATAAATTATATCTGTAACAAACCCTAGGTATATATTAAGAACGTCAACGTTCGGTTAGAAAATTCTTACGAATTATAAGAAACCCTAGAAACCGATTCTGAAAACCCTAACTTCAGTTTCGAGAATTCGAAACCCTAATTCGGTGTATAAAATCCTAAATTGAGAACTTAATGGCGTAAGTGTAAATAATTATAAGCTTATTTAGGGTAAAGCTTAAGTAATTAGCAAACCCTAATATAATTACGAAATCTAATTTCTAAAGTAGAAAATTAGTTTTCTATTAGAAAACCTAATTCTGGGTTTAAAACCCTAAATGACCAATTACGAACCTAATTACTAAATTAGCGATTTTAATTAGGAAATACTAATCCGAATTAGAAAGATTTAAGTAATGATTAAGAAATTTTATATAATTAGAAAATTCTAATTATAATTTAGAATATTAATTTTCTATTTTTGAAAACCTAAATTGGAAAATTTAGAAAATTAAATTGCAAACCCTAAGGGTTTCAAACCCTAAATCCTAAGGTTTTCCAAACCGTAAACCCTAAGGGTTTGGCCAATTACTAGTATGCCATTAAATTAAAAGGAAAAAGACCAATAGTTTATACGACTCCTCAGCACAATTTAAAAAACTTTTACTCTTGTGAGTGGTGTATTGGGTAGCATCTGATGATGTGTGAATGGTGTAAGCAGTATGGTGAATGGTGTAAGGTAAATTTTGGGGACGAAATTTTTAGAAGAAGGGGTGAATGTGACAACCCGATAATTTTGAGATTTTTTTAAATTTTTATTTATTGATTTAAGGTTCAAAATTAGAACCTAGACAGAAAATTAGTGTATGCGTTTGATATTTTTAAGAAAGAATTTTGAGAATTTCAAAATTCTGTGAAGGATTTAGGTGAATTATTCAAGATTAAGGGTATACGTGAATATGTTCTGTGTATATGTGTACAGTATGTGGTTAAGGGTCAAGGGTTGACCAGATAAATTATATCTGTAACAAACCCTAGGTATATATTAAGAACGTTAACATTCGGTTAGAAAATTCTTACGAATTATAAGAAACCCTAGAAGCCGATTCTGGAAACTCTAACTTCAGTTTCGGGAATTCGAAACCCTAATTCGGTGTATAAAATCCTAAATTGGGAACTTAATGGTGTAAGTGTAAATAATTATAAGCTTATTTAGGGTAAAACTTAAGTAATTAGCAAACCCTAATATAATTACGAAATCTAATTTCTAAATTAGAAAATTAGTTTTCTATTAGAAAACCTAATTCTGGGTTTAAAACCCTAAATAACCAATTACGACCCTAATTGCTAAATTAGCGATTTTAATTAGGAAATACTAATCCTAATTAGAAAGATTTAAGTAATGATTAAGAAATTTTATATAATTAGAAAATTCTAATTATAATTTAGAAATATTAATTTTCTATTTTTGAAAACCTAAATTGGAAAATTTAGAAAATTAAATTGCAAACACTAAGGGTTTCAAACCCTAAATCCTAAGGTTTTCCAAACCCTAAACCCTAAGGGTTTGGCCAATTACTAGTATGCCATTAAATTAAAAAGAAAAAGACCAAAATGCCCTTTTCTTAAAACATAAGCAAAAGATATGGCAAATCTTGTGAGTCATCAAGCCTAAGGATTAGCCCATATGTCTAAAATATTAGCAATCTCAGCCCATACAATGCCACCTAGCAACTAGTTTCAATGGATCTAATTATAAGAGATTTAAAGTAAGAAAATACTTACTTTATTTTTTCATTATTGCCAAGACCATTCTCTCTCTTCCCACTTCGAAATCTAGAGTATGAGAGAGTTAAATATTAAGCTATGATCAACCCTTGGCTTTCCAAGAACAGATCAAAAGGGTCAGAATCAAAAATCAAGACACAAAGTGGTAAGAACCCTAAAATTTTGAAATCCTTTGATCTTATGTTGTTTAATGTTAGTTGTTGGTTGAATATGTGTTATAAGGTGCCTATAAGTTATCTGGGTTGTTGAATCATGGATCCATAATATCAAGATACACGAAATCAAGATTTTTCAAAACTGACTATGAACCCTAAAATATGGTCTGACAGCCACATGTCAGGGCTCATAGATCTCTCTGTGTTTATGATTAGGTGTGTTTTATGTTTTGGATCTGTTCTATGACGTGAGAACTGTGATCTGAAATTGGAAATAAGGTCATATCATGTCTAGATCTCTTGTTATTTGCAGTCAAACGTCGTTGACCAAGCACGAAATGGGGTTTCTAGGCAACCCAGAAACCCAGGAGTTCGCTGACAAGTTTTTGCAGGTGCTAGATCTGGCGATGTTTTGTTAGTTTGGTCATGTTGTTAGTTAGTTGTTATAAACTGGTATATGGACTGCATATATATGTTATTATATCACCTATATTAACAACAGAATCGAAAATAATCACAGTCAAAGTAAGTTGACCAAACTGCCTCATGAAGATTTTCTAGGTAACCCAGATCTTCAAGACCAGTTTCTTGACCAGTAGTTTGACCGGCCTTGATAGCTTAGATATGATGTTGTTAAGATGATCTGAGGTTATGTAGTTGTAGAGGGACATGAGTACTACAAAATAGAACCCTAATAGTACCTTATTTTTACCAGGAAGGCCTAGATCTGGAGGCTCAAAGTAGAGCCTAGCAACTGCTCTTCATTTCTGGAAAACCCAGAAATGAAGAACAGCTCTGACATGATATTTGGTTGCTTATATCTCTTACTGGTGAAATGTTTTGGCCATGATCTTAATTTTTAGTTGTAGTATTTCACGTATACTATAATCTACACACTTTATATAACACAGAACACCACGAGAACAAGGATCAAAAGTTGGTCAAACCACCCCTCTAGCTAACTGTCAGGTTTTCTGGGCAAGGCTCAAGAACACGCGAAGAACACCAACAGCGACAGATTCGTTGCCAGAAACCCCTTTAGCGACACTTATTTTCGAAAAATGATTTATTTTTATAAATAAATCGATTTAAATGGTTTTTAATTATTAAAAATACAAAATAAATTCTGAAAAATTATTTTAAATTCTGAAAAATAGTTTTTAATTATTTTGAGTATATTTCAAAAAATATTTAATATTTTTGGAATATAAAAGGTATTTATTTATTTATTTACAATATTAAATAAATTATTTAAAAATAATTTTAATACATGAAAAATCATGAAAAATAATATTATGGTATAAGAAAATATTTTAAGTTATAAAATATAACTTTTGATATTTTGTCATGAAAATATTAATATTTTAATATTAAAAGCAAATATCGGATAATGAATTTAATTGTTTAAAAATCATATAAATATGATTTTAAGGTATTAAAAATACTTTGTGATATTATAAATATATTATAATATTATGACATGTAGTTCATTAATATTTGATAATAAATAAATATTAATGGTAATGGGATTATGTGGTATTTAATTCATTTAAATACGAGTTTAATGATTGAAAAATTATAATAAATGATAATAATTATGTGAAAATTATTATGAGACTTAGAAAAATATTTTGACTGATATTAAAATTATCTGAGTTAATTGTTAAGTGTTTAGGCAGAGTTTAATTGAACTAAGACTCGATAAAAGTCCGACTAGACCGTCGGAACGTTAGAACTTTGTCGAATTCAACTCAGACTGCAATAGTTTGACTTGATACCGAGTCTTATGTGTGTTATAGACTGATTGAGTTATGTGTTTAGATTATTCTATGTTTATATATATAGTAGTATTATACTGTGATGATAATATTCTAATATTGGAGATCTATATCACTAATATTAGGTCTTCGGAGAAAGCGTTATAAATTGCGTAGCGGTAATCAACGGTTCAGGTAAGTTTATTTTTACTTAACTCTACTAAGAGTTGTTTTATTCGGATAAGCTTATGGTTAATCATTGTTAGTTGCCATGAATTGTACTCTGTACATATTGCATGTATAAGTCAGGTATGAAAGGCTGATCACCTTCATTACCAGTTGGTTCAGATATATTTGTTCATGTATAATACTTGTTCAGTCAAAAGTTTGTTCTTGTTAGTTCACAATTATATTGATGAATTATAGCCAGCTTATTGTTCATACTCTTTCAATCATGATATATCGTTATATTATTGAATTTAAACTTGCTGGGCAATCCTTATGCTCACCCTTGCTATATCTTGATAAAACATTGCAGATTAAGACGAACGCGTCGGATATAAGGAAAGTTTAAAGACAGTTCCAGCGTAAGGATATGTGTGCAGCTAAATTGTGTAAGTGTTGTATTTTAAGATTATGTGTTAAGTAAGTTAGGTAATGTGTATTAAGTTAAGGTTATTCGACCTTGGGAAAAAGTGTGTAAGTTTAATGTATAAACAATTTATGTTTATATCTTCCGCAAATATAGTAATAGTTGTATAGAATGATTGAACCGGATCCGAGGTGATTTAGGACCTGGATTCGGGGCCCTCACAGTTAGTATCAGAGCTGTAGGTTATGGACCTTAGGTAGGAATACCTGAGACTAATAACCGCAGTGATTAGGATAAGTACTAACTCAAATAGAGTTAGTAGGTCGGTAAGTTTCAAAGATGAATCTCGGCGAGTTATAAGATACAGAGTTCCCTAACTCTGATAATAAAAGTTGAATAGTAGTGAGAAATAGATAGAGTCTAGAAGACTGAAAGTGAAGTGATAGGAGATCGTAAAACAAAACGATCTAGATATGGAAATGAATTATAATGTATACAATGAGATCCCTCCGTGATCAGATAAGGTTATAGTATGGAGAAGGATCAAGCGAATGATTGAAAAGTTACAGCAAGTTTGCTGGGTGACAGTTGTACTATGAATTGGTACAGATTCAGGAAAGGATTATGAATACGAGTTGAATGAAATTCGTATTGAGAAAGGGGTTAGTGTTAGGTGGGGATTCAATTGAGGATTCATGTCAGCAGCTGAGTTGTATGATTCCTTGTATGGGCAGGGAATTGTACTTGGTGTAAAAACTACTTAGTTCTGGCAATGATAATCATTGAAATGTTTATGTCGCGCTATTTGTAATATGCATGTTAAGAGGGTGATTCCTTTCTCATGTGTATATCAGATAGATAGGTTATAGGTAGAGAATATCAGGTTAAGTACGAGTTCTTAAAACTCATACTTATGTGACATTCTTGATTCATAGTTATATGAAATGTTTATGAACCCCTCAGTGAATGGACGCCAAAGGTCTGACTAGGACAAGTTCTTAAACTTATATGATTGTGGCAAGTAAATGAACTCATAAGTGTGGTTTGACGAACTGGGTGTAGTTGTGTGTAAATGAAGAATTGAGGATAATAGGAACAGATAGATTGTTAAGCAAATGATTATTAGTGGAGACATAAGTTTTCAAAAATTCCTAGCTATGCTAGATTTCGAAATGATTGACATCAAGCTAAATACGCACTATGTGCCTTTAAAAAAAAATATAGACTCGTAATCATTTTTGAAACGGTTTAAAGTATAGTCTATGCTACTTATTTCAGCTAGATGCAAATGATTTGAAATATCAAAATATATTTTATTTATCACTCATGTACCATGTAACCTGGTGCAAAGATGATAAAAAGTGATGGAGCTGTAAATACAGGAATACTTAGTGCGAATCCGATCTGAAAATCATTGTTCCACTATTGTATGATGTGTTATGACAAAGTCATACGATGACGGCATCCTCAAACGGATTGTTAATACAGTACGGCATCATGACGTCATTCTCAAAAATGTTTTCAAAAGTTTAATTTGTCAACGGGGTTTGGATGCACCTAAATAATTCGATTGAATTGAATTATTGATATGGGTCTATGCTATTCGATTCAGCTAGACTAAAGTTTATGAAAACTTTAAGTGTTCATTGAAAGAAATTTCCCGAACCAAATTGTTTTGGTGCGGAATCCAATAAGACTGAGGTAGAATTTTTGTGCCTATGGTAGTGACGAAAAACAGATAAAAGCAGTACTTGGCCAGTACAGGGCATATCGGGCTAATCACCCTTTGCGTTCGTAAGTTATGTCGGTTTCCGGATGAATTTCCATAAAATCTTTGCGAAAATGACAGACAAATAGTTTATACGACTCCTCAGCACAATTTAAAAAACTTTTACTCTTGTGAGTGGTGTATTGGGTAGCATCTGATGATGTGTGAATGGTGTAAGCAGTATGGTGAATGGTGTAAGGTAAATTTTGGGGACGAAATTTTTAGAAGAAGGGGTGAACGTGACAACCCGATAATTTTGAGATTTTTTTACATTTTTATTTATTGATTTAAGGTTCAAAATTAGAACCTAGACAGAAAATTAGTGTATGTGTTTGATATTTTTAAGAAAGAATTTTGAGAATTTCAAAATTCTGTGAAGGATTTAGGTGAATTATTCAAGATTAAGGGTATACGTGAATATGTTCTGTGTATATGTGTACAGTATGTGGTTAAGGGTCAAGGGTTGACCAGATAAATTATATCTGTAACAAACCCTAGGTATATATTAAGAACGTTAACATTCGGTTAGAAAATTCTTACGAATTATAAGAAACCCTAGAAGCCGATTCTGGAAACTCTAACTTCAGTTCCGGGAATTCGAAACCCTAATTCGGTGTATAAAATCCTAAATTGGGAACTTAATGGTGTAAGTGTAAATAATTATAAGCTTATTTAGGGTAAAACTTAAGTAATTAGCAAACCCTAATATAATTACGAAATCTAATTTCTAAATTAGAAAATTAGTTTTCTATTAGAAAACCTAATTCTGGGTTTAAAACCCTAAATAACCAATTACGACCCTAATTGCTAAATTAGCGATTTTAATTAGGAAATACTAATCCTAATTAGAAAGATTTAAGTAATGATTAAGAAATTTTATATAATTAGAAAATTCTAATTATAATTTAGAAATATTAATTTTCTATTTTTGAAAACCTAAATTGGAAAATTTAGAAAATTAAATTGCAAACACTAAGGGTTTCAAACCCTAAATCCTAAGGTTTTCCAAACCCTAAACCCTAAGGGTTTGGCCAATTACTAGTATGCCATTAAATTAAAAAGAAAAAGACCAAAATGCCCTTTTCTTAAAACATAAGCAAAAGATATGGCAAATCTTGTGAGTCATCAAGCCTAAGGATTAGCCCATATGTCTAAAATATTAGCAATCTCAGCCCATACAATGCCACCTAGCAACTAGTTTCAATGGATCTAATTATAAGAGATTTAAAGTAAGAAAATACTTACTTTATTTTTTCATTATTGCCAAGACCATTCTCTCTCTTCCCACTTCGAAATCTAGAGTATGAGAGAGTTAAATATTAAGCTATGATCAACCCTTGGCTTTCCAAGAACAGATCAAAAGGGTCAGAATCAAAAATCAAGACACAAAGTGGTAAGAACCCTAAAATTTTGAAATCCTTTGATCTTATGTTGTTTAATGTTAGTTGTTGGTTGAATATGTGTTATAAGGTGCCTATAAGTTATCTGGGTTGTTGAATCATGGATCCATAATATCAAGATACACGAAATCAAGATTTTTCAAAACTGACTATGAACCCTAAAATATGGTCTGACAGCCACATGTCAGGGCTCATAGATCTCTCTGTGTTTATGATTAGGTGTGTTTTATGTTTTGGATCTGTTCTATGACGTGAGAACTGTGATCTGAAATTGGAAATAAGGTCATATCATGTCTAGATCTCTTATTATTTGCAGTCAAACGTCGTTGACCAAGCACGAAATGGGGTTTCTAGGCAACCCAGAAACCCAGGAGTTCGCTGACAAGTTTTTGCAGGTGCTAGATCTGGCGATGTTTTGTTAGTTTGGTCATGTTGTTAGTTAGTTGTTATAAACTGGTATATGGACTGCATATATATGTTATTATATCACCTATATTAACAACAGAATCGAAAATAATCACAGTCAAAGTAAGTTGACCAAACTGCCTCATGAAGATTTTCTAGGTAACCCAGATCTTCAAGACCAGTTTCTTGACCAGTAGTTTGACCGACCTTGATAGCTTAGATATGATGTTGTTAAGATGATCTGAGGTTATGTAGTTGTAGAGGGACATGAGTATTACAAAATAGAACCCTAATAGTACCTTATTTTTACCAGGAAGGCCTAGATCTGGAGGCTCAAAGTAGAGCCTAGCAACTGCTCTTCATTTCTGGAAAACCCAGAAATGAAGAACAGCTCTGACATGATATTTGGTTGCTTATATCTCTTACTGGTGAAATGTTTTGGCCATGATCTTAATTTTTAGTTGTAGTATTTCACGTATACTATAATCTACACACTTTATATAACACAGAACACCACGAGAACAAGGATCAAAAGTTGGTCAAACCACCCCTCTAGCTAACTGTCAGGTTTTCTGGGCAAGGCTCAAGAACACGCGAAGAACACCAACAGCGACAGATTCGTTGCCAGAAACCCCTTTAGCGACACTTATTTTCGAAAAATGATTTATTTTTATAAATAAATCGATTTAAATGGTTTTTAATTATTAAAAATACAAAATAAATTCCGAAAAATTATTTTAAATTCTGAAAAATAGTTTTTAATTATTTTGAGTATATTTCAAAAAATATTTAATATTTTTGGAATATAAAAGGTATTTATTTATTTATTTACAATATTAAATAAATTATTTAAAAATAGTTTTAATACATGAAAAATCATGAAAAATAATATTATGGTATAAGAAAATATTTTAAGTTATTTTTGATGACTTTTAATATTTTGTGATAAAATTCATTAATTAATTAATGTTAATGATAATTAGTTTATTTAATAAACGTATTAAATAAATTAAGAAAAAATAGAATTAATGTTTTATAAATCATATAAAAAGATTTAGTGTTAGAAAAATATTTTAAGTTATAAAATATAACTTTTGATATTTTGTCATGAAAATATTAATATTTTAATATTAAAAGCAAATATCGGATAATGAATTTAATTGTTTAAAAATCATATAAATATGATTTTAAGGTATTAAAAATACTTTGTGATATTATAAATATATTATAATATTATGACATGTAGTTCATTAATATTTGATAATAAATAAATATTAATGATAATGGGATTATGTGGTATTTAATTCATTTAAATACGAGTTTAATGATTGAAAAATTATAATAAATGATAATAATTATGTGAAAATTATTATGAGACTTAGAAAAATATTTTGACTGATATTAAAATTATCTGAGTTAATTGTTAAGTGTTTAGGCAGAGTTTAATTGAACTAAGACTCGATAAAAGTCCGACTAGACCGTCAGAACGTTAGAACTTTGTCGAATTCAACTCAGACTGCAATAGTTTGACTTGATACCGAGTCTTATGTGTGTTATAGACTGATAGGGTTATGTGTTATGTGTTTAGGTTATTCTATGTTTATATATATAGTAGTATTATACTGTGATGATAATATTCTAATATTGGAGATCTATATCACTAATATTAGGTCTTCGGATAAAGCGTTATAAATTACGTAGCGGTAATCAACGGTTCAAGCAAGTTTATTTTTACTTAACTCTACTAAGAGTTGTTTCATTCGGATAAGCTTATGGTTAATCATTGCTGGTTGCCATGAATTGTACTCTGTACATATTGCATGTATAAGTCAGGTATGAAAGGCTGATCACCTTCATTACCAGTTGGTTCAGATATATTTGTTCATGTATAATACTTGTTCAGTCAAAAGTTTGTTCCTGCTAGTTCACAATTATATTGATGAATTATAGCCAGCTTATTGTTCATACTATTTCAATCATGATATATCGTTATATTATTGAATTTAAACTTGCTGGGCAATCCTTATGCTCACCCTTGCTATATCTTGATAAAACATTGTAGATTAAGACGAACGCGTCGGATACAAGGAAAGTTAAAGACAGTTCCAGCGTTAGGATATATGAGCAGCTAAATTGTATAAGTGTTGTATTTTAAGATTATGTGTTAAGTAAGTTAGGTAATGTGTATTAAGTTAAGGTTATTCGACCTTGGGGAAAAGTGTGTAAGTTTAATGTATAAATAATTTATGTTTATATCTTCCGCAAATATAGTAATAGTTGTATAGAATGATCGAACCGGATCCGAGGTGATTTAGGACCTGGATTCGGGGCCCTCACAGTTTGACCCTCTTAGATCTTCAAATTCTGATGTTGTTAGGATACTAGAGTGTCACACTTTTATACCATGTCACTTATACTACAAGTCTATGACAATAGATCAACTAATAAATAACCAGTTCAGGAACACCTATAGTGACTCTGTCTGTCGCCATAGGCCTTCAGGGACGATTTTAAATAAAAATAATTAAAATAAATAGTAAATAATTATTAATAATTAACAATTAAGTTTTAAAATTCATTTTAAATTATAATAAATAACTTTTAATATTTTGACAAAAAATTCATTAATATTTTCAATTATTTAATTATTAATGATAATAAAATCATTTAAGATTTATATTAAATAAATTATTTAAAAAATAATAGTAATGATTTAAAAATCATTATAAATGATAATAAATTATTTAAAAATGATATTAATGATTAAAAAATTATTATAAGTGATAATAAATTATTTAAAAATTGTTATGAGCTTCTAGAAAATATTATAAATGATAATCAATTATTTAAAAATAAGTATGAGCTTCTAAAAATTATTATAAATAAAAATTAAATTATCTAAAATAATATTGAAGCTTTTAAATAAAGTTTTATATAAAACTAACTCGATGATTAATGACTTTTAAGTCTATATGACTTTGGAGTGATTACCATGTCCGGTTGAACAAATCAACTTCGGGGTTCTAAGTCTTTATGACTGTTAGAGACTGGAATGATGTATATATATGTGGAAAAAATCTGTGAACTATATGTTCATTCAATTCAGATACAATGTGAGTATAAATTACAAATTGTTTAAAACTTGCTGAGCCTTTTGTAGCTCATCCTTGTAAAATGTCATTTTTCCTTTGTAGTATCGAATGATATTTTTGGTTGTTCCTATACTCACTCATGTGGATAGAAAGACTCTACTAGTTTGAAGTTTTACAATGTAGGATGTGGTTACATCTTTGCACAATCTGATGTAATAAAAATGTAAATTGGGATCTATATAATCGAATATTAAAATATGTAATATATTATCAACTTTTGTCAATTGCTTAGTTTTTAATTTCTTAAAGAAGTTAGAAAGAAGTACAGTCTCTATATGAACTATACATCTGAATGAGGGTATTGAATGATCTTGGGAGTTCTGTAAGCATTGAGGTTGCGTCCCTCAGTTCCAGGAACAATCTTATCATTAATACTGTGAATGTCAAATAGATAGGGATTATCAATATGAAAGAAATATCCATGAGATTATAAATCTATACATCCAAGTGAGGGTATCCAAACACAGTAATTGTTCTGACGAGAACTACTTTTTGTTATGGGATACTGTGAATCTTGGATTGATAGAAATTATTTTCTTGTGGAATATTTATTTAAGCACCAAATCTGCTATAGGGAGTATAGAGATTTTGGGGGCGTCACAGGCAAACTCGTCGATGACTGATTACTGGACTCAAGAGGAGCATAATCCCGCGAGGCTCAAGAAAGGAGCCACTCAGGTCCGCTCTAATTGAAAGATCGAATTCATTCCCATCTAGTAAATTGCGATGCTCTGGGAACCTTCATGTCGAAAAGCCCATGAGAGTAAATCTAAGATAGGTTAACCTCTGATAAACCGAACACGAAGGAAAGTCTCTTCATGCCTTCCCATTTCAATTCATGTCAAATGTCAATTCCATGTTAAATATCAAATGTTAGATATCAAATGTCAATTTTTGTCAAATATTAAATGTTATATTTATCCTGTCATATTTATCTTGTCATCAAAACAACTAAAACCGGGTTTTGCAGGAATAGAAAAAAAAATCAAATCAAAACAAAAAAAATCAAAAAATCAAGTCAAGCATGAACAACGTAGACATAATCTCCTCTTATAGGAGTACGTAGGCATCTATTTATGGTGCGGTCTAACCCTTACAAAAATCATAAAAACCCTTCAATGATTCAATGATCACAAGATACAGCTCTTCAACAACTCATTAAGCCTAAACTACGAAAGACTTGATCTCCCACCATTTACGAGGGTACGTAGACAACCATCCATGGTGCGGTCAGACCAAACAAATATTTTTTAAATCCCCAAAATACTCCACTTCCTATACAGAATACTAGTCCCCAACCAATCAGGCCAAGCCTAAACTACGAAAGACCTGATCTCCCTTCAGCCACGGGAGTATGTAGGCAACCATCTATGGTGATGTCTAACCCTCAAAAGAAATATTTAAACCCAAACATCAACCTAAATATAAACCAAAAACACCAATCCCAAAACACCAATGTCTACACCAAATAAAAACCCTCAAAGTCAGCAACCTATGTTGAGAAGACCCAACGACACCTCAATGTCATTCCATCATATCCGGCACAAGTCCCAAATAGGATGAGACAACCAGTCACAGGGATGAAATAGCAATCATCTTAAGATGCAACCCTTCAGCAATTCATCACTCCTGAAGTGCGAGAAGACTTGATCTCCTTTGACTTACAGAAGTACATGGGCAACCATTGTGGCAAAGTCTATCTTATACCCGACGACCTGTTCCCGAGATAAAGGCTATAAATCAAGCCTTACAGATCGAACCAAGCTCAATTGAAGCCATCACATCACAAAGCAAGATGAGCTTTTAGATCCAATTCAGTGGAGTCCAAAGACCTCTCGACATCAATCATCAAAGTTGAAACAATGACATAGCGATATATCAAGCATGATCATCAACAAGTATAAATATAACCCAAGGTGATCACAACAAATATGATCATCAACAAGTACAAATATAACTAAAATTCAGATAAGGCACACTTAGAAGGGGGGTTGAATAAGTGTGAGAACAAACTATGACCACTTTTTGAACTTTAAACCAAACTACTAAATTCAGCCTACTGTATTAATGAATGCAGTTTACTAGATAAATATGGCCTACTGAATTAAGTCTTTGATTTTATTGTTTAATGAAAATAACTTGCTGAATTTATAACTTTGTAAAAATACTTGGTGTTAATATATTTTCTTATGATAAAGAAAATATCCAAATTATAATTATCAATATAATTAAATAACTTTTGTGGGCAAATAAAGTAAAGCAAGTAATAAAATGAACATCAAGATTTTTTACGTGGGTTCAACTATTACCCTCTATAATAATAGCCTAGTCCACGTTCAATACCAACTAGTATTGGAGACTCACTTTATTTTTTTAAATCGACTCTTTTTACAAAACAGATTCTTTCAAAACTTAAATTACACAAATTCACTTGAGCACTTTTGCTCCTTGTGCACCAATGCACTCCTTATGTAATGATTCAGAATTTTTGTATGTAATTTAAAATATTTATTAAATTAAATAAATATTTTAGTTGATGTGGTTATTGTTAAATAAATATTTGATTGATTTGATTATTTATTAGTTAAATAAATAATTCATGAGTTGTGGGGAATTAACTTAATTAAGTGCAATATATTAATTAAGTTGGTATTTGGTAATTTTGTATTTTGAAGTTAATTAAATTAAAAGAGTGATGAATTAATTATTATGTGATAATATTCTAATTTAATTTAACAATTAAATTAGATAGTTGATAAGGATTAAATGAATTATTATAATGTTGTTTTAATTTAATTTAGTAATTAAAAGTGATGTACTAATTTATTAAATAAAATTATAATTTTGTGATAATTTGATTATGTTGCATTTTGATTTAATAAGTTGCTGTTAGCTTTAATTTAATTAAATTTGAATATGGGAATTTAAATAAATAGGGTGTGACAATTAAACTATATAGCAAGTGAGTTATTAAAATAAATTAAAAGGAGTTTAAATTTGGTTTTACCAAACAAAGCTTAAGGCTTTTTAAATTCTTATTTTATTTTATTTTGCTAAACAAAACATTGTGGCTTTTGATTTTCAAAATTTTTATAACTAATGATATAATTATACATATAATAATGATTGTCAGTTTATGTTTTTACGTTAAGTATTTTCTAAGCCTAAGTTGAAAGAACAGAGTAGAGAGTTAGAGAAAACATAGAGTGAAGAGAAAGCTTTGGAGAGGAAATTATGAATTCTCTATAGTTTGTCAAGAGAAGAAAAATCAAGGGAAGGAATAGTAATTCAAAGTCTTTAATCATCATCTAACAGAGCATAATCAAGGATTAAGGTAGTAATTCAACTCTTTGTTCTTAATTCTTTGTGTTCTTGGTTTTTCATGAAAATTGGATTTTTAGTGGTTGAATTTGTTGGATAATTGTTATATATGGTCGTAGATGATTATAATATGTTGTATGTATGCTATAAACGATTTTTAGAAATTAAATTAAAAGTTTTAAATGAAGAATTTGCGTTCTTGTGGAAAATATATGTTTTAGCTTGTTTTAGAGTCAAAAATTTGTGATTCAATCATGTATAAACCTGCAAATTAAGAGTTGTTTATGATACCATCTTTAGATACGAAAATAAAATAATTTTAATGAAACAATTTGGTTAAGAAATGAATTCACAGTGAATGAATTCGCTAAACATGTTAAAACATAAAAATTTAGTATAAACATGAGTTTTGGGTTAAGATTTGGGTTAGTTAATATTTCTATAAATTGTTAATTCTTTGGTATGTTGTATTTCTATGAATTACAAATCCATAGAGTAAAAAACATACTGATTTGGATGTGTATAACTCGAGTTATGAAGGTTAGAAGGAAAAAGGGTCAAAAAATCGTGAGAAGAACACAAACTGCAGAATTGGGATCTGTGAATACCCGCCCCTGCAGAGGTTTGTAGTTCAAAAAGTGCCACCCAGTGGGTATCCCGCCCCGACGGGCTTTTCTAGGTCAGAAACCCCACCCTGGCGGGGGTGGGTAGACTGACCAAGTGTTAGAGAAAAATCTAACGGGATATGTTTTGCTAAAATGACCATAACATTTTCATATGAACTTCAATTAAGGCAATTCAAGATGATTCGGAATGAGGAAGAGTAGACATACAACTTTTATTTAATAGGTGTTTAAATTTGAGGTCGGGAACAAGGGTAAAAGATATAATCTTTGGGACTGAAGTGCATTCGGAGGCAATCGGAGGATGTCAAGCATGCACGTATGCAAGTGTAGTGCTTCTGACGATAAAATATATTATTCTAAGTTATAATACATGAATATTAGTAAATATAATTATGCTTAACATTAATAAATGATGTATTAGATAAGTTGTGTAATCATACAAAGCATACACAAGACAGACGATTCGGGCATGTGACGAATGAACGTCGAAATACGTGATAAGTGTTAATGAACTTAAAAATTATTTCAATTCAATGGAAGTGAACATTATAAGATACGAAATGGATTTAATATAAAACTAATAAGGAGTCCTCATAAGACTTAAACACTTGAATGAATTTCGAGTATGACTAAAAAGAAATATAAAATTAATTAATAAGTTATATTAGATTGAAACTCAACGTTGTAAAAGTTGAGAATGTGATTTGGATGCTAAAAGTGTTATGTATATTTTAGTGAGTTTTCAGATTCATTTTATGTGGTTGATTAATATGGTTAAACCTTAAGCTAAAGGTTATAACTTAACTTAGATGAGAATTGAATCTATGAGGATAATGTGTATGTAGCTAATTGATGTGATAATCCTAATGGTATAGCTTACGCAAGAGGAAAGTTTCCTAACCTTTGCTACTTTATTATCCAGTAAGGTTTTCTTTTTTTATCTTGTTTACGCTTATGCAAGTTCATTAAGCCTAATCTTTCATTATGCAAGTTCATGTTTCTAACTTGTTGTTATGCATATTCTTTAACTCTGAAATATTGTTGAGCAAGTTAATTAATCTTTACTCCTTCATTACAAGCGAGGTTGTTTTGTTTATTCAAAGTATGTATTGCTGTTGAAAGCTTGATCTTGTTGCAAAATATTTGTTCAACTACGAATAACTGTTGATTTAATCTTTTATCACTAAAGTCATTGTACAACCTTACATTATCGTACCGAACTCTTAGTTGACTAGCGCTTCTCTATTGATTCAACTAATCCTTAGTTGATGAATGCTCTATAAACTAAATTACCCTTGAAGTCAGTCCAAACCAAATTTCCTTTGGTTTGCTTATGTACTTATACAGTTTTGAAAGCGTATAGTCGATGAACAATACTTGTTCAGCTTATAAACCCTTGATATCCTATCTCTTATTGATACATTGGCATAATTCGATTATAACCAAACTCTTGAGTAGTTATTGATCCCTATTTGATCCAATTAGTACTTAGTTGATGAACGTTCTAAAGATTTAGAATTCCTTTGAAGTTAATTCTAAGCCAAACTTCCTTTGGTACGGAACCTAATGATCTAAGCTGAGATGAACAGCCCTATACAGGGGATTATTTTAGAGCTATGCAAAAGTGTTAAAATGTTTGCACAATACATAGTACAAATGGCTGATCACCTGGAGTACGAGATGATGGTCCACATAGTCGTTTGACTATTAAAGGTTACAGTAGAAACA